>CM042234.1:21636084-21676084 GCA_023566465.1 Cottus gobio | reverse complement strand
ACCACAAGCTAACAGGGAGTGACCGCGCTGACAAAGTGAAGCAACGCCAAGCTGCTCTGGCAGCACAATAGCGATTCTTCACGCGGGCCTCTGAGTCAAAGGAAACATAACAAAAGCCAGCTACAAGTTGTCAGCAAGTTATCTGTTCCTTGATCAATCTGAAATTGAGTGTTTTGAACGGTAACATCTGTCACTATTAACAGTGAAAAGCCTAAAGCACACTAATGCAATTGGACTTATGGCACTTATGTTATTAAAATCTTGAATAAGATATGTGTTATAACTGTTGATGTTATGTACCTGCTTTCTGAAAGATCTTGTAAAAGACAAAGGTAAAATTCACTTGTTTTAAAGTTTAATGATAACAGACCACTTTGCATTACTTATAACTCCTGTTTAAAATGTTCATGGGGCAAAGATATTTAACTCATGGAAATTGAAGGTATTCTATACAGTTTGTTCAATGTTATCTGACTGAATGAAAGGCGGAATTGTGTTTTTAGAGTTGTTCACGTCTGCCTGAGTGGCTTATATTTGGTTACATTGTCATTTGAAAAATAAAGGTAATTGTGACAATGAAAATTGATTTATAACTGTGTGTATTTTCATGTAACTTTTGTGGTTAAAAAATGTCAGAAGGAACTATTGGCCCCGGGCATCTTCACTTTATCAAATTTGGCCCTCTTTGCAAAAAGTTTGGACACCCCTGGTCTATGGGATGCGGTTCTGAACTGGCTGCCTTTTCTGCCCCAGTAAACAGCCCAGTCCCTTGTTATCCTCATATCTGTCACTACATGTCTACAGTGGTATACTGATACATCCCAGATACTATTGGGGATGCGAGTTCCTCACTGACTAAAGTCAAATTCTGTTGTATTTTTGCCATTACGCAACACGGCATGCACAAGAAAATGCAGTCGTAACCCATTCGCTACACAAGTAAACACATCAAACTAAAACAGCAGTGCAAACAGCAGCAATGAACCAATTCTCTGGGCAATATCGCCGACATCTTCACATTAAGCACCGAAATCAGGAAACGGAGCCCATCATGGTCGACAGTGTTTGAAGCCCAGAGTCACCTCCTGCGTCCTCAAGGGACGGACGGCGTTACAGCACTTGAACACCCTCATGTGCTCCAACACAGCGGCCCTCCATTTCTTTGTGTCCAAGGTTTGGACTGTTTCACAGCTCTGTTGCTCTAGACTGCATAATAATACGAGCTGTGCCCACTTTGTTTTCTCCAAAAACAACAAAAAGAATATGATCGCAAAATACCGGCACCTATAACGCTGTCACACTGTGTATGCATACATGCCATTATTTCTCCCACCCCTCTCGCTCTCTCTCACTCTGCCTCTCTCTCTCTCTTTCCCTCCCTCCCTCCCTGTTTCCATCACCCGCGTCTTTCCGTATCGCTCTCTCTCTTTTCCTTCCTCTGAATATTCTCACTGGAGCATCTCATCCATCTTTGTGCAGAGATTTTTTTTCTCTTTTTGCAAAAACACTTCCCACAACGCGCTCCCTCCCCCTCTCTCTGTCTCTCTCCCTTTCTTTGTCTCTCTTTTTGTAGTAGTAGTAGTAGTAATACCAGCCGCAGCTGAACGTCAACCAACTCTCCTGTTGCGGTCTCTTTTTCCCTGCCTCCTCCTCCTCTTTTTTTATTGCACGTTGATCCGTTCATTGATTCGGAGGAGTTAACAGACGGGCAGCCGTCAGCACAGATCGCTGTGGGGGGAGAAGGACAGTCGAAGAAAGTCATTGAGACGTACAAAAAAAGTAACGCCAGCGGCGGCTGGATAAGGAACCAGCTGAGGACTGATCCACGCGGGAGGAAGGGATGGAGAGACAGCAGACAGGCTGAACTCCAGCTGCATCGGGGGGATGCTGGTGAAGAGTTGATGTTGAGCGGGCTGCTGAACCGCTGCCTCCATTTGTAAGCTTGAGGGAGAAGAGGAACGGAGACGATGCACCTGGGTAACGGGGGGAACAGGTGATCGCCCGTCTTCCACGTGACATCTGACAGCGTCTCCAGCATGAGTCCGTGCCACACTCCGCCCCCCGGGGCTGCACTGTGACCTCCTCCCTCAGCGCCGCCACACAGTGTAAGTCTTGGCGCGGCGGGCGGTCACGGACACCCAGAAGGGGGGGCCGCCCCGACCCTGACCCCGCCTCGGTGAGCCGCCACTGAGGACCATGGTCCTGCCGTCGCTCATCAAGCTCCTCGACGTCTTCCTGCACCAGTCGACCTTCGCCAACGCCGTCGATCGCTGCTGCTGCTGCCGCCCGGCCGCTCTGATGCCGCGCTCGCCCGGCCCGCCGCTCACTTGCCGCCGCGGATGGGAGGCGAGAGAGCGCCCACAACGCCTGCCCACTGAAGAGAGAGAGGTGAGGCAGAGGGACAGCTGAGGTGACTGGTGGAGGGGGGGTGTATGAGAAGGACCAGCCTGGATTCTGAAAATTGCTAAAACAATTAGTGAGAATATGTTAAAGGTATTTTGTGGTAAACTTAAAGAATCCCCGGAGTGCTACAGTGGATACTACAGAGCCAAGATGTTTGTCTTTGGACGTCAGTCCCGCAGCTTGAAGCCACTTCAGGCAGCATATGGCCAGAGGGTGGGGCTGATTTTACATCTCAATTTGTGATGCACATTTTCTCCCGTCACCCGATTACAAGGCTGGATTTTGTTGCTGTGACCTTTTTAGGTTTTACACTTGATTCTCTGCGGAGGGTTAAAGCGATACAAGCTCACAGAGAAAGAGCGGAGGCAGCCATCTGTCTAGTGCTGTGGCAGAGTTGGACAGTGAGAACCTCAAACCTGTGATTGTTAGGCAAGGTTACAGCTCAGCAGAACAGAAAGGGAAGCTTGGGATCTTCTTTGGCTCAGGTGCTGCTCTCAGCCCCGTGCTGCTGTTGGTTTGTTCGGCCTGCAGCACGTCGGGCTGAGAGCAGCCGCTGTGTATTATGTCGGCTTAACCAGCGGGGCAACAGGGGACACATGAAAAGTGAAGCCTGAGCCCTGCATGTAATACGCCTGATGAAAGAGAGTGAACTTCACTGATATCAGATAGAATCATGCTTGAATTGATTTTGAATTAATGTTGTAAAGGATAAACGCTGATGGATGAGCAAACGCTGCACACAAACAGCCTTCACGTCAGAAGTGTGACAGCAAAACCAAATCCTAGTCCTCCTCCTGAAGACAGCTGGGTCAGTGTACGAGAAGTGATGCTGTAAAGACGCTCACACACGG
The DNA here is from genome assembly GCA_023566465.1 of Cottus gobio. Lineage (NCBI taxonomy): Eukaryota > Metazoa > Chordata > Actinopteri > Perciformes > Cottidae > Cottus > Cottus gobio. The sequence continues at coordinate 21,672,830 of CM042234.1, read as the reverse complement.
TGATGTGACGGATAAGCAACACGGAAATCCAAACAATTCATATGGACAACGATGCCAGTGGTTCAATAGCTTCATGCAGCCATGGACCAACCAGCAGTGTTGTTTCACTTCAATCACTGTCAGCTATGTTGTGAGTTTCCTTCAGTAAAGTTAAGTTCCCTCTGGGACACAGTGTAGAGGTCAATGGCTTTTATTGTGAAAGGTAAGACCAGAACGAGTGGGTCTGGTTGTAGGGAGCGTTCAAGTGTGTCTTGGTTCAGTTGTGTGTCTTGGTTCAGTTGTGTGTCTTGGTTCAGTTGTGTGTAGGGATGCACCGATACCGGTATCGGTGGTCGATACTGCGTTAAATACTCGTACTCGCATCGGTTTCAATGGCCGATACCAAGAACTGATACTCACTCAACAGTATTTCACTACAACAAACTGGTCGCGCTTTGTGGAGAAGCAACCCCGTGGCGGAGCCGGAGACACTCTTCTCTGTCTCAACTGTCTCAACAGTCTCAACTTCTGAGCAGCCAATCACGCTATCCAAGTTGTTTTGCCGTCCAATCAGATGGCCAGTTTGTCTCAACAGCAGAATCTGGAGCCGCCATCTTGGATCCTCGCTACGCAGCGCTCACTTCTTTCAATAGACAGGAGAAAAGTGAGACGCGAGTACAATACAAGACTTTATCGATATTGTGCTTATTAACCGGTGTTGCATACGTGTGTATGACATATTAGTGCTCATATTAGTGCTCTTGTTAGTGGCTGACAGCCCCGGAGTTACTTGTAATCAGTCCGTCCCAACGCGACGCAAATGTTTCGCGCGACCAGATTACATGTAAAGTCTATGCACAGACGCGTGTGGTTGCGACAGACGCAAATTTACGCCGGCGGCACGTTAGACGCGAGAGTTGAAATTTTCCATATTTAATACATCTATAATTGAGAAGCTCTGCGCGTCATCACCGCCGTCCTGCCGGTTTGAATCAAACGGCTGCTGATCCACCTGAAGTAGCGCTGGCAGCGGCCTCATTCAGACGCTGTTGTGCGGCTACGGATGATATTATTGTAGCCGAGTGTCTGTTGTGTGTCTATATTTGTAATTCTAATAAAATGAAAACACGCTGCAGGGTAACTTGAACCACTTTTGTATCTCCTTCACACACGTATATCCCACAATTCCACTCTTTTCCTTTCCGTTTCTCCCTCCACAATAAAAGCACCGGAAACATAACTTAGAACACAGCTTCCTATATAATTGCTCGATCCCTAATATTATCGCTTACATTATGAACCCGGACACGGGGGCGTTTTATGGTCCGACATTAGAGGGACTTCCACAAGAAGTTTAAAGCTTGGGATAGCCTTCTGTTAATTTTGTACTATAGGCTTGACATAATCTGCAGAGGATAAAATAAAATCTGCCTCCAAATTAATTGCACTTTCATGGAGACCAAATCTAAGAAGTATCGGTATCGGTACTCGGTATCGGCAAGTACACAAATAAAAATATCGGTATCGTATCGGCTTGTAAAAAATGGTATCGTTGCATCCCTAGTTGTGTGTCTTGGTTCAGTTGTGTGTCTTGGTTCAGTTGTGTGTCGTGGTTCAGTTGTGTGTCGTGGTTCAGTTGTGTGTCGTGGTTCAGTTGTGTGTCGTGGTTCAGTTGTAACCTCGAGTGTACAACAACACCGTCGGTAGTGAGTCCACTCTTTATTGTCCACGCTAAAGCTCAGACTTGCTCCAGAAAAACTACTAACGTGTTGTTCTTTATAGGCCTTGGTTATTATCAAGATTATATTTTTGGGACATTTTGGAAAAGTGTAAAGAATACTAAAACAATGTTCTTATTTTTCTTCTCAGTTTTATTCGGGTATTACTTTCAGACTTAGCTAGATGAAGGTAGGAAAAGCTTTTTTAAATCTTATAGGGTTTCTTTTGACCCTGATCCAGATCCAGATCATTTAAGATATTCAAGCCAATCCAATGTATATGCTAAACAACTGAATATCTCTGCATTGCATTTAGAATTCTTCAGAGTTGACGTAGGCTGCACATATTGTGTTGCTCTGCATGACAGCTGAAACATCCTAATTATTTGTGAGATTTAACTAGATTCCTGGTTGCAATCTGTGGTTTGATATATATTTATTTTCTTTATGTAAAAAATGAAGCACAATCCAGCACGTGATTGCATCTTGTGGCTACATTACATCTTTGTATAATAGTAGATTGTTGGTTCAACCAGCTAAATCTGAAGTTTAATTTCATTTCAGAGTGATGCTGCGAAGCCCAGGCATGGCGCTGGCAGCCTCTTATTGAACTTTGTTGGACATCGTTTCAGATGGGACAACATAGACAGCACAAAGGGTAACCGACGCCCTCTGACCAGAGACGTGAGGCCGCATACCCAGAAATACAAACGGCACATTGAGGCTCTCGCCTCTCTCGGATCACCGCTCAATCAGGGAGCACATTTCCACCTCCACTGCAGAGTGTAGTCGTGATGCTGTCAGATATCCAATTTTGTCTCTCTCTCTCTCTCTCTCTCTCTCTCTCTCTCTCTCTCTCTCTCTCTCTCTCTCTCTCTCTCTCTCTCTCTCTCTCTCTCTCTCTCTCTCTCTCTCTCTCTCAATTCAATTCAATTCGCTTTATTGGCATGAATGTACAAAAATACAATATTGCCAAAGCATTACAACAAGAGACAAACACAAAAATATACAACTTACATGGACAACCACAATAATAATAAAACCATTCCAATTCCAGACGAAATATCACGTGTGTGTGTGTGTGTGTGTGTGTGTGTGTGTGTGTGTGTGTGTCTCACTCACTGTCCCTCAGGTTGTGACACAACAGGACATAAGGAGCAACAAGTTGTGTGTGTGTCCTTCTCCCAGAAGGATTCTTAGTTTAGCAGATTCTCCCAGTTCTTTGAAACCAGGGATCTGGGAGCTGAGCCGGTCTAACCACGCTCGTCTTATTTCACTATATTTATCACATTTTAGGAGGAAGTGCATCTCTGTCTCAACCTCATCTGTCGAACAGTGACCACATATTCTGTTTTCTTTTGGTTGCCAAGATTTCTTCTGTCGGCCTTTTTCGATTGCTAATTGGTGGTCACTGAGCCTGAACCTGGTCAGGGTCTGTCTCTGCTTCTGACCCTGACAGAAGAGAGATATTCTGCCAATTCATAATCTCTTTTTAGGGCCAGATAACATCCTAATCTACTTTGACTTGCAGTTTCTTTTCTCCAATGTTCCAGATATGTTTCTTTGCTTTTCTTTATAACTGTGTTGACTCTAACTGGTGTTTGGAGAGCAGTGCTGGTGTGAGACTGGTTCTGCTGTGTAGACGTTAGTCTCAGCACCAACTGACTCAGGAGACTCTTTTCTGGGTTCAGCTCTTGGCTTCGGAGGGCTTTAACATGGAGGGTGTCTGGTGAATTTGTATGAATGTGATTCCAAAAATCGAGTGCTCGTTTATGAATGTTTATTATAAGGGGATATCTGCCTAATTCTGCCCTACATGCATTTGTTGGTGTCTTTCTTTGAACGTTTAGGATCGTTCTGCAGAACTCTGCATGTAGAGCTTCTGTGGGGTGTTTGTCCCATCTAGTGTAGTCATGGTGACTGAGTGGACCCCAAACTTCACTACCATACAGCGCAATGGGCTGGATCACGTTATCAAAAATATTACACCAGATTTTAATTGGAATTTGGATATTATAAAATGTTCTTTTAATAGCATAGAGGGCTCTTCTGGCTCTCTCTCTCTCTCTCTCTCTCTCTCTCTCTCTCTCTCCTACACAGCTTTCAGACAGGGCCTGTTTGACACCTGAAAGCACCAGCAGTTTTAAATGTACCTGCTGCCAGTGTTAAAAGTTATGCAAGAGTTTGGCTAACCCAGAAATAGGACACAGCCGTGGATCCACGTTACACAAGCTGTGTTGAAGCAATTAAAGAGAAAATCCACCCTCACACATCTGCAGTGTCTCTGGCCATACATGGGTGTCCTCTGTTCTTCACTGGGAACGTTTCCGGAATATCAGCCTCTGATACTGCTTCACTATTCATATTGTGTGTGTCCGTTTCAAAGAGGTGCTCCAGGTCTGCCTCCTAACCTCTGCAATAGAAGTATGTGCACGTAATCACTGGTTATATGCAGAGGTGTCAAAAGTATTCACATTCATTACTCAAGTAGAAGTATAGATACTAGGGTTTAAAAATACTTCTGTAAAAGTTGAAGTATCAACTCAAGCTTTTTACTTAAGTAAAAGTGTAAAAGTACTGGTTTCAAAACTACTTAAAAGTATAAAAGTAAAAGTAATGTAAGGGGAATTTGTTTTCCATTAAGGACAAACTCTTAAGCTGTGTCTCAGGGGCCTATAGTGCATTACCCCACCTCCCCCCCCAAAAAATATTTTTTTTAAAGGCCATAATGACTAATGTTGTATTAAAATGTTATGTTGAAAAATGTGGGATGCACTAGACTACCCGTTTCAGCTGCATATATGCCCATTGAAAATTATCATATTTTATTACAATGCAAATACATTAAAGTACCATATGTGTACTACTGAGCATTAACATGCGTTTCATGGAGCGGAAGACATGATAACTAGTTGCCTATAAGTATTGTAATAGTGCAAAAAGTCAAACTTCAGTGGAATGTTATCAATAACCTGTCAGGCCGGAATCAAACCCGGGTCGCTGGCTTCGTGGACCAGCGAGCTAACAAGTGAGCTACGAGGACCCAGTTGCAGTCTCTTGTCAATTTGGTGCTTTATTCACAGAAGCTCCAATACACAGAAGATAATGGCAGCGGTCAAAAAAGAGAACACAAGGATACTCCAAAAGATGATAATCCAAAACTCCCAAAGTAAACAGTTCAAAAACGATAGTCCAAAATCCCAAAATAAATAGCTCCACAAACGGCAGCGATAATCCAAAAAGAAAAACCCCAAAAGGTACAGGCAAAAAGCCAACACAGGAACGGCTACTTAAACTAGCACTCTTCGAAATGCGGCTGAGAACCGCAACCCCAAAACAGCCGTAACGCGGCTGAAAGCTCACTTGCCTTGTTGTTTAGACTAACATTGCAGCGAAGAACAAGAGCAACAAAACAGGTACTTATACCCAGCTGACAAATTAAAGTGGCTCTCTTAACGAGCGGATCAGGAACAGGTGAGCACATGTAATCAGGTGAAGGAACATAACCGGACACAGGTGAGGAACTCAAAAGAGAATAAAAACACGTGAACCCAAACAAGTCCCTAACCATGTCTCCCTTTGGCCACCAGGGACCGCCAATGTTCCAAATTGTCCCAGAGTCTGCCACCGACTGTGACATAACCTTTATTGGAAGAGACCTTGAGACCTTTGGACTCAATCCCATATGTACAACACTACCAATAGGTTTTGTTCAGCCGCAAAAGCAGCAGGTTCTCAAAGTTATTTGAGCCAATGCATGCTCTTCTTGGCCTGAAGATGAGCCCTGCAACACTAAACAGTCTTTCACAGGCTGCTGAGGCAGGGAGTGCCGTATTAAACTTAAGTGAAAGCTGGCACACAGCTGGGAAGGACTTCAGTACATCTACTGTGTCTCCTGGGCACCCCAGGTACGCATCCAACTGCTGGGTCGTTTCAAGAGGGCCGGTCTTCTTCAAGGAGGAAAAGAAGTCCTCTTCCTCAGATGATTGGGAGCCCTCAATGACGTGATTCTCAGCCTGACAGTCCAAGTGGCTTCTAATATAGTCAAGGCCTGTGGAATAAAAAAACATAATCAGGATAATTTATACCATATGACAGTATTGTAATTGTGTATTGGATTGTGTGTCATTAAATGTCATTTCACTGTCTCCATAGAAATTACACATACTGAGGGGAAGTTGAGAAGTGAGACACTTACCAAGTTTGAGAATATCTTTGTCACTTGTCCAGCAGGTCTTAAATTTGGGAACTAGAATGGCTGCGGCTATTAGCTCTGGATCTGCAAGCATCTCTCCGAAGCGTTTTTGTAGGCCTGAAAGAAGTGCCGTAATCAAAGGCTCACAGAACTTGGAGGCGACGTGAAGGTGCTGGAGCTTGGTCCTTAGCAGAGTTATGGTTGGGACCAACCATCCCATCTGCACACTGGTTTCTCCCTGAAGGACGTCAAGTGCCTTGGCAATTGGGCTCATTGTCTTTGCATATTCTGCAAGAAATGCAAGTTCCACTGGAGTAAACCTGTACAAAGAAGAAAAGAAAAACACAACATGGAACATTTAGCCTACTTGATGTAGCACCTTTAACTGGATAATTAAAAAGGAAACATATTGTCATCTGAGACTTTTAGAAATGTAGTTGTGTTGCTACAAATCACATCCATAGTAAATTTGGGGACTGCATATTGGCATAGTGCATACATGTGTTCTACAGTACTCAAAGTATAAAACTGTAACTTAATCTATTGTTAATCACTTCATTAACTGAAAGGCAGAAAAGCAAACACTTACTTTGGTGTATCTAGTTCACTGCAGACAGCTGCAAGGGCTCCCTCGCCTTGTTCTCTTGTTATTCTCACTATTCTTTCTACGGCTGAGAAGAGTGAATTCCACCTTGTAGCAACAGGCCGTACGAGTTGGAGTTTGCAGTGGTCTTCAATTACTTCAGATGCAGTGGTTGATCTTGAACGTTTGTTCCACAGGCTAGAGCATTTGGCAAATGTGGACCTTGCCACACGCTTGTACAATGGGTTGACCTCTGCTTTTGAAGCATCAACTGTGGACACTAAATTGAGGAGGTGGCAGGCGCAGCGATGGTGCTTGGGTAGCTGGTATTCCAAGTAGTCATCTTCGTCCAACAGGGCTCCGGCATCAACAAATTCAACACCCTCAACGCTTTCCTCATCTTCATCATAATCATCATTTTGGCCACCATCATCCTCTTCTCCATCACCCTCTCGTACAGGTTCAGGATTATTGTTCTCGTCAGTCTGCCCATAAACTCTGAAGGCTTTCAGGAAGTTTGATCCATTGTCAGTTGTAGTGCGAACGATCTTCTCTCTGATATTGAATTCTGTGTGAATATCATTAAGGGCACCAGCCAGGGCAGAAAAGTTATGTGACCCTTTAAGTTGCTTGCATGCCAGGGCAGCACAGGATCTCTGCATGGTCTGGGGGTTAAACCAGTGCGCAGTGACACCAATGAAACCACGACGGTGTGCCGTCCAGCAGTCTGTTGTTGTTGCTACAAACTCAATTTCACTAAGGGCAGCTTTCAGTTTTCTTTTCATTTCAACAGAGGCCTTTGTGACTTGGTTTACAACAGTATTGCGCGTCATGACATTTGTATTTGGCTGAAGATGTTGCACAAGATCAATGAAGCCCTGTTGCTGAACAATGTGTGGTGGGTGCAAGCCTTCGACAACAAATTTGAGGACTACTTTATCCACACTTGCCTGGGACACTCTTCGAGTCTCCCACAGCTTGGTTTGTTTGGAGGGTGGGTCCAAAGAACCTTCAGTGGATGACTTCCTTTTGACGGCTGATGAAGTAAGTTGCGTGTACCTCTCTAGACGTGTGGGGTGTTTCTTCTGTGGAGAAAATGAATGTACAGGTACAGATTGAGATTCATATTATTTCTCTCAAACCACAAGCTCAGATTATCTAGGACTTCTGCTGTATTAAATGTCCTGCTTGAAGTTCATGAAAGAAGGTCAGACTACAAGTTAGGGAGCAGTTTCACTGGTCTATGCAATTATGTTGAGCAGACCGGAATATTTACAGCTGTTTTAGGACCACAAGCAGCTGCTGGCATGACCAAAAAGTAGCATTATTGATGAGATAGTCAGACTTTAATTCATTTTATACTGCATTTGGCTGATAGTTGGGCCTATTACATCTTTACAAGGACCTATGGGGCCTGCCCTACACAGGCGCGCGCACTCTCATACAGACAGGATCATGCCTATCCTTAGTACATGCTTTATCAACAAGCTGTAGACTACAGCTTTGCACAATTAACCTACAAATATTGCATATAGCAATAATATAAGTTCAGATAACCTTTGGCTAAAGTCGAATTTCAAATGTTACACAGAGCCCAACAAACGAACTTGCAAAGTTGAATCACAGCCTTTTACTATTAAGAAACCCATGGCATGTCTTGGCATGTACCTAGCCATAGCAAACATTGCAAATGTACAATTAGCCAGTATGTTACTTGGTCACTACTACAACATTTAGTCAACAATCGACTATCATAACGAAAACTATAGTTTTGCTCAATTAACATACAGATGTTACATATAGAAATAATATAAGCTCAGATAACATTTGGCTAAAGTCGAATATCAAATCTCCCACAGAGCCCACCAAACGAACTATCCATCCATCCATTTTCCACCGCTTATCCGGGGTCGGGTCGCGGAGGCAGCAGGTCAAGCAGGCTGACCCAGACTTCTCTCTCACCCGCAACATTTACCAGCTCATTCTGGGGGATCCCGAGGCGTTCCCAGGCCAGCTGGGAGATATAATCCCTCCAGCGTTTCCTGGGTCTTCCCGGGGCCTCCTACCAGTTGGACGTGCCTGGAAAACCTCTAAAGGGAGGCGTCCTGGAGGCATCCTAATTAGATGCCCGAACCACCTCAGCTGACTCCTTTCGACACGAAGGAGTAGCGGCTCAACTTCAAGCTCCCTCCTGATGTCCGAGCTCCTCACCCTATCTCTAAGGCTGAGCCCGGCCACTCTACGGAGGAAACTCATTTCGGCCGCTTGTATCCGCGACCTCGTTCTTTCGGACACGATCCAAAGCTCGTGACCATAGGTGAGGGTTGGGACGTAGACCGACCAGTAAATTGAGAGTCCCAAACGAACTAGCAACGTTGAATCATAGCCTAGCTACTGCTATGCAAGCAAACCATGGCATGTCTTGGCATGCACCTAGCCATAGCAAACATCGCAAATTTACGTTACTAGGTTACTACAATATTGTGTCAATAATCGACTGATAATAATAAACTTTCAGCTTACCTCAATATGCTTTTTCAAATTCGACGGCGAATTTTTGAAAGCCATTAGTTCGTGGTACTTGGGTGCGCAGAGCTTGCAGCGCATTCGAAATGAATTGTTTTTGCACCCAACCATCTCGAAAAATTCTTCCAGGTACGGCCAAGGATGTACACGGGTTGGCTGGTCTTGTTGGCTATCAACCTCCTCGCTGATACTTGGTTGGGAGTGGGATATTTCGCTCGAGTTCTCTGACACGGACATCTTGGTACAGTAGGCTTTTCTGCTGTCCTTGCTGGAGAGTGACGTGATTTGTAACGGTTGATTTGTGTCATCTGCAGGTGCATCGCGTAGGAAACCAATAGGGTGTCGGAATGGTATATGTTTAAACTTCTCATCCAATCACAATCAAATTCACTCTATCCGGATGGCGCGATTTATCTGGCTAGTTTTTTTTTGTGTGTGTTTTTGAACGATGACAAGCGGAATAAAAACAAACCAAAATGAAATATGTAGGGAGTAGAAAGTACAGATATTTGCGTGAAAATGTAAGGAGTAGAAGTATAAAGTCGTCTGAAAAATAAATACTCCAGTAAAGAATAGATACCCAGAATTTCTACTTAAGTAAAGTAACGAAGTATTTGTACTTCGTTACTTGACACCTCTGGTTATATGCTAATAAACAGGGCTAAACAGTTGTGTATCAAGGGCCCTAGTATCCATCTAATTAGCCCATTTGATAAGGTTTTCCCGCCAACACCTGCTGAACAATATTGTTGCTTTTGTGAGAGATGGTTGACTGTTTGTAGATAATAGTCTCCGTCTGTTCAGAAGAATCTCCGCATTTTTTTGCCAAATGAATGAGACACAAATCTCAACCAGTCAGTTTTCTTAAATCTACAGCTTCTATTGGGAGTGATGAGGCTTTGAGAGCAGCTGCGTTCATTATTGAAGTCTGCTTGATCCAAAAACTGAGTCTGACCGGGAGAACGTGTCATCTGAATCCGCCGTGGCGTAATGAGAGAGCTGCTGTTGAACAGTGTGGGATTAGTTGTGCGACAGAAGCACTCGTGGTTGTGCAGTGGTGCTACAGGGCGGAGCTTCTTCTGCCTCATGAAGCAGTGCAATGGGATTTAGCCACAGTATTTTGCACACTGATAGTAAATATAGTATTATAAGTCCTGAGCTCTCATGTCATGTTGCTTTTTTTTCAATATCAACAGATCGTGTGTGTGCGTGTGCGCCTTACGAGTAGCTAAGCCATCACCAAAGTGAAGGTGTTGATGATCATATCTCCTCTGCCCCGTTCTCCTGGCTCGGCTCGGCTCGGCTCGGCTGGGATTAAGAACCCTTCTGAGAGGACTGTGGCAAGGTTCGTCCATACTCTGGGAGTCACGGAGCTCTTGACATAATGACGACACCAGTTCTCTCCGTTTACGTCCTTTATTAGGCATGACCGCTCACAGTACTCACAGGCATTCACTATACATATGCCCTGCCTAGCTCCCCTCTTGCGTGGCTCTGGGAGCTTTTATGCTCCCCTCCCTGCCCACGCAATCCCACACTCATCTGGATCAGCTGTGCCTCCTCACGAGCGCCACAGCTGACCCAAATGAGCGTCCCTCTCCCTCTCTCTCTGTGCCGCAGGTGCGCTAGCCACGCCCCTGCCCACATACCCCCACCGCCCGACTTAGGCCGGGGAGCCACCGGTCTAACCAACTCCCCCCCCCCTCCCTCCCACTGGGAGCGGGAGCGGGAGTCAGCCCCGACCATCTGCACCCCCGACCTATGGACCACCATGGAATTAACTTGCGTTTCCGCCAGATGCCAACGGGTGGTCCGGGCGTTGGCATCCTCCATCCGTGGGGGCCCGGGCGCGGGACATGACCCGGACAGAGGGCGATCGAGCGCCCCGGGAAGCAGGTTCCTTGCGCTCTCCGCCAGCCCCCTCCCGGGGCCAAACCGGCTCTCCCCCTCAGTCCGCCGCGGCAACCTGCAACACAAGAGAGAGAAAGTTAGGGAGGCGGGACCCATATCGGTCCCCACTGCGCCCCGGTCCACGGGCCCCAGGCGCGGGCCCGAGCCACTGGCTCGGCACTCCGTCTCTGGCCCCACCGGGCCCCGGCCCCCTGGCCTGTCCGCCGGGCCTGCTCGGCCCCCTCCTCACACCTGCCGATGTGGGCCGGTCGGCCCCAGTCTCTCCCCCAGGCTGTCGGGGACAGTGGCGCTGCCCAGGGCGTCGCCCTTGGGTGTAGCGGCTGTCCCCGGTGTTGCCTGGCCTGCCACCCCTGGTCCTCCGTCCACCCCGGACAGGACCTCTTCAGGTGTCCCCGTTCCCCGCAGGTCCAGCACTGCTTGCGGCACTGCCGCTGCAGGTGCCCGGGTTGGCCGCAGGCCCAGCACCTCCGCCTCGCCGACTCTGGGAACCCCCAGTACTCCGGCTGCCTCAGCCGCTTGGGGCCCCATCGCTCCTTCTGCGGCCGCTCCTTGCGGCCCCTCGGCAGCGCCTTCTCCCGACCCCTCTGGTCGGGTTCCGCTCCCGCCGACGCTCTCACCGCCGTCGGAGCGACCGCCGTCGCCGCTGCCGCAGCTGCCTCCGCGCCCGCCGACGTCTGCGCCGCCGCCTCCTTCGTCGGAGCCGCCGCGCCCGCCGACGTCTGCGCTGCCGCCTCCTTCGTTGGAGCCGCCGCGCCCGCCGACGTCTGCGCCGCCGCCTCCTTCGTTGGAGCCGCCACGGCCGCCGACGTCTGCGCCGCTGTCTCCGCCGTCCTCGCCGCCGCGCTCGCCGACGTCTGCGTCGCCCGGGTCTGCGTCGCCGCCGTCCGCGACGCCGCTTCCGCCGTCGTCGCTGCCGCGCTCGCCGACGTCTGCGTCGCCCGGGTCTGCGTCGCCGCCGTCCGCGACGCCGCTTCCGCCGTCGTCGCGGCTGCGGCCGCCGTCGTCGTCCGGGCCGTCGTGCCCGCCGACGTCTGCGACGCCGCATCCGCCGCCGCCCGAGCCGTCACCGCCGTCTGCGCTGCCCGGGTCTTCAGGCGTCTGGCGTCTGTCTGGGTCTCCCTGACCCTCTGGCGCCTTGCGTCGGTCTGGGTCCCGGCTTCCCCCGTCTCTCGGCCCGCTACCTGCTCCAGCGCCTTCGCGAGAAGCGCCTCCCTCCGCGTCTGCTCCTCCAGCTGCCTCGCCAGCGTCTGCACCGCCTTGGCGTACTCCTGTACCTCCGCCTGCAGCTGGTCCTTCTCCTCCTCCAGCTGGAGCAGCCGCGCGCTGTCGGACCGCTCCTGGCGCGTCTCGTCCCGCGGGCCCACCTCGGTGCCGCCCACCTTCGCCGGCGCCGCCGGGACCCGCGCCGCCTGCGCCACGTCCCGGACCTCCGGTGCCGCACCCGGCCTGAGCGCCCTCACGGCGCCCGCCATCTGGCCGTCTTGCCGCCCCGTGCGTTCCGCCGCCCGCCGCTCGAGGTACTCGCCCCACTCATCGAATGTGCGGTACGGTAGCGGCTTCCCCGGCGCCGCTGGGACCCGCACTGCCTGCGCCACCTCCCGGATCACCGGCGCCCCGTCGCCCGACATGGCGGCATACAGCCGCTCAATCTCTGCATTCCCGTCGTCCATTGCATGCGCTGGCTGCCGTGACCACCCCTCCGGTATGCCCCGTTGGGCGCCACTGTGGCAAGGTTCGTCCATACTCTGGGAGTCACGGAGCTCTTGACATAATGACGACACCAGTTCTCTCCGTTTACGTCCTTTATTAGGCATGACCGCTCACAGTACTCACAGGCATTCACTATACATATGCCCTGCCTAGCTCCCCTCTTGCGTGGCTCTGGGAGCTTTTATGCTCCCCTCCCTGCCCACGCAATCCCACACTCATCTGGATCAGCTGTGCCTCCTCACGAGCGCCACAGCTGACCCAAATGAGCGTCCCTCTCCCTCTCTCTCTGTGCCGCAGGTGCGCTAGCCACGCCCCTGCCCACAAGGACTTAATCTGCACCCTGTTCTGTCGCCCACTGCGAGAGAGCTGTACTTTCTGTGTTTTGGGAGAAGCAGGGGAAGAAGAGCCTCAAAGCATGAGAGGGAGGAAGAGAGAGGATGCTGCTGCTGGGATGATCAAATATAGGACTTTCCCACCAAGAAGCATCACTTTAATGTCTCCCAAAATTGCCCTCTGGAGTCCGGGAATGTGATACCAGACGGCGGGGTGCCGCCCACCTTAGGCAGCATTGCTACAACAACAACAGCTGTTTGTGGTTCTGTGATGCAAACAAGAGGCAGAGGAAGAAGGGGAGGTGGTGAAGTGTGGGTGGGGAGGTCAGACAGGTAATGAGTGAGGAACGGTGTCAAGGATCCAGTTTGGTGGGCGGAGACATCGCAGCCGGTCCGTGCTGATCCCTGCATGTGTGTCGTTTTGATTATTTTTTATATATATTTTGATCTGTGTGTTTTGTTACCACAGCTTCTCCTTGCTTTGTTGGCATAGTTACGGCTGATAACACCGTCCATGTAACCTCCGGTAAATGCTGTTAGCTTCGTTAACATTGCCGTTGTTAGCACCGTTAGCACCGTTAGCTGCAAGTCACCGGCTCTGCTGTCGCCATGTTGAGAGCAGTGTGGAGGCAATCTAATGTATTTATTTATTAATATTGTACTTTTAAGCTGCCAGGGGTTTGACCTGCTGCACGTTGGGGACAGTGCATTCAGTGGTTGTTGTAGACAGGCTGTGTAATGTAACGACTGTGAGCTAACCCTCAGTAAACCAGGGCTGCAGTCATACCATCTGACAGTGACGCATACAGTACGTGGGACAAGCATCACAACATTCGGCCTCGCCGCCCCAGCTGATGCTGAGCAGCAGCAGCTCTCACTGGGAACACTCCAGCTGATTCCCAGACATGACTCACCCCACAGTGTCCTCTGCCACTTTTAAACTCACCACATGATCCCAGGAATACGGGAAACCCAGCTGTGTGCCACACTTGATCTGAGTGCTTTGGACATTTTCCACATCTCTCAAAAAGGGCAGTTTATATTCTGTTAATAAACCGAATGCAGTGAGAGCAAATATATCAGGAGGATTTACGATTCTGAATTTAACGTGTGCAAATCGCTATAGAGGCAGGGTTAGATTGGATTTAAGGAGAGTTGAAGAGAGTTGCACTGTAGAAGGTTGGTTTTTGCAAACTGAGCTTTACACGCAACTAGAAAATAATTCAAGTCAACAGGTCAAGTACGAGTCAACAGCAGGCTGGGTATTGTGTGCACATGTTCACTACCAATGAGGTTGTCTTTAAACCTTTTTTCAGTTCCTCATAATATCACACACTGCTCTAAACAATGACTCAAGTATTTGATCGAATAATAAGTAAACAAGCCCAAGAATCTGTCCCAGCACTCGATGCCATATTGTATTTTGACACAGTTAATTCAAACTCATTGAGGTTTGATACCCAGCAGGTTCGGAGCCCAGCCTCTTGCCTAGTGAGGTGGATGTTGGACACACAACGCAGTGTCCCTGTGTGCCCTCATACTCACGCTCCTGATTTACATTCATTCATCCCATCCTTCTGCGTCATGGTCTGTCCTGCGGTCATCAGAGCTTTGGATTCTTGGATTTAGTTTCTCTGGAAGCTGAATATGATTTTCCACGCTGTGGATGTGTTGGGATGTCAGTGACTTGGATAATAATTTGTGAATTAGAACGCTGCTTAGTGAAGCACTAGGAGACAAAGAGACAAAGAGACTTTGTACAGATCCCAGAGGAACCACCGGACGTGTGTGTGTGTGTCTGTGTGTGTGTGTGTGTGTGTGTGTGTGTGTTTGCCTCTGTATTATTGTACGTGCTACAAATAATGTCACAGGTGATCCCTTCCCTCAGCCTCTCTTGAGGCCACCATGTAACAGGCACTCATATAATGCACAACGCTACTCACGAGCACCGGTTCACAGTGTGTGTCCTCACGCATACAAATCTTCACTAACGTGCACAGATGTGAACTTACATGCTCATGAACACACTCTGGGATTCAGCATGATAGCTGCACATATGCAGAACAGCCCAACAGGGTGATTGTACCACAGATTGCCAGGTCAAGCAGCTGTTATTGAGACTGAGACCATCCATGCATGGAGAGCACTGGAGTCTCCTGCCTTGCTCTCCTTAAACGTCATGAAGAACTTGGATATCAACAGGTTGGATATCAACAGCTTCTAGAACAGGCCGACCTGTTCTAGAAGCTGCTTCTTGAAAAGTCACTGAGAACCTCTGGCGGCCTATCTGGACTCTAGGTGATTAGTGGATTAGTCATTCAAAAAGAGAACCATGCGAGTTATCTTTTTGTATCAAGCAGCACAGAAAGTGTGGCATGGCGTAGTTTGACTTCATTTGCTGACATCCTGCGATGGGATCAGGTCATACTTTTTTGGAAACACAATGGAAACACAAAGGGTCACGTACTCACATTTCTAGCTTAAATAGCTTTACAGTTTATAGAAATCACCTCACATCCATCCTGTCAGTGTGGCACATGACTAACACTTCACTGACTTTTATTTAATAACTTGATTCTACCACTAATAAAGCCAGCAAGAAAGAACTTTGCAGTTGAAAAACTCCTGCAAACAGGGAACAACACTATAATATATAATATAATAAATGCATCACATGCTTCCACAGCTCGCTGCATGAACAGGAACCAAACCACGAGCCCTCCCCTGAGTGTGTGTATGTCCCTCTGCGGCTTCACACATCAGCATCTTTTATTCAATTGGCCTGATTCCATAGTTTGAACTAATGCATGATGGCATCCTCAGATCCCTTCAAAGCCACATGAACAGCAGCTATAAGTCCCATCAATATTGTACAACGTGCTCTCTGCAATCAGTGCAGGATGGTGTATCGTGAACAGAAGATGTAAAGCGTCTTTTAATATATTCTGCAAACCTGGATAAGACAACAACAATGTCTCCCAAAGAGCTGCTCCTCTCGTGGGTGTTTGCCCCACATAGATTAAATATCCTTTTTGAATTCTTGCTGAACTGCAGTTTCTGGACATAAGGCCACTGTATCTCTACTTTGAACACCAGCAGATGAATGAGTTCATCAGACGGAGAGAGAGAGCGGAGATTTAAACTTGAGCTGAGAGCGGACTCTGAACAACACTTAAATGGGTTTGTGTGTGTGCGAGACTGTATGTCAGCAGCCTCGCAGCAGCCGCTCGTGTAGCGTTTATATTTCAAGCCCCCTCCTGTGTTTTGGGGAGTAGGGGGGGGGATGCAGAGATAGATCAAGACGAAGACTCCGAAAGGGTAAAAATAAATAAAAATAAAGAGACGGAGAGAGATGAGATATGGAGACAAACACAGAGGGAGACGGACGGAGAAAGATATCCAGTGTGAGGGAGCAACCTCCCTAAGCGCTGATGGTGCTGATGAATATTGGAGGAGAAGGCTGCGAGGAGGAGGAGGAGGAGGAGGAGGAGGAGGGAGAGATTGGGGCTGAGGAAATATGCTGTTTTGTTATGTCTTAATGGGAACTGTCAGAGCTGGAGAGAAAAGGTCAGCCGGGAAGCCAGTCGTGGCCACAGGCAGACGTCAAACTGATACACACACACACACACACACACACACACACAGATGCGGGCGTATTTGTGAATATGCATATCATAAGCATAGAGACAAAACGGTATGCGCTGATATACACGCACACGCATGTTGTTCTGAGGGATGGTCATGTCATCGCCGGCCTCTGACACTAAAGCAGTTCAAACCACGACACCAGACTAAGTGTAGGAGGGGCCTAATTGACCATCTGCCACACCCCCAAATAGTTATTGTCCAATCAGAACATAGCAACTGTCACCAGGCCCGGCAGGTTTATCAGCCTTTGGAACGAGTTGCTCTATATTTTATCACTAAAGCGAGTATGAGTACAATTTAATAGAAATGTTTGTGTCCCTGAGTGTCAAAACAGAGTGTGGTAGAAATACTAAGATTAAATAGTAAACCTCCTTATAACTTATATATAAGACTTGTTTTTTATTTATTTAGAAACCAGCAACCTTTTTGTGCGAGTGTGTCTCATAAATTCATAACATTGTTGGGACTCTTCAAAACCTTATTTCCTCGTGTGTTTATCAGACAGAGTAAGTCCTCCAGGCCTTCAGCTCACTGTGAGTGTTGGGACAAGGCTGAGAAAGGTGAGGCTGGGGTTTGTACATCTAGCTGACAGGCTCCGGAGTGATAGGATGTGTGTGTGCGGCTGCTACATAACTGCACATCCTACACCTGGATTACGCGTGTTTGCTAAACCTACCTTCCACGTCATTACCAGGTCCACAGACTGACATGCACGTAATTCGCTGTCAGAGTATTTGGGTCGCTTTGAAGCTGGCGGGGAACACCTGTCCCCCATCCTGCAGCATCTTCACGATGCTCGCTGACAGGCATGCTACTGCCACCTGTTTTGATAAACACCGTCTTTCCTCTTGGATTCCTGCACCAAACGTATCTAAATGCATGCACCAGATGTGCTTCTAACCTCCTCCAGACGTGGGCATGGAAGAGCCTCTGGGCTGCATCCGTGTGTGTTTAGTGTCATATGAGGAACAAATAAAAGTCTCAGCTAATTCCTAGTGGGAAGGTGGTGAGAGTGTGTTTGTCGTCATTCAACAGATGAGTCAGGAGCTCCGTCCACACACACACACACTCACTCTCTCACACACACACACACACACACACACACACACACACACACACACACACACACACAGACATCTTCACCAAACAGACATGATTTGATTTTGCATTATTAAATGCTTCTCAAACAGATGAGCTATTGCTCCCTAAATGCAGTGCCGGTGGCCTCACTCTGTCTATGGTTGAAATTCCAGCCCCCTGAAATCTTGATGCGCTTCCTTCGCCGTTTTTTGAAGGCGGTGGTCAACAGGACGGGTCTCTTTCTAATACTGAATATGGGCACGGAGGGAGCGATGCTGTTTGAATATGTATGAAATATTGAGCGTGTTTGCTGAGGCTCTCCAATTTAGAAGAATCAAAGAAATGTGTTGGGAAGGTGGCTGTCAGGGTTTGGGACTGCGGTTCATGGTTTTGTCCACATGAGGGCCTCAGTGTTCTAGATTTTGGTCACATGGGAGGGTGGTTTAATTTCTCATTGATTTCACCTGGACCTGGTTAAAGGGCTTTATAAGCCTCCAGGGGTATTGTGTCTGTGCCGAGTCTTGAGGATCAGTACATCCCATGTAGTGTGAGAGGAGGCACTTCACTATCTTTGCACCTAAGTACTCTTTGCTCCGTGGAGTTTTGTTTTTTCGAGATCCTTTCGTCATTACATGTATTTTTGGGGAACACCTTTTGTTAAGACTGTTTTTGATTGCCCCACTTCCTATGTTGTAAGATTTGGAAATCTTCTGATTCTGTTTTACCGAGTGGATAAACCTGTCAACATTCAGTAAAGAAGATTCCTTGTTTCACTTGAACCACGTCGTCAGTCTCTGCTTTCTGCACCTGAGTCTACGAACCGGAGGGGGAGGTGACAGCAAGACTCGGCCATGGAAAGTGACTCAGCAGAAGCAACGACTGCGTTTATGTCTCCATTTCCCCCGTCAGGAACAGGGGGGGACCAGTTCTACGCAGCGGTAGCCAGTCACGAGGCCACCGTGTCACGGCACGAGGCGCGGCTCACGCACCAGGAGGCTGTGGTGAGTCGTCAGGAACGGATCCTACAGGGATATCAACAGACCCTGGAGGAGGTCCTGAACCGATTACCTGCCCGGAGTTCATCCGAGATCCCTCGGTCAGCGTCAGAGAGGCACCCATCAGTGGAACCAAGGTTACCTACTCCAGAGAGGTATGACGGCAATCCCCGGGACTGCCGAGCTTTCCTAACACAATGTTCTCTCAGTATCGAGCTTCAAGCCTCATCTTTTCAGACTGATAGAGGGCGTATTGCCTATATAATAACTCTCCTGACCGGCAGGGCCCGGGCCTGGGCCACAGCGATCTGGGAACAGCAGGGGCCCGCCTGTGATGACTTCGACGCATTCAGGGAGGAGATGCGTCGGGTGTTCGACCATCCGGTAGGAGGGAGAGAGGCGGCTAACCGGCTATTTCAGCTACGCCAAGACCGATCTAGCGTGGCGGACTATGCAGTGCGCTTCCGCACCTTGGCAGCAGAGTGCGGGTGGAACGAGGAGGCTCGGATGGCTGTCTACCGACAAGGACTTGCGGAGGAGATTAAGGATGAGCTGGCCGCCAGAGAACCTGCATCAGGGCTAGAGAGTCTGATCGAACAGACGATTCGCCTGGACAATCGCTTGCGGGAGAGGGGTCGGGAGCGACTGTCGGCCAATCGTGCCAGTGCCGGTACCACTGCTGTCAACCTCGGACCTCCAACAGGGCTCCAAGAGCGGCGGGGTAGTCTGCCAGCTGAGGAGCCGATGCAACTGGGGGGTACTCGGCTAACCAGAAACGAACGGGATCGAAGGATGAGAGAGAGGTGCTGCCTCTATTGTGGAGATGCCAAGCACTTCCGCTCGGAGTGTCCAGCCATTGCGGGAAAAGCCCTGCCCTCTCCAGGAATAGGAGGACTGTGAAGGGGGCGACTATTACTCCTGCGGACGACACCCGGGGCCTGCAGCTCCCGGTCACCCTTTTCGGGGAGCACCGACAACATTCTCTACAGGCCCTGGTGGATTCAGGAGCGGCGGGGAACTTTCTGGATATCGACCTCGCCGACCAGCTTCACATACCTACGACACGCCTGGATCAACCCCTCGCCGTCACCGCACTCGATGGAAGACCTCTAGGCAAAGGTACGGTGACCCATATTACTACTCCTATTGATTTAACAATTTCAGACGTGCATACAGAACAGATTCAATTTTATCTCATCGACGGAGTTTCCGGTGGTGCTGGGGTTCCCCTGGCTGGTCCACCACAGCCCTCATATTGATTGGGCAGGGGGTCAGGTGGTAGAGTGGGGGCCGAGGTGCAAGTCAACGTGCCTTCTTACCCGGGCGGCACCCCGGGTTCCCAGACCTCCCCGTATTCCGGAGTTAGCTCAAGTACCCTCCGTGTACCATGAACTAAGGTGGTGAGGTGTTCAGTAAGAGTAAGGCAACTAGTCTGCCACCCCACAGACCATTTGACTGTGCCATTGACCTCCTTCCTGGGTCATTGCCCCCACGGGGAAGGATCTTTTCACTATCATCCACAGAGACACAAGCGATGAAGGACTACATCACCGAATCCTTGACGAACGGTCTCATTCGTCCATCGGCCTCTCCTGCGGGAGCTGGATTCTTTTTTGTAAAGAAGAAAGGAGGGGATCTCAGGCCATGTATCGATTACCGGGGACTGAACAACATTACGGTAAAGAATCGGTACCCCTTGCCTTTGATGTCCACGGCGTTCGAACTTCTTCAAGGGGCCACAATCTTTACCAAATTGGACCTTCGAAACGCCTACCACCTGGTTCGGATCAAAGAAGGTGACGAGCGGAAAACGGCTTTCAATACACCCACAGGCCACTACGAGTACCTGGTAATGCCCTTTGGGTTAACCAACGCGCCAGCGGTCTTCCAAGGGCTCATCAACGACGTACTCAGGGACATGTTAAATCAGTGTGTTTTTGTTTATCTGGATGATATTTTGATTTTTTCCAAGTCCCTCCACGAGCATGTTCACCAGGTCAGAGCCGTACTCCAGCGGTTGCTGGAGAATCATCTCTTCGTCAAGCCGGAAAAGTGTGAGTTCCACGTTTCTGAGGTCTCCTTTCTGGGCTTCATCCTCTCCAAAGGGAGTCTTCGCACCGACCCCAAGAAGACTCAGGTGGTTGAGGAGTGGCCCCAGCCGTCATCAGTAAAGGAGGTACAAAGATTCATTGGATTTGCTAACTTTTATCGGAAGTTTATCAGGAATTTCAGTGCGGTCGCAGCTCCCATAATCGCACTGACCAAGAAGCACTCGGGACCGTTCCAGTGGACCCCCGGGGCGGAACGGGCCTTTGGGGAGCTAAAGAAGAGGTTCTCCTCTGCACCCATCCTGGCAATTCCCGACCTCTCTCTGCCGTTCGTGGTGGAGGTGGATGCGTCGGAAGCAGCGGTAGGGGCGGTGCTTTCTCAATGTCCGGTGAGTGGCAAGCTACATCCATGTGCTTTCTTCTCTGCCCGTCTGTCAGATGCGGAACGGAACTATGACGTAGGAGACCGTGAGCTTCTGGCTATCAAGATGGCCCTGGAGGAGTGGCGCCACTGGCTTGAGGGGGCCCAGCAGCCTTTTGTGGTTTGAACGGACCACAAAAACCTGGCCTATATTCAGGGGGCCAAACGCCTTAATCCCAGGCAGGCAAGGTGGGCTCTTTTCTTTAATCGATTCGAATTCTGTGTGTCTTACCGGCCTGGTTCGAAGAACCAGAAGGCGGATGCCCTATCAAGACTGTTCCAGAAAACCGAGGTGGAGGAAGTGCCACAGCCCATTCTGCCGAGTTCGATCATCGTCGCATCGGCCCGATGGGGAATCGAGACGGTAGTGCGCCAAGCTCAGAGGGTAGGGACAGAATCCAGGAGTGGACCCCCCCAACAGGATGGTGGTTCCCAAGGCGGTGCGGGCCAAGGTGCTGCAGTGGGGCCACTCGTCACGCCTGACCAACCATCCAGGGATGAGCCGGACTCTAGAGTTCATCAAACGACGGTTCTGGTGGCCGGGCATGAACGCGGACGTAAGGTCCTTTGTCGCGGCCTGTGCAGTCTGCGCCACGAGTAAGGGCCCTCGTACTCCCCCCACGGGCTGCTTCGCCCGCTACCCATCCCTTCAAGGCCCTGGTCTCACCTATCCATGGACTTTATTACTGGGCTTCCACTCTCCCAAGGGAACACGGTGGTTATGGTGGTGGTCGATCGCTTCTCTAAAGCATGTCGCTTTATCCCCTTGCCAAAACTACCCTCAGCTCTCGAGACGGCGGTGGCAGTTTGTGAGCACGTCTTCCGGTTTTTCGGTCTTCCCCTGGATGTGGTCTCAGACCGGGGGCCCCAGTTTACGGCGCAGTTTTGGAAAGCGTTCTGCAACTTGATTGGGGCTAAGGCCAGCCTCTCGTCTGGGTTCCATCCGGAGTCCAATGGCCAAACTGAGAGACTGAACCAGGACCTGGAGACCACTCTCCGCTGCCTGGTCTCCTCCAACCCGTCGACATGGAGCAGGTATGTGATTTGGGCAGAATATGCCCATAACACCTTGTGCTCTTCCGCCACAGGTCTCAGTCCGTTCGAGTGCCAGTTTGGGTTTCAGCCTCCATTGTTCCCAGACCAAGAGGTGGAGGTGGGGGTCCCAACGGCCGAGAACTTTGTCAGGCGGTGCAGACGGGTTTGGCGCAAGGCCCGGGCCACGCTGCAGCGGTCGGTCCGGCAGTATCAGCGGCAGGCCAATCGTCGTCGCAGACCGGCGCCTCCTCTGCGTCCGGGACAGATGGTCTATCTGTCCGCACGGGACGTTCCGCTGCGGGTGGAATCCCGCAAGCTGGCTCCGTGGTTTGTGGGTCCTTTCAAGATTGTGAAAAAGATTAACCCGGTCGCCTATCGTCTCCAGCTTCCCAGGTCAATGCGGATCAACCCAACTTTTCACGTTTCCCGTCTTCGTCCGGTCCAGACGAGCCCACTGGTACCACCGGCTAGACCTCCGCCGCCTCCCCGGATCATCGATGGGGGGCCGGTCTATTCGATCCGTCGCCTGCTGGACTCTCGCCGGGTGGGGAGGGGCCTACAGTACCTGGTGGATTGGGAGGGCTACGGACCGGAGGAACGGTCCTGGGTCCCGTCGTGGCATATCCTCGATCCAGGCTCCATCCGGGCCTTCCATCGAGACCATCCGGATCGTCCTGGTGGGAACGTCAGGAGACGTTCATAGGGGGGGGGGGGGTTCTGTCAGGGTTTGGGACTGCGGTTCATGGTTTTGTCCACATGAGGGCCTCAGTGTTCTAGATTTTGGTCACATGGGAGGGTGGTTTAATTTCTCATTGATTTCACCTGGACCTGGTTAAAGGGCTTTATAAGCCTCCAGGGGTATTGTGTCTGTGCCGAGTCTTGAGGATCAGTACATCCCATGTAGTGTGAGAGGAGGCACTTCACTATCTTTGCACCTAAGTACTCTTTGCTCCGTGGAGTTTTGTTTTTTCGAGATCCTTTCGTCATTACATGTATTTTTGGGGAACACCTTTTGTTAAGACTGTTTTTGATTGCCCCACTTCCTATGTTGTAAGATTTGGAAATCTTCTGATTCTGTTTTGCCGAGTGGATAAACCTGTCAACATTCAGTAAAGAAGATTCCTTGTTTCACTTGAACCACGTCGTCAGTCTCTGCTTTCTGCACCTGAGTCTACGAACCGGAGGGGGAGGTGACAGTGGCAGGTGTTTTGTGTGTGTGTCCATGGGTCATCTGGCATACCACTGCACCCATCCTCCTAAAAAAAGATATTAGATGGTCGAACATGAAGTGAGAAAGTGCCGACTCAGTCATTTGAAACCTGTTTTCCTTTCGGTTCACGACCATTATCAGTCTTTTCAGGTAGGAGAGCCCGTTGGAGGTGGAGTGACAGGATGGTGTGTGTCTGTCAGCGTGAGCTCAGTGCGTTCAGCGAAGCTCTCAGCTGTTGTAGACATCCAAATACTGCGGTTTATAAACGTGCACTAACTTTTTTATTTTAGATTTGACTTAAGTGCGTGTGTGTGTGAAGTGTCAGGCTGACCATCCTCCACGGGGCTCAACACTTTTGTCATTGTTATATTTTTTTCTTCCTTTTATCTCTTTTCTTTTGTCAACCTTTTTTCTCACTTGTTTAGCTCTCTGTCTATTTGTCCCCCTCGGCTCTGTTTCTCCATCCTCCTCTGTCTCGCCCTCTCTCTTTCACACACTCCCTCTCCTTTTTGCTCTCCATGTTTTTTCTCTCCCTCCTCCCGCTCTTCATCTCCCATTCAGTATTTGTTGTTGTTTTTCCTAAAACGAATCTATATTACTTCACGAGTTGCCCCGAAGCAGTGCGCTGCATAAACATACACACACAAACACACACTCTCACAGCAGAGGGGGTGTGTGTGTGTGTGAGGTTCTGTCACATCTGCACTGCATGGCCCACTGGCCCTGATTATGTTATTATTCTCTCTATTATAACTGTACACATACACTCAAATACACATAAACAAGTATAACAACTTATACATACAAGCATATAGGGTACTTATAGTTCATGCATACATACAGTAGAATCAGCACCTGTTCATACAAACAATGTTTCTCTTTCTTTCCAACATTCATTATAGTCAAAACTCTTTACCTAGTAACACAATCGTATCGTACCATTTCACAATTACAGATTTTCAGGTCAAACATTTGAGATAGATTTGCAACACTTTTTGTTTATGATTCTTACCTCCTTTATCCACATCACACTGAAATGTATTTTTTTGCATAGATCACAAACATATCACCAAAAAAGAGAATAAATGAAGACAAAAAAATAAAAGGGAATCTTTTGAGCTATTTTATGCATTATGTTTTTTGGATCGTCCCTCCGTACGTCTCTCCGGTCCACTCTTGTGAATGTGACATCTAAGGAACGTGAAAGATTCTGCTCGTTATCCCGGCCAGTCCGTGGGAGAAATGCTCAATATGCAAATTATTGTAATTAAAAGATTTAATAAAAGATGATGACAAAACAGTTATACATTACTCGATTCGAGGCCACCATCTTTTCCACAGATTCACAGACCGTAAACGGTTAACTGTCGCCTCCGCGTCGAAGAAATAGACCGTTTCGTTTCGCGCTGTTAGTTTTTATACTTTTCAGCCACGGAGCTTAAGGCCCTCTCATTGGTTAGTTATTCTTAACATCCCGATTGTCCATAGGTCCATTTGCTTTCGGGGAAGGCGGAGGCTTTTTCCCTCCAGGGACAAAGGAATCGTCCATCTTCAAAGTATCCATGCGCACATCCTTCCGGTCCCAAATGTCTGTGTCTCACTTCGCCTTCCTTCCAGCAACACATGAAGGAACTACTTTCTTCTTAAAGAAACAGTCCCACATTCCTAACTCTATAGAATCATTATATAAAAACCATTCACACCTAAACATTAAACAATATGACATACAGTGACTTTCTTAATACATACAATTACATATCCTTCATAATGCCCTTCATTATTTATCATATCCTTCTTATGCATTGTAATGTACACTTAAACAATCCTTTATTACACATGTACAGGCAATTTCAAGCTCACTAATCTATTAGAACTTAACAAACGCCTGGAGGGAACTTCTTCAAATGTGGCACAAAGGTTGAGTATGAACTGAGTAGAAATTGGTTGACAAAGGTCACCAAACCCTCTCAAAACACATTGTTGGCCTTAACATCAAAAAATAAACGGAATTATGTCAATTTCACACAAATGTCTAATAGGATAAAAAGGATGATGGCTGAAACATGACTGGTTGGTGAAGGCACCAGGCGGTAACCTCTGGTTCTGCCGAGTCAAGCCAATGCGGAAGTGTCTTTAAACTTAAAACAATCTTTCTCCTGGCCACCAGGGGGCGACTCCTCTGGTTGTATAGAAATCTATGCTTCATGTGTTAAAGCTGCATTCTCTCTCCTGACCATCAGGGGGTGACTCCTCGGTTGTATAGAAGTCTATGCTTCATGTGTTAAAGCTGCATTCTCTCTCCTGACCACCAGGGGGCGACTCCTCTGGTTGTATAGAAGTCTATCCTTCATGTGTTAAAGCTGCATTATCTCTCCTGACCACCAGGGGGCGACTCCTCTGGTTGTATAGAAGTATATGCTTCATGTGTTAAAGCTGCATTATCTCTATTGACCACCAGGGGACGACTCCTCTGGTTGTATAGAAGTATATGCTTCATGTGTTAAAGCTGCATTCTCTCTCCTGACCACCAGGGGGCGACTCCTCTGGTTGTATAGAAGTCTATGGTACATGTATTAAAGCTGCATTCTCTCTCCTGTCCACCAGGGGGCGACTCCTCTGGTTGTATAGAAGTCTATGGTACATGTATTAAAGCTGCATTCTCTCTCCTGACCACCAGGGGGCGACTCCTCTGGTTGTATAGAAGTCTATATAAATGACTCTACTTCTCTCTTGATGTATTCCCTCAGTAAACATTGTAAACATGAGTTTGTCTCAATCTCTAGTTTCAAGACTTCTTCAAAACAGCATGATGTTCATTTGGTAACAGACCATAAAGCAGGGTATGCTTTTAAGGCGGGGCTACAAGGTGATTGACAGGTCACTGCTACCAGAGGCGTATACAAGACGGTAATTCTAGTTACAAATGGATCCAAACGTATGCAGGAGAACCACATATATTCTTTCACATTTCATAGGCTTTGCTTTCACACAATCATCTTCCTCATCAAAACCTGACATCTACATTACCCACAATGCAACTCAACAGCCGACAGTTGGGCTAAAAATTTGGATGTGTGATGCTGCTCTCGGCTGATGTAGCCAGCCATGCAGGATTTGAGTGGGATGTTTGGTTTAGCGTTGCTTGGTGACCATGTTTTATGAAAGAGAGCGAATGTGTCTGCATATGTGTATGAAGGTTTCACACGTTCAGGTTGGTTTCTCGGCACGAGAAAATCAAAAATGGACATTGTGCTCCCAATCTTAAAATATCTAACACTTTTTCCATTAGATCGACTCCTGCGGCTGATGCAACACCACAGGAAGTGAAGAGGGCTTTTTTTTAATGACACCCACTCCCATGATGCTTTGAGCTGTTGAAATGAAGTTGATTGAAAATGTCTTCGGTCCAACTCCTTCACTCTTAATTGGAAGAAAAAGCCATTTGAAAATATGGTAATGAATGTCTGGCTAAAAATATCCCTATAACTGGGCTCAGGAGGGTATTCTTCCCGCTTGTCTTCAGCTGCTGTATCATTTGTCTGCGTGCTTGGACTGTAATTGTTTACACCGTCCACACGCGTCCCTGAATCGAACACAATGTGAGAAATGGAAGCTTCCCAAAAACCATCAACACCCCTGAGCAGATGGAGGTGTGCGCTGCCTGACTGCCTTTAGTTGCCGTTTGGTTTTGTTCACCTCCTCCTTGAGACTCGCGCAAAGTTTTCAACCGGCAGGGTGTCAACTTTGATAAAAGCCAGAGTGTGACTACAGAGAGCCACTCGACAGGTGCTGCTGGTCGCTCAATGCTAAGCTGCTTAACCAAGAGATGTTTTGACAAGACACAACCAGAGGAAGCTCTTTTAATAAGATAGACTGCACCAGTAAGTGTTTCAGTCTGAGCTGGAGGAGGTTCTGCTGGACCTGCATGATTTGATCTGATTTTGCCAGAATCAGATGTTACCGATGAGAAGCATTTAGAATAATTAATATAATTAATAGACAATGTTGTCGCTGATGGTCTCGTTTACTTTTGTAGGTCAGAAAGAGGCATCAGGAGCAGAGACTGTTTCATCACCAGTTAAAATGCACATAAACTTTAAAGCTCAAAGATACAAAAAGAACGAGCATTTAGACCTTTTGGTTTGGTAACTTTGTTTGCAGCACTCAGTTTCCCTCCTGCAGCTGTGTGCACCTGTGGCTCAGTCTTCTGCACCGATAGAAGATTTGATTGAAGATTAATGATGGAAGTGGCTCTGTCTGTTCATTCATCACCCTTTATCAAGCTGCAGCTGCACTGAACACCTCCCAGCTGTGTGAGAAAGAGACAGAAAGAAATGGTGCTATTTTACAACAACAAATATGATCCGTTCTACTGAGAACGTTTTTTTAAGGAATAAATGTCGTCAGATGACGTTTAAAGTCCAAATGACATTACATTAAGCTGAGGCTTTTATCCAAAGAGACTTACATGATATACAGTAGACACAGCAACAGTGAGCAATTAGGGTTAAGTGTCTTGCTCAAGGACACGGACTGGCTGAGGCAGGGTTTGAACCACCGATCCTCTGCTTGAAAGTCAGACCTGCTAACCACTGATTTACCACAGCGATCGGAGCAACTCTTGCTCGATTCGTCTGGTGCCCGTCCTGAAGCCCTGATGGGTGCTGGCAGATATTGGGCACCAGCTTTAAATATGTTTTTACACAATTCTAGCCGATGTTTTACTTTTTCATTTTTGAAAGGTCTTGGCTGGTTGGTTCCTCTCTATCTGTCCATCTCTCTTTTAGTTTCCTTTTGTTTAGTATTTACTCCTCAGCCACCTCAGCTAAATTCCACTTTTTTAATATTTGGGCCCGCCAGTGATGTCATCTTAAGGATTTCTGCCTCTTGTCCTTGTCATCACTTCTCATGTAATCAAAAGATAACATTAAAATGCTTCTATCCCTCTTTCTATTCTGCTGTCATCGAACTGAAATATGATTAAAGTGAATAAGACAGGTTGGATGGTTTTGTGGGAGCATACATGTATGTGACATTTCTGGTTTAGATTTGATCTATCTCTTGTCGCTAGTCATCTCTTCTTGTCCTCTTGTCTGCTCCCCTGTCACTCTGTTCCACTTCATGTGAGCCCACCAGCCTGAGCCTTGGCTTCTATTTGAATTTGCCCCATTCTGCCCTCATGTGCCGCCCAGGACTTGAAATGGCCACTGAACGTGTAATTGAATTACTTTCTTCAATAGTTTTGGGCCGAGCAGTTAATTGAGAAAAAGCGGCACTCTCAGACTAAGCCCAGTGTGTCGCATGCAGACCAGGCAAATCCCAGCATTTAAAGGGATGAATGTCAAACCTCAGCAGAGATGATGTAGAATTAGATGCTGACGCTGCTGCTTGCTGGACACTCCGTAGACTGATGCCAGCAAAAAGACAGCTTGCTGTGGGGGAAGTGAGAAAAACACACTGTCTTCATGGCACAGGCGCTCACATCTGTAACCACAAACACAACTCTGTCCTTTCTGCACTCACTATGTCTTGACATCTGCACTTTTAACAATCCTCACGGCAATGGGTTTTCAGTTTCTCACAGATGGCTAAAAATAGAGTTCCTCCAGGAGGAGAGCCCAGCGGAGAGGGGCGGTTTGTGTCTGCTCTCACCTGTTAACGTGTGATGCTGTGGGCTGTCTGGATACAGATGTGTTCATAACACTTGAAAGAATGCAAGGTATTTGTGTGATATGGGGCCTGAAATCAAAAAGCAGAGGGCTGAAAAGCAAAATATGTTTTATGAATTCATAGTCTGGTAGTCCACCATTTGTGGTTTTCATTGAAATATCTCAACGATCCATCCATCCATCCATCCATTTTCCACCGCTTATCCGGGGTCGGGTCGCGGAGGCAGCAGGTCAAGCAGGCTGACCCAGACTTCTCTCTCACCCGCAACATCTACCAGCTCATTCTGGGGGATCCCGAGGCGTTCCCAGGCCAGCTGGGAGATATAATCCCTCCAGCGTGTCCTGGGTCTTCCCCGGGGCCTCCTACCAGATGGACGTGCCTGGAAAACCTCTAAAGGGAGGCGTCCTGGAGGCATCCTAATTAGATGCCCGAACCACCTCAGCTGACTCCTTTCGACACGAAGGAGTAGCGGCTCGACTTCAAGCTCCCTCCTGATGTCCGAGCTCCTTACCCTATCTCTAAGGCTGAGCCCGGCCACTCTACGGAGGAAACTCATTTCGGCCGCTTGTATCCGCGACCTTGTTCTTTCGGACACGATCCAAAGCTCGTGACCATAGGTGAGGGTTGGGACGTAGACCGACCAGTAAATTGAGAGCTTTGCCTTTCGGCTCAGCTCCTTCTTCACCAAGACGGCCCGGTGCAACGCCTGTTTTACTGCTGCAGCCGCACCGATACGCCTGTCGATCTCCCGCTCCATTTTACCCTCACTCGTGAACAAGACCCCGAGATACTTGAACTCCTTCGCTTGTGGTAGGCACTCTGTCCCCACCCGGAGGGAGCAATCCACCGGTTTCCGGCAGAGCACCATGGCCTCAGATTTCGTGGTGCTGACTCTCATCCCCGCCGCTTCACACTCGGCTGCAAAACGCCCCAGTGAATGCTGGAGGTCATGGTCCGAGGAGGCAAACAGGACCACATCATCTGCAAACAGCAGAGAGGCTATCCTGAGATCCCCGAACCTGACATTCTCCGCCCCACGGCTGCGCCTAGATATCCTGTCCATGAAAGTCACGAACAGGACCGGTGATAAAGGGCAGCCCTGGCGGAGGCCAACACCCACCGGGAACGTATCTGACTTACTGCCGAGGATACGAACACAGCTCCTACTGCAGGCGTACAGAGACCGGATGGCCCGTTGCAACGGGTCCGGCACACCATACTCCCGCAGCACCCCCCACAAAAAGCCCCGAGGGACCCGGTCGAAAGCCTTCTCCAAGTCCACAAAGCACATGTAGACTGGTTGGGCAAACTCCCAGGACCCCTCCAGTATCCTTGCAAGGGTAAAGAGCTGGTCCACTGTTCCACGACCAGGACGAAACCCGCACTGTTCTTCTTGAATCCGAGGTTCGACAAACGGTCGGAGCCTCCGTTCCAGCACCCTGGCATAAGCTTTTCCCGGGAGGCTGAGTAGTGTGATACCCCGATAATTCGAGCACACTCTCCGGTCCCCCTTCTTGAAGATGGGAACCACCACCCCGGTCTGCCAGTCCATGGGCACTGTGCCCGACCCCCATGCGACATTGAAGAGGCGTGTCAGCCAAGACAGCCCAACAAAGTCCAGCGCCTTCAGCATCTCAGGGCGGATTTCATCCACCCCCGGCGCCTTGCCACCAAGGAGCTTTTTGACTACCTTAGTGGCCTCTGCCAGGGATATGGGTTCATCCAACCCCAAGTCTTCAGGCGCTGCCCCCTGTTCAGGGGACATGTTGACCGGGTTTAGGAGTTCCTCAAAGTGCTCCTTCCACCGCCCGACGATATCCTCTGTCTGGGTCAGCAGCAACCCTCCCCCGCTGATAACAGCCTGGGGAAGGCCCTGCTTTCCCTTCCTGAGTCGTCGGATGGTTTGCCAGAACCTCCTTGAGGCCAACCGAAAGTCCTTCTCCATGGCCTCCCCGAACTCCTCCCATGCCCGAGTTTTAGCATCCGTGACCACCGCAGCTGCAGTCCTTCTGGCCTGTCTGTACCTGTCAGCTGCTTCAGGAGACCCCTGGGCCAACCAAGCCCGAAAGGCCTCCTTCTTCAGCTTGACGGCTTCCCTCACCCCCGGTGTCCACCACCGGGTTCTCGGGTTGCCGCCACGACAGGCACCGATGACCTTCCGACCACAGCTCCTAGCGGCCGCGTCCACAATAGAGGCTTTGAACATGATCCACTCGGATTCCATGTCCCCAACCTCCCTCGGGATGTGTGAGAAGTCCTTCCGGAGGTGGGAGTTGAAGACCTCCCGGACAGGATCCTCCGCCAGACGTTCCCAGTTCACCCTCACTACACGTTTGGGCTTGCCAGGTCTTTCTGGCCGACTCCCCCGCCATCTGATCCAACTCACCACCAGGTGGTGATCAGTTGACAGCTCTGCTCCTCTCTTCACCCGAGTGTCCAAAACATACGGCCGCAGATCAGATGATACGATTACGAAGTCGATCATTGATCTCCGGCCTAAGGTGCTCTGGTACCAGGTACACTTATGAGCCACCTTATGTTCAAACATGGTGTTTGTTATGGACAAACTGTGGCTAGCACAGAAGTCCAACAACGAAACACCACTCGGGTTCAGATCAGGCAAGCCGTTCCTCCCAATCACTCCCCGCCAGGTTTCTCTGTCGTCGCCCACGTGAGCGTTGAAGTCTCCCAGGAGAACTATGGAGTCAGCAGGTGGCGCCCTTTCCAGGACCCCTCCCACCAACTCCAAGAAGGCAGGATACTCCGAAATGCTGTTTGGTGCATAAGCACAAACAACAGTCAGAGCCTTACTCCCCGCAACCCGTAGGCGCAGGGAGGCGACCCTCTCGTTCTCCGGGGAAAACTCCAACACGGCGGTGCTCAGCCGGGGACTCGTGAGTATCCCCACTCCCGCCCGGCGCCTCACACCCTGGGCGACTCCAGAAAAGAACAAAGTCCAACCCTTCTCCAGGAGTTTGGTTCCAGAGCCAGCGCTGTGCGTGGAGGTGAGCCCAACTATATCTAGCTGGTACCGCTCCACCTCCCTCACCAGCTCCGGCTCCTTCCCCGCTAGCGAGGTGACGTTCCACGTCCCTAGAGCTAGTCTATGTCGCCGGCGATCGGCTCGCCCAGGCCCCCTGCCCGGCCCGCTGCCCGGTCTACATAGCACCCGACCCCGATGTCTGTCCCTGCGGGTGGTGGGTCCACAGGGTGGCTGCACCATGATGTTTCTTCGGGCTGAGCCCGACCGGGCCCCATGGGCGAAAGCCCGGCCACCAGACGCTCGCCGACGAGCTCGCCTCCCGGGTCTGGCTCCGGGAGGGTGCCCCGGTTTCCCTGGTCCGGGCAAGGTAGCTACAGTCTTTGGGCTGCTTATCATCGAGGTTTTTTGAACCGCTCTTAGTCTGGGCTCTCCCCCGAGACCTGTTTGCCTTGGGAGACCCTACCAGGGGCAGATGCCCCGGACAACATAGCTCCCAGGATCATTGAGCCACTCAAACTCCTTCACCGCGTTAAGGTGGCGATTCGCGAAGGAGCGTCTCAACGATCATTAACCGTTAACCATGAGGTTGGTACGTTCCTGTTCCGCTGAGGATGAATCACTTCTTTGGTCCTCTGACTTTTCATCTCACAGTATGAGGCTTATAACCAGACTGTACTTTCAATGAGCCTCAGTTGCACTGGGCTAACTAGTACATGTTTGTATGCTAACATCCATCCATCCATTTTCATCCGCTTATCCGGAGTCGGGTCTTGGTGGCAGCAGGTCCAGCAGGCTGACCCAGGCTCCTCTCTCACCCGCAACATCTACCAGCTCATTCTGGGGGATCCC
Source organism: Cottus gobio (assembly GCA_023566465.1). Lineage (NCBI taxonomy): Eukaryota > Metazoa > Chordata > Actinopteri > Perciformes > Cottidae > Cottus > Cottus gobio. The sequence continues at coordinate 21,639,937 of CM042234.1, read as the reverse complement.
GAGGCGTTCCCAGGCCAGCTGGGAGATATAATCCCTCCAGCGTGTCCTGGGTCTTCCCCGGGGCCTCCTACCAGTTGGACGTGCCTGGAAAACCTCTAAAGGGAGGCGTCCTGGAGGCATCCTAATTAGATGCCCGAACCACCTCAGCTGACTCCTTTCGACACGAAGGAGTAGCGGCTCGACTTCAAGCTCCCTCCTGATGTCCGAGCTCCTCACCCTATCTCTAAGGCTGAGCCCGGCCACTCTACGGAGGAAACTCATTAACACAAGCCCAAAATCCACTGATCTCATACCATGGTAAAGAAACACTGAAGCGTTGCAGTATCTTTAAGAACATAAGACCAGTACAAGATGTGAATTGATGAAATGAATAAATACTTGAAAACAAACCCCTTGAAAGAGCCAGGATTCTGGAGAGCTGGTTGGATATGAAACAGCTGGTTCAATTACAGAGAGGACGCACACTGAAATATTTCTAAATTAATTAATAAATCAAGTAAATGCTTTCTTGCCAAATTTTTGGTAACTATGAGAACAGCTACTGAGGCAAAAACTCACCGAGCGAGGGGTTTGATAACCTCATGGACCAGATGGTTTTATTACCAAGCACATGAAGGGGAAGACGAGACGGACTGTGGAGAGAGAGAGAGAGAGAGAGAGAGAGAGATGATTAAACTGTGAGGGAGAAATCGAAGAATGAAAGCATGACGGTGGCATCCAAAGGGATGAAACACCGTTCATTCAAGCATGAGGAGGATGGAAGAAGAAGGGAGGCCGGATGAATGACAATATGTATGCCGGGAGGAGGGAAAAAGCCACCTGGCTGCACGCTGCGTGGAAGAAGAGAGGGAGTCTAAGAGAGAGAGTCTGAGAGATGGAGCGAGGGTTCCTGGACGGAGGACAGAGCTTAGAGGAGGGGAAAGGGTTAGCAGGTCAAGGAGAGGGCAGGAAGAGACAGAGGTAAAGGGATGAGTGGTGAATACTGGACTGATATTATTCTCCTGCTTCCCTTTATGAGTCAGATTGGTGTGGTACCTGCTTGTTACACATGGCTCACCCTCGCTCCTCTCTCCAGACGCCGTTGGAGACTCCAGTCTGTCCGGCGCCTCCCGGGCCCCAAACACAGGTCCACTCCACAGTTGAGATGCAGGGTGGATCGTCTTTGAAGAGCTCTGGCGTCTTGTGGACACGGGGATGCAGTGCGGCCGCAGAACTGGGGAGCCGTTTAGCTTTTATTAGTTCTAGTTTATTTAACAAGGGACAGATCCAGGAGGCAGGCAGACTGAAGACAGGTCCGATGCAGGGATCACCGTTGTAACAGGCTCCTGTTACTTCCTGAGTTTTCCCCCAGCACCAATGACACGAGCACACAAATACTTGTATTGTGTGCTGCACACGCTGGCAGACTGCCTCTGCTCGGCTCCATCCCTGCTCAGCCTCATGTAGGGACAAGACAAACACCTAAACACTTTCAGCTGAGGCCAATGAGGCCTCTTCCCGGCACCACTCCCCCTCTGCAGCTGAGCCTAACCACACCCCCGCCACCACAACCATGTTTATTGCGGATGCTCTGCTGAAGTGATCAGGATTTGGTAGCTCTCCTAAAAGTAATTGGATGTTGAGGAGGCCTCAGTCTTGAAGGGCCCTGAGTCTTTTGGCTCAGTGGAGAAGCACTCGCTCTCAAGCCGCTCCAGAAAGTGATTGAGGAGAACTCATTTTCTGATTGAAATGAATTTTGGCCAGACCTGTCCGAGGAGTCATGTGACATTAGTCTGCTGTTATATTTTATTACATGGTAGCATCTTTACACTTTATGAATATGTGCATATGTTCCTGTTTGCAATCTAAATTGTGGCCTGATATAACTCTAGTGTATTCATGTAGCCTAACGATATTACCTTTAATTTAAATTGAATGCCCTTTGCTGTGGCGAGATATTTTCTGTATGGAACCACTTTTTCTTTATTTCAGTGACAGCACTTGTCATTTGTCCCCATTCCTTGTCTCAGGTCCCTTTAATCCTGCTGCTGACGATGTTTCAAGTTATAGACTTATCCATCAGCATAGGATAAATGGGCAGGACCCGTATCCTTATATGGGGGCGGTAATTATGCAAATGTACAATTCTCATGCACATGCTCTCATTTATGCACAGTCTTTTGCATTTGTCTGTGTCCAAGAGGTAATACATCTTTGGTGAATTGTGTTATATTGTTAGGTATTTTGCTACATGTGACAACACTAGCAGCATTATTGTCCACAATCAGTCTCCCTCAGTGGAAACTCACTCTCTTATTCTCCTGTTTATAAGCGCACACATCCACACACACAGTTTGTGTGAACGCAGCGCGCGGCGGAAAAAACTGGGATTTGTGATCCGCGCTCTAATGCTCTGTATTTCTCTCCCTGCCTTGCTTTAGCTTCTGCTGTTCACTGTGTGATTCCACGAAGCCGAGACACAAGGCGGGCTGTGCTGGTGCTTCCAGAGCTCCATAATACCCCAGAGTTCATTCCTGGAGTGGGTTTTAATGCGAGGCAGAATAGTGTGTGTGTGTGACCTGAACCACTGAAGGACCTGTCTGTGAGAGACCCCAACCAATTTTCTAGTCCATCAAGTAATACTTTTATGACCTATTGTGTCAAAAGTGTCATATGCTGCCATAACAGCAGCATGGTGAGACGACCTGAATCATTAACCAGGTGGACGTCTTTCAGCGTCTCCATGAGAGCTGTGCCGCTGTTACTCTGTGACGCTGTGACGATGTGACGATGTGACGATGTGACGCTGTGACGATGTGACGATGTGACGCTGTGACGATGTGACGATGTGACGCTGTGACGATGTGACGATGTGACGTTGTGACGCTGTGACGCTGTGACGACGTGACGCAGTGACGGCGCGACGTTGAGACGTCGTGACGCCGTGACGATGTGACGCTGTGACTCCGTGATTCCGTGACGCTGTGACGTTGTGACGATGTGACGCCGTGACTCCGTGACGCCGCGACGTTGTGACGCCGTGACGTTGTGACGTTGTGACGCGAGCAGAAACCCGATCGAAAGCTACGAGAGAAGAGTCAGAGCTGCTGGGACACAGTGTGTGTGTGTGTATGTGTTTGTGTTTCTTCCTACATCCATGCATTACTGTTCATTTGCATATCCAGAGTGTGTGTGTGTGTGTGTGTGTGTGTGTGTGTGTGTGTGTGTGTGTGTGTGCCTGGGAGGGTAACCTTAACAGGGCCGGTGCCTTCAGAACCGTTCTTGTCATCTTCACAGAGGACTCTGGCTCCATCGCTGTAATTGCAAAGCGCTGTTACAGCTGAGTGTGTCACGGGAGCCGATGTATATTTCATGGACCCGCTATACGTGTTCAGGCCGTGTGTGTGTGTGTGTGTGTGCACGTTGTTTGTCAGTTCCATTACACTACTGCTATATGTCCCAGTCTGTTTCTGTCTTCTGGTCCCTGCTGCCTTTACCCTCATCCCTGCTCTTCCTGTCGTTTGGTCTCTCCCCCAGGTGCTGTCTCTGGGTGCAGATGTGTTGCCAGAGTACAAGCTCCAGGCCCCGCGCATCCACAAGTGGACGGTGTTGCACTACAGCCCCTTCAAGGCGGTGTGGGACTGGCTCATCCTGCTGCTGGTCATCTACACCGCCATCCTGACTCCCTACTCGGCCGCCTTCCTCCTCAACGACCAGGTGGGTTAGGGTCCCGTTGGGTCCCGTCGAGGGAGAGAGTCACTAGGTCACTCATGTCGAGCGTGTTTTATTTATGTCGCCCGATCATAAAAGAGTTTCATTGAGCTTTACAGTATGTCTCTACAACATAAGATCCTCAGACTCCTGGCGAGCTGAT
>CM042234.1:21601084-21631084 GCA_023566465.1 Cottus gobio | reverse complement strand
ACAAAATACAAGGCAGTGAACAAAATGCTCTGTTTAACATAAATTGGAAATTGAATCATGACCTTATAGCTTTGGGTTATGAGTGTTGCTTGTATGAAACAACAAAGACGTATGTCATTTCATGCTTTGTCCATAACTTCCTATGATGTTTCCTCAGAACTCGGACTGTGTACCAATGCTGAATGTTGACACTCTATACACTGTAGTATAGACTCTATAGGAAGAATCATCTTGTGTCATCATTGACCCAGAGAGATCATACAATTTGACCCATTGCATTGTGGGATTCTAGAGAGGACATGCCGTGGTCACAACTTTTTATTAGTCAGTTATTGTTTTCCTGGTGGCAAATACGTAATATTCGGATGCCCTCTGTGTTATCAGAGGATTGTTTGGTTGCTCCTGATGCAAATTCCCCAAAAAAAACTACAGGAATGCACTATTGTTGTAGTTTTGTTTTATTGTGTTTTATTTATAAGCCACCCACCAGGCCAACAATGATGAATGTGGTAACTCCCCAACATTGAAGCACTGCCCGGGGGGATGCTTTGCCAGGATACACTTCATAGAGCCACAGAGCCAAGAAAGTGGAGATTTTCCTCACCAGACAACTATTATTTACTGAGAGGACACACACACACACACATATACAGACACACACACACACACCAAGCAGGACTAGGCTCTCTGCCAGCACAGTTCTCGTCTTCTTCGCCAGACGAATAGAAGTAGAAAGGACTGCCCACAGTAATGAAATCAAAGTCAGGATTTACCACCTCCGCAACACAGGGTTGCATGTGTGTGTGTGTATTTGTGTGTATGTATGTGTGTGTATAAGTGTGTGTGCGTGCGTGTGACAGGGTGACTGACAGCAGGTGGGGAACGCTGGCATGAGACATCACAGTTCTTATTTTTGAACCAGTCTTTGAAATACCTCCTCTCAGTACTCTGCCTCTCCCACCCCCTCTCAGACCACCACTCTGATTGGTCTGCTGAAGACGGCTCGCCTCCTGCGACTGGTGCGCGTGGCCAGGAAGCTGGACCGCTACTCGGAGTACGGCGCGGCCGTGCTCTTCCTCCTCATGTGCACCTTCGCCCTCATCGCTCACTGGCTGGCCTGCATCTGGTACGATGTCATAGGACTTCACAGATGTAGGAGTAATGTGGGAATAATCAGGTTATGTGGGGGCTAGTGCGGTCACAATATTGAAATTCAATACTTCAATACAATACTTTAAAATATATACAGTATATGTGTTTCATTTATTCTGCTTTTTATTTTTGGTGGCAGTTTATTTGATTCTAACCACAGATAAATGGTAGAAATTGATACAGCAGAAATGTATATTTGAACTTCAACATTTCTGAATGAATAAGACATTATACTTTTTAAAAATCCCTTTAGTGTGCCTTTTTACCTACTGTGAATTATTGCTAACATCAGCTGTTATATACATGCATTCACATATTATTTTTCCCAGGTATGCCATCGGTAGCGTGGAGAGGAACGGGTCCATTGGCTGGCTCCACACTCTGGGGGACCAACTGGGAAAGACCTACAACAGCTCCATCCAAGGTACTGAGAAAAGCTCAAAGTACTGCAGTAGTACTGTGAGAGACACGGTGTTAAAGCACCGTGTCTTAGTTAGTAGGAAACATCCTTCATCAGCATCAAACTGTTTGGCTCGTCTGGACTCATCACAGATCATCAGTCGTTCTGTTAGGCCACAGACTTGTGAAATCTTTGAGTCATCTCTAAATGTATTTTACTCTGCAGATTCGGGACCTTCCATCAAAGACAAGTACGTCACAGCCCTGTACTTCACCTTCAGCAGCCTGACCAGCGTGGGCTTTGGGAACGTGTCCCCCAACACCAACTCTGAGAAGATCTTCTCCATCTGTGTCATGCTCATAGGATGTGAGTCCTGCTGTAGGCTAGAAGTACATGTAGTAGTAGTGGTAGTAGTACATTACATTACATTTAGCTGACGCTTTTATCCAAAGCGACTTACAATAAGTGATTCCACCGTGAGTACAAACAAGAATCAGAACAAGAATCAAGAAGGTACAATTTCATCAATAAAGTTCAACTACAAAGTGCTATCAGTAAGAGCCATTCCAGTGCTACTAAAGTAGTAGTAGTAGTAGTATAGTAGTAGTAGTATAGTAGTAGTATTAGTAGTAGCAGCAGCAGCAGTATTAGTAGTGGTATTAGTAGTAGTATATTAGTAGTAGTATTAGTAGTAGTATAGTAGTAGTAGTAGTATTAGTCGTAGTATAGTAGTAGTAGTAGTATTAGTAGTTACCAACTCTCCTCACATGATAAGTGACTCCTGCTCCTCTGGTGTCGACACTTTCAGTTCATAATTGTAACATCTGTTGCAAGACTAAGTATCAATAACTCCCTTTATTCATACTTTTTTTTGTTGATGAACGTTGTAGTTGGTGCGTAAAATTTCCCAAATTGGTTTTATTTTTATTTATTTCTTTAAAGAAAAACAACGAAGGGGCTCTTCTTGTCAAAGAGAACAATAATAAAATTGTGAGATTGGTTTTCAATGTATAGCTATTTTGATAATATACAAAAACATTACACAAACAACTAATACGTTCTATGTAAAGGGGCAAAACAACCACAAAGAGATGCAAAACAGCTGCAAAGTGTCAGGCCGAGCTCGTAGGAGGACGCAGACGCAGCGGGGTCAGGGAGAAGGTCTTTATTTAATTCACAATACAAAATCAAAATCACTCCAACGGAGGAAAAGTACAACTCAAAACTCACGTAGGCTGAGGATCCCTCTGAACCGAGGCACATAACGTGGAAACAAAACTGTGGCGGCTGCGTGGCTATGAGATTGGCTCGGGTAGTCTCGACCATGGACAAAAGACACTTCGGCACTTGACAAGGGAAACATGGCTTATAACTACTTGACACAAAAACACAGGTGGAACACATTGTGAATCAGGTGACACACGAGGCAGGGGGAGGAGCCACTGTCACCAGTGTGACAGTACCCCACCCTCAAGGGTCGACCCTAGACGACCCCTTATGAGTCCTTAAAAAGTCCTCCATGAGTGGCCTGTCCAAGATGAACCGGGACGGTACCCATTGTCTCTCCTCTGGTCCGTACCCCTCACAATCCACCAGAAACTGCTTGCCCCGGCCCCGGTTGCGTACCGCCAGTAGTTGTCTGATCTTGTATACCGGACCCCCTCCCACCATTTCAGGAGGCGGCGGGGCGGCGGGGCCGGGACACTGGCGCTCTCCTCGAACGGCTTGACCTGGCTAACGTGGAACGTGGGGTGGACCCGAAGCGTCCGGGGTAACCGAAGGCGAACCGCCGCTGGACCAACCACCCTCGAAATGGGGAATGGTCCCACGAAGCGCGGCGCCAGCTTCTTCGGAAGAGCCTTCAGGTGGAGGTTCTTAGCCGACAGCCACACCTTCTGGCCCGGCACGTACGCTGGCGCGGGTCGTCGCCTCCGGTCCGCGGCCTTCTTAACTCGATCCCCCTGACGAATAAGGACCTGCCTGGCGGCCGCCCAGACGCGTCGGCAGCGGCGTAACATGGCGTGTGCTGAAGGAACTGCTACCTCCATCTCCTGGTCCGCGAACACCGGCGGGTCATAGCCAAACACACACTTGAAGGGTGATATCCCGGTAGCCGAGGTGGGCAGGGAGTTGTGGGCGTACTCGACCCACACCAGGTGCTGGCTCCAGGTTGACGGGTTTTGAGACACCAGGCACCTGAGGCCGGTCTCCAGCTGTTGGTTGAGTCGCTCAGCCTGACCGTTCGCCTCCGGGTGATAGCCCGAGGTGAGGCTAGCCTTGGCCCCTATGAGTAGACAAAACTCCTTCCAGAAGCCGGCCACGAACTGGGGCCCCCGGTCGGACACGATGTCGCTGGGAAAACCGTGGACTCGGAAAACATGGTTAATCATAATGCTGGCCGTGGCCTTGGCCGACGGCAGTGCAGGCAGGGCTATGAACCTGGCCATCTTTGAGAATCTGTCGATGACTGTGAGAATTGTGGTGTTACCTTTGGAGACCGGGAGCCCCGTGACAAAATCCAGTGATAGTTCGGCCCATGGCCTGGAAGGAATGGGAAGTGGTTGAAGCAACCCCACCCGTGCCCCGGAGGAAGTCTTGGCACAGACCGGACACGCCCTGACGTACTCCTTGACCTCCTTCTCCATGGACCGCCACCAGAATCTCCGAGCGATGGCGAAAACCGTCCGTCGAACCCCCGGATGACAGGTTAGCAGCGACGCGTGAGCCCAGTGGATCACCTGCGGGCGTAGGGCAACCGGGACAAACAACCTACCCTCTGGACACCCGCTAGGTGGCGGGCTCACCCCATTCGCCTGCTTCACCTCTTCTTCTATCTGCCAAGTCACTGCCCCAACCACACAGGACCGTGGAAGGATAGACTCTGGTTCCTTGGCAACGGGCTCGGGATCAAACAGGCGTGACAAGGCGTCTGGCTTGGCGTTACGGGATCCCGGCCTGTAAGAAAGAGAGAAAGAGAAACGGTTAAAGAAGAGCGCCCATCTTGCCTGGCGAGAATTAAGTCTCCTGGCCTGCCGAATATATTCCAAGTTCTTGTGGTCGGTCCAAACGATGAACGGGTGCTCCGCTCCCTCGAGCCAGTGTCTCCACTCCTCAAGGGCCAGCTTGACCGCCAACAGCTCCCGATTGCCGATGTCGTAGTTCCTCTCCGCCTGGGACAACCGCCGCGACAAGAAAGCACAAGGGTGCATCTTGCCATCCAGATCCGCCCGTTGGGACAGGACGGCCCCGACCCCCTCGTTGGAGGCGTCCACCTCGACCACGAACTGGCGCTGAGGATCCGGCATCGTGAGAATGGGAGCCGTGGTGAATCGGGCCTTGAGGTGCTGAAACGCGGCCTCCGCCCTCGGAGACCAGAGGAACCGCTCCTTTGTCGACGTGAGTGCCTGAATCGGGGCTGCTATGGCGCTGAAGTTTCGGATAAACCGCCTGTAAAAGTTAGCAAACCCAAGGAATTGCTGCACCTTTTTGCGGCTATCTGGTCGGGGCCACTCGGCCACAGCGCTTACTTTAGCCGGGTCCATCTGAACCTTCCCCGGGGCTACAATGAAGCCTAGGAAAGAGATGGTGCTGGCATGGAACTCGCTCTTTTCACCCTTGACATACAGATCATTCTCCAACAGTCGTTGGAGAACCCGTGATACATGCTCCCTATGCGTGGCCAGATCCGGTGAGTAGATCAGGATGTCGTCAAGGTAAACATAAACAAACTGATCTAAGAAGTCCCTGAGCACGTCGTTAATCATGGCCTGAAACGTGGCGGGTGCGTTAGTGAGCCCGAATGGCATGACCAGATACTCGTAGTGGCCGCACGGGGTGTTAAACCCCGTCTTCCATTCATCCCCCTCTCTGATCCTAACCAAATGATAAGAGTTACGTAGGTCTAGTTTGGAAAATACCGTAGCTTGCTGTAACTGGTCCAACACCGAGGCCATGAGCGGCAGTGGGTAACGGTTCTTTACTGTAATTGCGTTGAGGGGACTATAATCAATGCATGGCCTGAGAGAACCATCCTTCTTACTTACGAAGAAAAATCCGGCTCCCGCTGCCGACGAGGACGGACGAATAAGCCCCGCCTTCAGTGACGAGCCGATGTACTCCTTCATGGCCGCCTTCTCCGGCCCCGAGATGGAGTACAAACGACCCTTAGGGATGGGGAGACCCGGAATCAAATCAATGGCGCAGTCGTACGGTCTGTGTGGGGGAAGGGACATCGCCTTGGCCTTGCTAAAAACCTCCCGCAGGTGGTGATAACAGGAGGGCACCGTACTTAGATCGGTGGGCTCTGGATCCGTGATGGGAAAAGAATCACTGCCGGTTAGGATCCCCCCCTGGGCCGAACCCGGTCCGCAGTGGTTCCCGCACCCTGCCCCCCACCCTATGATTGTCCCCGTGGTCCAGTCTATGTGCGGGTTGTGTTGGCGTAACCACGGGCTACCCAGGACCAACGACTGAACTGGTGACTCAAACAAATAAAACCTGAGATGTTCCCCATGGTCCAGAACCTGCAACGCCAGTGGTTCTGTGCCGTGCGTGACCCTAAACAGTCCCCGGCCGTCGAGAGCCCTGGCCCTAAGGGGTGTGTCCAAGAGCTCTACCTTCACCCCCAAAGTCCTAGCCAGACCCCAGTCCATAAAACTTGCGTCGGCCCCTGAGTCAATGAGAGCGTCAATGTCAGTGGTCGTGGCGTGGTGAGTTACCCTTACCGGCATCGTGCTGCGGGAGACAGCCTTCGTCACCGCCGGCGGAGCCCCTACCCTGGGCTTCCTGATCGGACAGGCGACAGCTCGGTGGTCGGGCTGACCGCAGTAGAAACAGCAGCCCTCCTGCCAACGTCGTCGGCGCTCTTCTGGAGACACCCGAGTGTCGCCAAGTTGCATCGGTTCCTCTGGCGTAGCTGGGGACGGTGGACAGTAGTACCCCGGCGGTCCCTCCCGAAGTCTCTGCCCGCCCTGGGCTGAAGAACGTGGAACCCCCACCGTCGTAGACCCGTTGTGCCGAGGGCGCCGCAGTTCCCGAGCCCGATTGTCCGTCCGAATGGCCAGTGTGATCAGCGCGTCCAGACGTCCCGGCAGATCCAGGGGCAGCAACAACTCCTGGACGCCCGTTGTCAACCCCTTTAGGAAGATGTCGTGAAGTGCAGACTCATTCCACCCGCTCTCCGCCGCCAAGGTGCGGAAACGGATGGCGTAGTTGCAGACGGACTCCCCTCCCTGCGTTAGACCGCTCAGCTCTCGCGCCTTCTCCCTGTCTGTGGCCACCGGGTCAAACGTGCTCTGAATGGCCTTCTTGAAATCTGAAAAAGATTAGCACAGCGGAGAGTCGCGAGCCCACTCTGCTGTGGCCCAGGCTCTGGCTCTCCCGGTCAGGTGGGAAATCATAAAGGCCACCCTCGACCTGTCTGTGCTGAATGCGTGCGGGCGCATTTCAAAGTGCATGGCACAGTCTACCAGGAACGCCCTACATTGTCCTGGCTCCCCCGAGAACCGCTCCGGAGGTGCCAACTTGACACCCAACCCGATCATGGCGTCTCCCCGGGCTGGGGCTGCTGCACTGGCCGCGGGCTCTGGACCCGCGGGTGGCATGGATGCTTGCCGCAGGTGGTCTGTTAGCTCCCTCACCTGGGACGACAGCTGACCGAGCTGCGCGACCATCGCCGTCTGGAACTCCTCCTGTCGAGCGAGGCGGGCTTCCTGGGCTTGGATCCGAGCGGTCCACTGACCAGCCGCTGCTGCGTCCATACTGGCCGAAGTGTACTGTCAGGCCGAGCTCGTAGGAGGACGCAGACGCAGCGGGGTCAGGGAGAAGGTCTTTATTTAATTCACAATACAAAATCAAAATCACTCCAACGGAGGAAAGTACAACTCAAAATGCTCCTAATGCGCTCCAAAACAATGTTCGTCACGTAAACTCAAAATCACTCCAACGGAGGAAAGTACAACTCAAAGTGCTCCTACTGAGCTCAAAACAAAGTTCGACACGTAAACTCAAAATCACTCCAACGGAGGAAAAGTACAACTCAAAATGCTCCTAATGAGCTTCTAAACAATGTTTGTAACGTAAACTCAAAATCACTCCAACGGAGGAAAAGTACAACTCAAAACTCACGTAGGCTGAGGATCCCTCTGAACCGAGGCACATAACGTGGAAACAAAACTGTGGCGGCTGCGTGGCTATGAGATTGGCTTGGGTAGTCTCGACCATGGACAAAAGACACTTCGGCACTTGACAAGGGAAACAACATGGCTTATAACTACTTGACACAAAAACACAGGTGGAACACATTGTGAATCAGGTGACACACGAGGCAGGGGGAGGAGCCACTGTCACCAGTGTGACACAAAGAGACTAACAGTGTCTATAAAAGAGACTAAAACGACCACAAAGAGACACAAAACACTACAAAAGGGGCAAAACAAACACAGACAAAAATAAGTAAAAGACCAAGACAATTAAACATTTAAACAGCGTTCTTCCTTTAGTTGCAGCAGCTGCACAAAGCCTAGGTCATACTTTACATTCTGAAAGCATATCGCTTGATGATTTATTAATACAATTCATCAGCAAGGATTGTAATAACCCTGTCATGCTTATCAGCTCAACTTCCTCTCTGCTGAGTAATGACCTGTGCAGCAGAATCCTGGACCTCAGTGATCAGGAGGATGAGAACATGAATATGGTTTTTAAAATCAGTGAAGCTGTGAACGGCTTGCTCATCGCGTGCGAGCGCTCAACATTTTGTGTTGATGAAAGAAAAGCATGTATTGTGCTGTAGTTACAGTTATCTGAGGGTACAATGAGGACACGGACACGTAGTTAACAAGGGCGGTTTTGTTTTTATTTTTAGTTTGGGCTGCGCTCCTCGTCACAAGTAAAATGTCAATTAAAGAAATGCAAGATGCATGTGCACTTTGAAATCTCAATGAGGTTATGAAAGATAAGAAGAACATTACAACCACTTGTGTCCCTCGTGACAGCACACTTGACATTTCACACACAGACACACACACAAACAAACACACACACACACAGACACACACACACACACACACATAAACACACACACACAAACTCACACAAACACACACACACAAACACACACGTAAACACACACACAAACAAACACACACAGACACACACACACACAGACACACACACACAGACACACACACACACACACACACAAAAACACACACGTAAACACACACACACAAACACACACACACACACCCGTGCCACAGTGTTAGTGGGTGGTGTGGACAGTGATGGAGCTGTCACAGGTCAGCAGGATTCAAGTGGACAGCACACAACAGGCTCCTGAAGGACTCGCCCCCAGACCCTCTACAGACAAAGAGGGTTAGATCAGTCAAAGTCTGGAGGACAGTCCTGATCTGTCCTCCAGAGGACGGCCGCCCCGGCTCAACAACCCTCACATTACAGTTTTTCTTGATTGCTTTGACCTGCTTAAAGAAACTGGGATCCACTCGGTTTTCATCGTCACTGTCTCAGCAGAGCACAAGACACCTCTTGCAAATTTGTTAACCTTTTCTCATTGGATTGACACATTTTCTCCACCCTTTTGCAGAACAGTTAACACGGATGTCATTCAAGCAGTCCAAACTGCATTGTTTTAGCTATGGTAACCAAAAAGAAACCATCTGTTCCTAACTATTATAAACTACCTACATCAGTATGAAATCACTGAAGCACCTGTTTGACACTCCTTCACACAAATCTTCAATTAGCAATCAGTCTGCAGGCCTTAAAAGGTGCAGCGTCTGGGTTGCAAGAGAGGATATTGAATGTGACGTGGATGAGGCCATGTGGCCCCATCGTCAAGACAGAAGAGTATCAATAGTGGCTATTTCTTATACTTTACTGTAATAGATTTTATTTTGGTTTACATGTATTTTGTGTAATATTTAAAGTATTTCAGTTTTCAGCCACCGTTGGAAAAAAAGAATCAATGGCATCAATAAAATTTGCATCAAAGCATTTCTGATTCTGGATCCAATTCTATGCAAGAAGGCAAATTTGACAACAAATGGCACTGGCATGAAAGTAAGTACAGTAATTGGCTACAATGACAAGCAATGGTGCACTGATTCTCACTGAGTGCTGTATTTTGTATTTTGTTGTCCACTGTGTAATGGTTGATTGGAAGAGCTCAAACACTTGTTTGCAAGTTGTGTTGTTTGAAGGCAAAATTTGCTTTTGTTGCATATTTTAAATGTTTTGGCACGGTTAGAGCTTTTTGCAAACAAAATGTGTCATTTCGACCATGAGTGCCACTGTTTCGACCTGTGTGTTAACTGTTTTGAAAATGTGGAGTTTGAGTTGACTGCTGCATCAAAGCAATCAAGAAAAACTGTAAGTGAATTGTTCGTAGGAGTAACTTTTTATCTCCGAGTCAAACAACGTTTGCAACTGGGTCAACTGTATTTGATCAGAATTCAACTTAAATCTGTCTGTAACATAATTCAGGCTTATTGTTTTCAAGCTTAAAGGTTAGGTTCTGACTAAAAGTGCTCACACGGCGGTACTGTATGCACGCTGATTAAGGCCTCTCTTTTGGACTGTATTTATTCCTCCTGTCTCCACCGGCCCTCGGGGGATCCCTTCTTAACGCTGTTTTAATGATGGGAGACCAAATCAACCGTCCTCGTCCTGTTGTAAAAATGTATTTCAAACTTTATCTGAAGCTAATATTTCTACCAAAGTTGTGATTGTATTAGTGGGAAAATCGTTTTCTAACTGTCCCTCAACAACTTCCGAATGCATTTTATTAAGAAAGATAGCTGTTGATGCTTTCCCAAATCAATTTCATTAGAATCTCATTAAGTAGTGGAGGAACAATTAAAGCAACCAAAACTCTTTCAATATACAAATGGGCATGTGGGATTATTTTGAGTGGGGTAATATTAGGTAGGTGTCCTGTCCGTGTATAACGGGGAATCTGAACTAACTCTTTAAAAGTCACACATTAACTAACTGATGGAGGCAGTCGAGCAGAAACGTAAGTCCTTGAGTGTTAGTCATTGGAGTGGCCGTGTGGCCCTGAAGAGGGCGTAGATAACGGGCTACAGAAGCCCAGCGCCCCCATCATGTGATGCCAGATGAGCTGAACATCTCTAGAACCAATGGGTGACGTCACCATTACATTACATTTAGCTGATGCTTTTATCCAAAGCAACTTACTATACCGTAGACACAGCAACGGTGAGTCTTGCTCAAGGACACATCGACGTGGAGCCGGGGTTTGAACCACCGATCCTCTGATTGAAAGACAGACCTGCTAACCACTGAGCCACAGTCAACCCTACGTCAGGTTCCCACCTACTTCAAGACGGCCACCACCGTCCCTGTCACTAAGACGTCTGCAGCGTCTGGACAGTGACGATAGATGGACCTTGTAACTACGGACCACCTCGTATGACCGCTCATCAAAACATCCTTCCATCCCTTTGAGTGCTGGATTGCTTTCTAAAGTTCAGCTGAGGCCGACATGGGGCTCCAACAGTCTGAGTTGAAGCTATCGTCTTCTTAGTGGGAAATTCCCTCTTTGTGTTTCTTACTAGAAGAAGGGATGGCTACACAAAGTATTGATTTACGACCCGCTTGACAAGGCGTGACATGACCTTTTAATGCCCCCAAGACACGCTAGTTGAATGTTAGCTTATGTAAGGAGCTCAGTGACTGTCACCGAGATCAAGCACAACAGGCCCTCTATGCTGTAGTCTATGCTTATCATGTCTATGTAGAAAAATAACTTGATGATAACAACTTTATTTGTGTAGCACTCATTTTGAAGCACTTTGAGTCAAAATCATTCAAAAAATAGTAAATAATAGATAGAATAATAATACATATATTACAAATAATTGATATAATCCACTCAGTTAATGGTCCCATATTGTGGAAAGTGAGATTGCCATGTCTTTCTAATTTTAAAGCAGGTTTAGATGCTATATTGTTATGAAAGTAACAAAACACTCAATCCATGGATAAATGCACTCAGCCAGTATTCAGACTCCGGGCCTTTAAATGAGCCATCAGGACTTCTGTTAGGTTGGGATGCTTATGCATAACTATAACTACACGGTGACCGGTAGTCCTGCAGAACTACTGTTCTCCGTGTAGACGGCAACAGTGCAGATATGGAAAACCGGAACATGTTGACCAATCAGGGCAGGCTATTGATGGGAGAGGCTTACATCTGCTCCTTGCCCTTCTCCACTTACAATATATTTTATGAAACATATAACCCAAGGGTGTCAAGCTTAATAATATATTTATTTTCAGATGGAGAAGACAGTCAGCCATGTGTCGGGTCACATCAGTGTATCGAGTACCGTGTGGCGCTATACTCTCTTAATGTATATTTGAAGATCTCCTTCCCACCCACCTTCCCTTGCATCCTTTATTCTCATAATTCCTAAATCCTCCCTCACGTCTCATGTCTCCCCCTCTATGCCCGTCTCCCACCCCCAGCCCTGATGTACGCCAGCATCTTCGGGAACGTGTCCGCCATCATCCAGCGGCTGTACTCGGGCACGGCCCGCTACCACACCCAGATGCTGAGAGTCCGGGAATTCATCCGCTTCCACCAGATCCCCAACCCACTCAGGCAGAGGCTGGAGGAGTACTTCCAGCACGCCTGGTCCTACACCAACGGCATCGACATGAACGCCGTGAGTACCCGATCCTGCACGAGGCCGGGTCCCTATGTGCGCACGGGGTCCGTTGTGTTGTTGCGTGTTGGGCATGAATACGCACATCATTCTGAACATATATACACGTGGTCAAACATATGCAACGAGACTAGAAAGTACTTGCATCCCGTGGGGACCTACATTACATTACATGTCATTTAGCTGACGCTTTTATCCAAAGCGACTTACAATAAGTGCATTCTACGGTTACAAACAAGAATCAGAACAACAACCTACATCAGTTCCTTCACATGCATGAAGGCTACTCACATACAAGCATAGTCCAACATGTCAATGGACGTGAAGGCGCAGCGTGAAGGGGCGCGTGTTGTGCACACTCGACCTCAACCTGAACTCTTTGGGTCACAGCGTACAGGATGTAAATGCAACCTCAGAGACACACTGTAATCCTAAACATGTCACACACAGGAGAAAGCATGCAAAGCAGCGCACGAGTCAGTGCATGTCATCTTTGCTATCTTCACAGCAGCAATGTTTCTCTGCATTATGAGCTGCTTCATCATAGTACCAGCTGAAAAAGCACATTTTACTAATGCCTGACGTCGTAACTTCAGGCATTTTTTCCAGCATCCAAATGTCTTTGAGAAAAATACCCCGTCTGAGCACAATCAACTCCTCGTTGTTGTCTGGGAAACAATGGACCGTGTATAAGGGGTGTGCTTAGTCAGCGTGTCGTCACCCATTGGTTTGTTGACTGCCATTTTGAAGCCGCCAGTTTGGCATTTTCATGTGTACAATGTTTACTGAGGGAATACATCCAGAGGTGTCGCCCCCTGGTGGTCAGGAGAGAGAATGCAGCTTTAACACATGAAGCATAGACTTCTATACAACCAGAGGAGTCGCCCCCCCCCTTTTCATTTCAGTGTAATAAGTGAGTCGGTTGAGTAGAGAGGAAACAAATTGGACAAGCAGCCCTCCCTTATCTTCCCTTGTTCTGTTGCTCTCTTAAAGGCCCAGTGATGTTTCCTGTAATGTAATTAGGATTGCGTGCACAGGACCCTGTCTGTTTGTCTCCTCAACTGATTCATCCTTCATTCACGAGGATGGAGAGAATAATAATGTGAACTAGGGATGCAACGATAGCACTTTTTACAAACCGATACGAGTACGAGTATTTTTATTTGTGTACTTGCCGATACCGAGTACCGATACCGATACTTCTTAGATTTGGTCTCCATGAAAGTGCAATTAATTTGGAGGCAGGTTTTATTTTATCCTCTGCAGATTATGTCAAGCCTATAGTACAAAATTAACAGAAGGCTATCCCAAGCTTTAAACTTCTTGTGGAAGTCCCTCTAATGTCGGACCATAAAACGCCCCCGTGTCCGGGTTCATAATGTAAGCGATAATTTTAGGGATCGAGCAATTATATAGGAAGCTGTGTTCCAAGTTATGTTTCCGGTGCTTTTATTGTGGAGGGAGAAACGGAAAGGAAAAGAGTGGAATTGTGGGATATACGTGTGTGAAGGAGATACAAAAGTGGTTCAAGTTACCCTGCAGCGTGTTTTCATTTTATTAGAATTACAAATATAGACACACAACAGACACTCGGCTACAATAATATCATCCGTAGCCGCACAACAGCGTCTGAATGAGGCCGCTGCCAGCGCTACTTCTGGTGGATCAGCAACAGTTTGATTCAAACCGGCAGGACGGCAGTCATTTTCCGTCGCGTTGGGTGTGAACGCACATTACTCTACACACCTTGCTGCAAGAGCCGCAAGAGAGCGACGAAAGAGCCGTATGCGGCTCTGGATCACGGGTTGCCGACCCCTGCCCTAGACGTTGAAGTCAGGTAGGACAACAAATCTTTTTCTCCACAAAGCGCGACCAGTTTGTTGTAGCGAAATACTGTTGAGTGGTATCGGTTCTTGGTATCGACAATTGAAATCGATACGAGTACGAGTATTTTAACGCAGTATCGGCCCCGATACCGGTATCGGTATCGGTGCATCCCTAAGTGATACTATAATGTATGTTAATATAACAGTTTATTGTTTTATTCATTATAGCACTTTAAATACTATATGAAGTATTTATAAATGATTACCAAATTACTTGTACATTTAAAAAAAAAAAATTTTGGAAGACTGTCAAACATTTATACAAACAATAGCGGTGCAGCCTTGAAAGTCAGCAGTGAGCAGCAGAGCATGCTGGGCCGCCTCACACATCAGCTGGTTGTGTTCATGGAGGAGGAGTAGGCCGTTATTCACAGAGAGCTCATTCGGGTCGTGGAAGGTCATACGGGGCTTGTCAGGTTCATTTCCATGTTTCTTCATGTTAGACTGTGAAACGTGTGCCGAGGTGTGTCTGGGCGGGTTACTGCATTATTGATGCATCACCTGAGTAAAACAGGTGGAGGTAAACGGCAATGAGGCAGTAACTCAGAGCGTACTATCGAGACAAGAGACACATGTTGAAAGTAAGAAGCGGACGTCGGCCTGAAGAGAGATGAAGATGAAGAAAGAGAGGAGAAATAAGGCATGGAGAGAAAGAAACGCTGTGTCGCAATATTTTGACAGATCAGTTCTCTGCAGTCGGCCAGAGTTCCAGAGCACAGAACCTGCTGCTTTAGGGGAGCTGGGGCTCTTCTCCTGCTTGCAGGGAACTCATTAAAGTTGCAACAATTCTTCATAGTAATTACACTCCAAGGGCCTGCTGACTCTCTTCCGGTGGGCCCAATCATTCTGCTGCAAAGTTCTAAAAGATCCTTGCAAAGACCCTTTGATAGAGCAAGAAGCCCAGACTGCTGACGCCGGTCGCCCACTCTGGGGTTAACCTCCCACTCTGGGGTTAACCTCCCACTCTGGGGTTAACCTCCCACTCTGGGGTTAACCTCAGACCAGATTAGAATTGAAACCGTGACTCCTCTGAACCAATATCGCAGTCGTGTAATAAATGCTGGACGCTGAACGTCCCATCGATGTTCACCAGCAGGGATGAGCGGGAGGACGTTTTGTATTTCTCCTTTGAAAGCATCCTTAATCTGTGACATTTGTGTGACATTAGTTTGATGTTCTCATCACTGCTTCAGTCGCTGATGGCACGTATCAATGCTGATGTAACCTTTCACTTTCTTCATCCCACCTTCGTCCTTCTCCGTCCTCCCTTCTCCCTCTCCCCCCAGGTGCTGAAAGGTTTCCCCGAGTGTCTCCAGGCGGACATCTGCCTCCACCTGAACCGGACGCTGCTGCAGAACTGCAAGGCCTTCAAAGGCTCCACCAAGGGCTGCCTCCGGGCGCTGGCCATGAAGTTCAAGACCACCCACGCACCGCCGGGGGACACGCTGGTCCACGCTGGGGACGTCCTCACGGCCCTCTACTTCATATCCAGGGGGTCCATAGAGATACTGAGAGGAGACGTGGTGGTAGCCATCTTGGGTACAAACATATATTAATGTATCTGTCAATGTATGTTTCTAACTTTGAGGTTATTAGAAACTAAATCTGAAGCAAGAACTCTTACAGGAGAGGACTTTAAAGTATAAACTGTTTCGTCCAATATTTGAAGTTCCATTGCAGCCTGTAGGTGAACTCAGGGCTGCTTACCTGAGAGCTGAAGTAAGAGTTTATCTTACACTGGTGCAGAGTTCTCCTCTGGTCCATGGTGTGTGGATCCAGACTATGAGAGGGTTCAGTATGCAGCAGAACTCTTTCTCGCCCACTTCCATGTTCTCTTTAGTTCATGCTTAAATGTCTCTCTGGGTGTTGACCGTGTGGCCTCTCAACAATATGTTGTAGCTGGTAGCGCCATCTGCTGGTGAGCATTACGTGTTACTGATAGCTGAGAGCCGAACAGTAAAGGACGAGACCATTGTTCTGCTGTGTAAAGATCAATTGTGTGTGTGTGTGTGTGTGTGTGTGTGTGTGTGTGTCCACTAGTGGTGATCATCATGTGGATAGGAGCTAATTAACTATGTGACCTAAAAGACAATTAACTTAATGTTTAAAAAGTTGGGGAGGAGATCTGGTAGTCGGAGAAGAATCAACTAACTTTGAGGAAATATCACACTATGCAATGTCTAAAAGCATTTATGTTTTCTTCCAGATTTAATTTCTCTACTCACTTTATGCACAAGCTGCATATATTGTCTGTTAGCAAGTTGTGTGAATTAAAACGTCACCTGTTTTCACTTGTTTCACAGATAAAAAATAAATATAAAGAACAGTGATAGAACCTGTTCTTAAGAACACGAGAGAGAAAACGATTTATATCAGACTTATAAAACTCACACTGTCCCCTCAGGGCTTCCATATATGCCACTGACATACATCTGGGTCATAAAAAACTAAACTTTGCCTTTATAATTAAAGAAAGAGACAAATTCCTCTAAATGTCAGGAAACTTTACAAAGATCACAATTACAAATGATCACAAATGCTTGATATTTCAGTTAAAGCAGTCTCATTATTGTTATGTGTGATTTGTTTCTTGTTTTTGGCTGCTGGTGCAGGATGAAGTAACGACTGACGCGTCTCTCTTTCTCGTCACCTTTTCCAGGCAAGAACGACATCTTCGGCGAGCCCATCAACCTGTACACCCGACCGGGTAAATCCAACGCTGACGTGAGGGCTCTGACCTACTGCGACCTCCATAAGATCTTCAGAGAAGACGTCCTGGAGGTGCTGGACATGTATCCGGAGTTCGCAGACCACTTCTGGGACAACCTGGAAATCACCTTCAACCTCCGAGATGTGAGTTTCCAGCCAAAGACGGATGCTTCAGCACGAGGCCATTGGATGCATGTTCCCTGTGCTGTTGGATCCCAGTATCCAGCCAGAGATTTTACTTTTACTTTTGGGAAGAACACCTCATTCTTACTTTTGATCTTTGAATAAAGTCCATTTAATGCTGGTTTCCAGACCAACATGATCCCAGGCTCTCCGGGCAGCGATGACTCCACCTGTGGGGGTTTCAACAAGCTACGCAGGCGCAAGTTATCATTCCGAAGACGTACAGAAAAAGGTAAACCTCCCTTTATAGCGTTTGTTTTACCATCACATACAAATAAGAGACAGTTTATCTGGCAATCCTCTGTAAATCTTTCCTCACACACCTGTGTCCAGATGACGCAGACGCCGGAGAAATCAAAAAGTCCCATAAGTCCGTGAGACGGAGACAGAGGGGAGCAACCAACAACCCAAAGCAGGAGGGCGGCCCTGAGCCGCAGTGGCAGGCACACCGCAGCTCGGTGTCCTCGCACTCCAGCGGCGACGAGGTACAGCTCCATCCCGTCTGCTTCAACTTACTGTCTCGTGGAGGCCGTTGTTGCAATAAAACCTGCTGTTAATGTGCTGGGTCTACTCCTTCAACAGGGGGGGGAGCCCATCGTGACTAGACTTGCTCCTCCGCCGACGATGCTGGAGAATCCGCATGCTCAGGCCAAGTCCAGGAGCTACGAGAACGAGAACACCGAGGCCGACGGAGACCCCAAGACCGGGAACACCTGCAACGCTCTGTCGGGTAAACGTACAGACCGGCATCCGCGTGTCCTCGTGACTTCTACTGTAACGTCATATCCGCTGTTTCACGCTAACTCACTCTCCCCGTCCGTCTCCCGAAGGAGCGTTCTCGGGCGTGTCCCACATCTTCAGTTTCTGGGGGGAGAGTCGAGGGGGTGGTCAGTACCAGGAGGTTCCCAGCTGCAGCCTGACCTCCCCCCCGACCCTCAACACGTCGCTGCACAGCCTGAGCCGGCAGCAACGCAGCCAGCTGGACACACGCCTGGACCTGCTGCAGAAACAGCTCAACAGGTACGGGGGCGGGGTCTCACTGTCACCCCCTGTGACCACGGGCTTAAAGCCTACAGCTGTGAAGCTGTAATGAGAGAATCCCCCCTCCCCCAACACAGTGAACATATCTGCAGTCTCTGTTTGACTTGAGGAAGTGGAACAAAGCCCTGCAGGGTGGGTCCTCATTAGCTGTACAGAAGCCTCAGATGGGAATACGTCCACGTCTCCTGTATGCGTGGAGCTCACTTTATGTATTCCCACAGTAATGAGATATAATAAAACTTCAGACTCTTGTGAGAAAAATACACTTTGTTCCAGCTTCAGAAGTAAAAGCGGGATGAGAGAAAGAGAAATGCAATGTTAGCAAAACCGAGTTTAGAAAAGTTTAATAGTTAGAGTGAGAAGTTCATGTGAGAGGTGGAGGGTACAAAACAATATGTCCGTACAGAAGTTAATAAAGATCCCTTCAGATGCAGAGGTACCATCTGCACTTTGAATGTCCTTATTATAATAATATGATAGAACATAAGTGTAGCCAGTAACAGCGGCTGTGACCTCACACTGTGTGCAGGCTGGAGAGTCGCATGTCGACGGACATCGGAGCCATCATGCAGCTGCTGCAGAGACAGATGTCCCTGGTTCCTCCCGCCTACAGCGCCGTCTCATCGCCTCCTCAGGTGATGGCACACACACACACACACACAGCGTTCGCCGTTACAGGGGTCAGGCCAGCATCTGTCTCTGATGAAAGACAGCCTTCCATTATCATCAGACGCTGACCCCGACTGCGAACAGACAGACGCTTCCTGCAGACCATTAAGATGTTGTCTCTTGCAGGTCTCACCTTACCCAGGTCCTGACACAGGACCGGGTCCAGGAGAGAGACTGGTCCAGCCTGTTACACCTCTGGAGACAGAAACCCTGGCCTCCCTGTCACAGGTGAAGCAAACGTGTTTGCTGACTGGAGGCGGTCATTGGTCCAAAGTGAATAGAGACATTGAAACCCATAAAACCTGCATGCTCATGAACAACCTGCCATCCTTCTGCCTGGAGGCCGCTGCTCGGTCCCCGTGTGAAATGAAGAGTCAATGTTGAGCTTTTTGTCACAGCTCTTGCAGACTTTAGTAACTCTTCTGTGGTTATTTTAACACAAACAATAATCTTTTCCTAAACCTAGCCAAGTAGTTTTTTGCCTAAACCTTACTGTTGTTTCTTGTGAAGATGGAAGTTTATTTTGTAAAGACTGTATAATGTAGCAAGTGGAAATTGACACGTGTTGCTGGATTTCTGTAGGAAAACACACAATAAATGAGGAGTAACTTTTCATAACCTGACTTTGTGAGGGTTAAGTAGTTGCCCGTCCCATTCACCTCCTCAACTTGTTCCCCTGCAGATCTTGGATTCGCGGCACTTCGAGGCGTTCCCAGCCCAGCATCTTGACTCCCTGCAGCCATGGGACACCTCGCCGATCGGCCCCAACCAGGGCCAGCTTGCTCCCTCTGGACTGGACAGCTTAGGGCAGCACCTAGACCTGGACCTGGAGCTGGGACTGGGCACAGGGACTGGGCTCATCTCCGGGCCCGCCGTTGGTTCACGTGTCGGGGTAGATTTGGCAACGGGGTCAAGCTTAGGAGCAGAGTTAGACTTTGGATCGGGGGAATGTATGGGCGCTGGGGTCGGGCCGGCAGCTGGAGCGGGGGATCCGGAAACCCTAAGGAGGCCGTCCCTCCAAGAATCACAGACCCCTCTGGACTCACAGACACCACAGCGACACAGCTCTGACCCAGGGGGGAGCTAAGGAAGAGGGCAAAGGAGTGTGGGAGGGGGGGGGGGGATCTATTGTATTGTACTACTACTGTACCTACCACCAAAACCCTTTAGGGCACCCGGCTACTGTACCTTCACCTCTGACTTTCTAAGAGACACTCTACTCAGACAGTGATGCCAGGCTGGAGGGGGTTGAGGCCTCTCTCTCTCTCTCTCTCTCTCTCCCCCTGAAGTCCCCCCCCCCCCCCCCCTCGTGGCGCTTCCTGAGCTCCACAGCGGTACAACCTTTAACCAAAACCACAGCCGGAGCAGAGAGGAGCTCCATGCTTCATGAACACAGTCGGCCTGCTGAAGGAGGACACGTCACACACAAGATGACTGCTGTCCTGGAGGAGAAACCCTTTACTGCTGTGTCCTGCGTCGGACAACCGACAATAACAAGACAACGACGAAAACAAGTAGCCATTTACGTCTTGCACTGAAAACCCGATCATATTTATTCTATCCTGTATGTCCGTGGCGCTTCCGAAAAACTCGCAAACCGGTTGGTGAATTGTAGTGTTAGCTGGCCTAACAGGAAACCTGCTGTCCCGTTCTGTCATTGGTCCCCTCCCCCCCACCCTCGTCCCTCCCTCGTCCCAAAGCACACTGGATTGGCTGGTTTGCACCTCAGGGGTGGGAACTGGAGGGTTAAAAGCCATGATTTTTTCTCGATGAACATATCAGCTGGCCGACCACAAACATTGTACAGATTTGCTGGAGAGCGAAGAACATGCAGTGTCACTAACAGGTAAATACGAGTTTACCTTGAAGACCGTGCACCAAAAAACAGCAAAGTACAAATACTTAAACAAGCAGGAAACCCACGTTTACTAAAACCACAAGCTTTGACCTGGGAGAGAAACAGATGTGATGACATGACACTGGCCTGCTTTCATTTCTAAAAATCAAAGCACATGCATTAAGGAAAAAGAGATTTATAGTGAATCTAGTTCGTCACAGTTGAATTTGCTACCTCAGATTTCATCGGTCCTTACTTTTTTCTTTACTGAGCAAGCGCCCAGAATGCTTTCACCTTGTACATAAACCGGTTTTGTCTTGAGATTCCGTAAATACAGCAAGTTTGCCAGTTTACGATGACCGGCCGAATGCGCCATCATTCTATATACAGTGCAATATGCAATCAGCAAGAAGAGATGAGTGAGTGTGCGTTAATCTCATTATCTGTGTGCGCTAGGTTCAGGTCTAAACCTGTTCACGTGTTTTGACTTTGTCTCGGTTTTTGCAGGGCGAAGAGTGCGCTTGCTTCCACGCGCTGTAGAAAGTCACTGGATTCTAACGGAGGACACATTTGGTTTCAGAGGGTTAAACAGGCGGGGGGCGGATCGCTTGGAGTCGAGCAAACACAAATAAAAAGCCTTTACTTAAAACACTTAGGAGGTCCCCAAGAACTCTCCACACTACAGCAGTAGTGAAGAAAATGTACCTCAGCACCACTGTTTTCAGAATACTTATCTATAAATGGAATAAATAGCAATGTTATTTATGACGGCACTGATGGAATGAACACTGTGCTGTTAAGACTGTGGTCTGGAGTTTACCCAGAATCCTCAGGGCAGGCAAAGAAAGATGTGCAATGATGAACCCTTTTAGTAAACACCTAATATCTTCAATAACTAACCTATGGCGTCTTCATATTGCCTCCCTGAAAGAAAAAGATGTAGGAGCTGTTGAAGAAGTGCAATAGTCCTTTAAACAGTTAAGACTTGTAGCAGCTTAACTGCATCCCGCAGCTCCTGAACATGCCGATGCTTCATGAAGATGTTAGAGGGGCCCTTTTCCCTTTGTCTCGCAACTCCAAACCGACCAATCAGAAGGGAGGAGACCTCCACTCCGTTCGGAGCGCCCCCTTGAGGCAGACTTGTGAAGATTGTATTTGGCCGCTCGCTGGTCTAAGCTATTGTGTTTATTTATTGTTGTAGGATGAGTTCTCTTTGTGTTTTGTATCACTTTGTCTTGGGTTAATGAGAAGGCTGTCTGTGTAAACATGTTACTCCCCGTTCTATTGTATTTATTATTATGACTTATTTATACTGATCAATTCGCACATGCACACAAAGCCACATTCGTTTGAGCTGTCTTCACAGGCGCTGCAGCCGATGATGCGACGCTCTGTGACTTTAGCTTGGAACCCAAGCGAGCGAGCCATTTTAAACTTGCATGTAAATGTTGCTGCATTAACTTATGATCTTCGAGTTCTTTAAAAGTGACTTAAAATCACTTTTAGGGGTTGTGATTCTTGCTACTGTGATTCAACATGGTCAATTTTGAGTCACGGTTGGTGCAAAGCCGCTAGAAGAACACCCTTTTTCAGCATTCCATTAAAATATAAGTGAATGCATCACGGAGGTCCAAAAGCTTGATTAGCTTCCGCTCACCAAATCTAGAGTTCCATCTTTTTCTTTTTACAGTGTAGTGCTGAGGTGGTGATTTTCACAAAGCGGGCTCTCCTCGCCATCACGCACGCAGTAGCGAGAGCTCTGCTAGCGTTCAATACCAGTCACCTCGTGGCCTGAACTGTCTCTACGCTCAGAACGATGACCTCAGAAAACCCAGAAGTGGTTGTTGTCGACTCCTCCTGGTGCGTGACGGTAGACCGTAGTGGAATATTCAATGCTACAGACTACGTTTATGTAATGCATACTGCATATTATAAGAGTAGAGGGTGCACTTTGGGACTGGGGTGTGTTTGTTGGAGGGGGTGTAGAAGGAGCCCCTTTTTGCATTTAAACACAGATATAAAAACCGCTTACAGTCTCACACACACACACACACACACACACACCTTCCTTAAAGGCTCTTCCATACTGCTGAGCTTTTTTTCAGCTCCCTTCAACTTTCTATGAGTTCTTGACAGACTTGCGTTTTGTCTTTGTAGATATTTTGAACACCGGGGGAGGGGGGTGGTTTGGTACCATTTACAGTGGATCCGCTCTGCCTACTCCTCGCCTGTACATACCAACTTCTACTACTTGTAAAGGAATCAAGTCTTTGGCACTCATATAGCCAGCACTATGCAGAAACTGAAAAAAAGTCTTTGGCATGCTTTGAAATGCAGAATACTATAGAGGAAAATATACTAAATAAATAAAGTCTGCTCTAATTTCTTATTAAAATAATCACCCGATTGAAAAGAAAAACGTGCATCAAGCCGTCCGTGGTAGAAACGGATGCGACGATGAGGGTGACGAAGATGAAGACTTTTAATATTGTGCACATTTTTACCTGCATGCTGCACTGAGAATCATCCAGCAATGAGGGGGTGGACGTGCATAGCAGCTGATTTCTTTTGCTGTATGCTTGCAAACTGTGTGTAGAGTGAAACACTGAATTCTTCCGGGTTACGGGAGAGTCATATTTATATATATATATATATACTACTTCCAGGTCTTGGAAGAAATGGGTACTGAATAGCTGCAAACATAGTGATCCTAGATGATACAATATTATATTGTATATTTGTATCTTTGGTTGCGAACCACTGTAATGGAGTGATGCATGCGTGGGCAGAACTGATGACCGTTTCCCCAAACATCATGAAAGTTAAATCAAGTGCATCTAAAATAAATCCTGCTTTGGCCCAGCTGGGACGGCTGCCCTCTGAAGAGTCAACGATCGACACCTCCGAGAGCAGTTTCCGACCACATCTTGCTTTATTTTCAGTGCCCGAGGTGTTAAATTCTGTTAGCAATAGTATGTCTTTAACATGTGCTGAGTTGTGTGATGTCACCCACATAAAAAAAATAAAATTGTCACTTCTTAATACTCTAGACTGTAGAATATTAACCAATTGGTAATACTGCGCTGGCCAATGCAGCACCTTATTCATATCAAATGTGGAAGAAAGTTGGAGCGGGAAACGGTGAAGCTCTAGGTTCTGATTGTGTGATAGCATTATCAATGGTTGAACTTTATAACATTTCAAAAATATTTCTTTCAATAAACCTCTTTGAAAGCAAACGTATGATGTCGGGACTGATCCTTCTTTCTTTTAGTGGGTTTTTGTTTCTCTCCACATCTCGTGTTGTTTCCTGACAGAAATCCCAGTCGTAATGTATATTAGGATTTTAAAAGTGTACAATGACTACATAAACCAATTATACCTAATATTTCCAGAAGCAGCTCCCTTTCTTTTAAGCCACTACGAGGAATTTTAATTTTAATTTTTTGATTTTGGTGCTCCCTGTGGACAGAAGTGTCAGTGTTTAGGACCAGAGACCCTTTAGAAAACCTCTCATTGTACAGCAGCAGGGCCTGACAGTCTGCCCGCTGCAGTCCTGGTTCTGGTTCTCCTGTGCCTCCCACCCCTCCAGCAGGTCCAGCAGCACGTCCTGGGTCTCCAGCAGCATGGTGTCAGCATCGGCTCCCAGAGGGGACGAGCATCAAGAATAAAAAGTCAATCTTTATTATTGTCTGGTTTACAAATGTAGGTCATTAAAAAGGCACCATGATCAAACTGAGACTGGTTCATAACCAGTTAAAAGCTCCTCACAGTAACTTCACCCTCCTCCACAGGGTTGGGAGCATTCCTGTTACCGCTCAACGTGGTGCCGGCTGAGCCGGCGGCTTGCAGCTAACCTTACTAATAGATCCGGGATGAAGGTGTGATAAACGGTATCCTCCGCATATAGCCCGCTCACATGCACTCAGAAGCAAGATACTAATGCTCTGAACGGCCTGTACATTGCTCCTTTAAATCATCCACAAGTTGTCTCTGGCTCTTGTCAACACACCAGAGACTTTATGAGGTGTGGCTTAAACAGAGCTGCAGGCATTTACACATCCCGGGACACTGGTCCTCTCAGCTTGCATACTGTATGCAGACTAATGAGGAGGCAGGTCGTGGCTGATGTTTGCCATGTCTATCACAAGGTGTCGCTCTAAACCTACATGTGAGGTTGAACCATTTTGAAGTTAAACCCGCTTTTAATTTGTTTTCTACTCCGGTTCTATTTTTGGAGAGTTATTTCAATTTGACTAGCTCTCATTGAGGAATTAGCCACAATAATGTGTTTAATACATTTACTAGAAAAGCAAGCTCAACACATCCGCCATTAGTTTATCTCACTATGAATATAATTAGAGTTATAATAAACATGTTTTGTGATTTGTCTTGACTTATTTGTGCTTACAGCTATAACTATTATATTTAAGGACTAAATGGTCGAACTGTCTATCCCATCCATAATACAGGTGGACGTATCCGTCTCGTCTCTCGTTTCTAACTGATCTGTATTTGCCGTAACGACTCACCGGTGACATTCCAGTGATCAGGCCGACGTAAGGGCGTCTTCCTGGGCAGTGGCCGTGTCCATAGCCTGCCCCCCACCCCCACTCCTTGCTTTGGGCAGGCAACGTCCCGTAAAAGGAGTCAAACTTCTCCATTGTATGTACAAGTTGTCTGTCAAAAGTACATTTGGTGACGACAGAGGGCCTGCCCAGGGTTTGAAATATGTGATTGGACGATAACCTCGTCACTCGCAGTGTAGCGTCGGTTTCTTTGGATAACACGGAAGCCAGTCACCGGCGTCGCTCTCTGATTGGAGCAGAGCTCCTCGGGGGAGGATCAGGTTAGTCTGCGGCCGGCGGAGACCACACTCGGGTGGGCGGATCGTAGCGGTGACAGCGACGCTCACGGACTCCCGACAAACTGTCAAAAAAAGCAGACAACTAACGGTGAGTCACGTTTAAAGACGAACATTGTGTTGTACTCGCGTCGTGTGTGGAACGTGCGCCGATTGCTGTGCGCGCGAAGCAAGCGCGCGGACCCGCTGGGCAGTTTTCTTAGCAGTGAAGTGGCGGTGATTTCGGACGAGTGATCTCACAGCACGCATCACAGCGACGGTATGGTGGTGTAGGATATAACGGTGCCTTCAGGTGCTCCTCGGAAACTCTTCCTTTCAAAGAGCAGTGGGCCCAACGCGCAGTAGTAACGTACTGGCTCAGTCTTCAAGTTTCTAGCCAGAGGGCAGTTGTTCTGCAACTTTCTTGGACTCATAGCTCACACCGACTATGAGCTTTCACTCCACCCCGTCACATTTACTACGACAGTGGGCAGGTCACATGCGACTGAATATGGCCCTTCCGATATTCCCGACAGCACTTGAGGCAGCATGGGTGCGCACTGCGCGGTGAAGTTGCACCGTCACGGCAGACCGACGTTATGCTAGGTAGCTTGACTCTGCCTCTCATTCAGTCTGCTAGGAGGGACTGAACAGCACCCGCCTTGTGGCACAGTGTTGACGTTCCTACCTGCACGTGCATTGCCCTCCTCCACACCGCCATACCCCATTCATATCACAGCAGGGCAGTCTGTTTGTCAGAGTCTGAGATAGTATGTCTCATTGGCTGCCCACGATGCTGCTGAGCTTCTCACTCATTCGGATTTTCCATTCCCTCTTCTCACGCGCACACAGTACATTGTGACATCTAGGGGTCAATAGTTGATTTGGCTACAATGGCTGTGGATACAATTTAGATCTCAATATTGTACCCCCCCCCCCCCCACCCCCCCCCCCCCCCCCACACACACACACACACCCCAGAGCTGTCAGCTGCATCTCATGGTGGAGTTGGCTATTCTAACTGAGTGTGGTCCAGCAAAGTTGATGAGAAGAAAGAGATGCGTTTGACGGGCTGGAAAAAAGGTCACAGGTGGACCTTGAGGTTAAGTTTATTTATTAAATTGTTTTCATTAACTTCAAATGATGTTCGAAGTGACAGAGTTAAAAGTTTTCCTCTTTTTTTGAGTTACATAAAACAAGTCTTCGTTTGGTTTGTCCCTTTTTCATCCCAGCCTGCGTCGCCAATCATTAATGATAACAATATAACCGTATTGTTCACACCTGCACCGGGACATTATTGCACTTTTTGCCGGTGAAACTGATGATGTAATGTAAAGAGGAATCACAGCAGAGAGGATTGTCTTCCTCCCTCCCTGTCTCCCTCCTTCTATCCAGATTACTCTCCAATCCTTCCTCCAGCCAGATTACTGAGTGGGAAATAAGAGGTGGAACAACTGATCTAAGGCCCTGAATTCATTATGGACCAGCTCCAATCGCAGCCCTAAATTGTCCCTTTGCTCCTTTGCTTCGCGGTAAGCCCGCCAAAGTGATCAGGTATTAGGGCTTGAGGGGTCACCAAACAGAGCGCAGCGGTCACTGTCGTACCAACTTCCCCCAGAAATGCTGAAATGAACAGCGACTGTCTCTGTTCAGTTTCACAATGTGCAGAGGTGAACGAGAGGCGTTCATCAATTGCAGCCCAGTGATCGAACCCCACCTGAACGCTCTCCGTTTGCCCTTGGCTGGATCCCTCCCTGCTGCCCTGCTGTCTTTACAGAGAAAACTCAAGAGGCTCTTATTTTGAAGGATACATGATTCAGCTCATTTAACTTAATTATGCGGTAATGGCCCATTGTTTGTTGGCGTTGAGTTCGAGGACACATCATAGATCCCAATTGTTGGTACACTTTCCTAGCAGGGAGCGCAGGCGTCCAGCAGCTGGGAGTCTGATGCTGCCATCTCCGCAGTCTTCTGTTCAGTGTCCTGTCCGGTCGGAGGCAGTTACTTCGGGTTGGACCGTTCAGATGCCTGTTAAGAGGAGAAACTACCTTGAAAAGCGTTTAACTTTTCTGGAAATACAACAGCGGGACTGGTGCCACTGAGAGCAGATTTTTCCAGTGAAGCAAACATAAAAAAAAAAAGTGTGGGACATCTGTTTTCATAAATGCATCGGCCCAACTCGTCACATTCTGCTGCGGTGCCACTGTCAGTGCACTGAGCCTTTACCGGTGTTTAAATGCTCAGTGGCTTCTCGCCAACGTTGAATACCACTCACAGTAGCTTTTTGTTTTCTGGGAACCTTCTGTCTCAACGTTTCTATTTCTATACAGTTGAATGATAAAAAATATGAAAAGGAGATCGGTCAGGTGATTTGATTTTTGTATAAATATGAAGTGACACATTGGCATGTTGGCTTTCAGGAACAATTTGTGTATTTTAGAGCTGCTACCAGTGTGGCTTTTAGTCTTGCTTTAGGAAGGAATTGATAAATGTGTAACCTTTTATGTTAGCTCCATAACGATGGAAAGTCTAACGAATGCTTCAAGACCATTGCTCATGAAGTATTTATCAAGCATTTCTAACCATGCTGCAGTCCATGTAATGATAAACTAGCAGTATGCTAAATTGTAAGGCAGTGCACTTTAGCATAATTTATGTAAGGAAGGGGTGAATCACTAGGAGGGGAGGGGAAGGAGGAAAGGGCCGAACCGAATAGACAGGTTCCTGGAGTTACTCAGTTGGAAAGATTCTGGATTCGTCTCGGCCAGTGGAATGTCAATTGACTGGAGCCATTGGCTCCCCGTCTTTTTGCTCAGACACCGAAAATAAACTGATGGATAATCTGCGGCGTTCTTCTGCTCACCATGACCGGGAGTCATAATTCATCTTGAAACATGTCAGAGAGGGCCTTTTGCGCCGATGCAACCTTGTATGTTGAAGCTTATTTGGGAGCTGTCCGGGTCAAGGTGAAGTCAGGGTCAAAAGGGGGGGGCAGGAAATCCGATCTGTGCTCCACAGTCGGGGTCGTCCCGATGCAGCAGGATACTCTCTCTGTCTAGGAATCATGAAGCGGGGTAAATCCATCCTCCATTTGCTCCTGTGCTGCCAAACAATGCTGCTGCTGAGGGCAGTTTAGTCCGGGACAAGGACTGCATTATGATCCTTACGCAACGATGCTCCTGAGCTACTCATTGGGTGTCCGTTGATGCAGCAGGGTTAAGCTTTGTGGCCCGGATTGGGCCGCTTTGTTGGGGTATAATTAATACAAAGTAGTTTGAACAAAGTGTCGTCTCGCCACATCTAAAGGCTAAAGGGTTTTCATCGGGTGCAACGGGGCCAAATCGAGTGACTACTCATTAAACGTGAAATGCCGATCACTGCAAGTTAACTACGTTCCAACTCTCTGCTGTAGGCCACTGCGTTTTGTTTTTCCGGCATTCCTCGTGTTCCTCGCCGCCGCAGCCTCCCCCCCCACACACACACACACACACACACACACACACACACATTCAAACAATGTGAGAAACGCCCGATCGGGTGTGAATACCACCTTCCACCTGTGAGAGGAATGAGAAGAAGAGGGCTGGACAGAGTTCAAACCCTGACCCCTTTCTCTCCACCACCACACTAGTCCAATCCCCGGGATCAGACACTGTTTGACCATCAACAAGAAGGATTTTCCTGATTGGGAAACTCCCTCGGCTCAGCTTCTTCTGCCAGATGACCCTGCTGCGTCAACAGAGTGGTTACATTCAAACCAATGGCGCATTGTTTGCTAAATCCTCAAGACTAGCATCAGTTGATTGGTTGCCTGCCATGTAATTAGTTCGGCCACATGCATTTATGATCTGTTCGGCGATGATCAATACTCCCCACAGCTGTAAATAGCTCCAGTACAGATAGTGATGCTTTCCCATTAGTATCGAACCCATTTACTGTAAAATCAATGTGGTTCATTATAGCAGCAAGCTTTTAATTCCTTGAACCTGATTGGTTGTTTCATGCCAAAGCATTAGTTAAACCTCAATCTGGCACAATTTGTCTTTTCTCCTTAGTTGTGAGAAGTGTGTAATTGATAAAGATATGTTTATGTGGTGAGGCTGTTCAACTGGACGAGGTGAGCTCGTGGTGTAGAGAGGTCAGGCCGTTGGCTGCTGTCAGGCTGGAGTTTGTGCTGCTCACCCTGTATGATTTGCAGTCTTGTAATAAGGTCCGGGCTTGTTGAGGGAAGTCGCAGCCAAGTGAATCGAGGCATTCATTATTTTTATGCTGTATGAAATGCAAAAAAAGAGCTAATTTCATCTTCTTCCTCCCAGGCCTCAGGTTGGCCTCTCTTGTTTCAATCAATTATTTATCACAGATTTTATAGTTAATATGTGAGCCATTATTTGTTGTGGACAAATCTGGAGCTCTTGATTGCTAAGAGCATGCAAAGCCATCTGGGGCTGCATCTAATGATTATTGGAAAAAAAAATCAATTCATTGTTTAGTATATGTCCATTCTGATTTCCCAGAGGTGGTGATAATAGAGCACAGCTACGATGGCGTCCTCTGTTTGGGCTCTCCGTTCC
>CM042234.1:21351084-21596084 GCA_023566465.1 Cottus gobio | reverse complement strand
ACAACGGTTCCAGACATGTACGTACAAATTATTATGACACATAACACACATTTAAGAGCATTTGTTAAAGTCCCGTATAGCCAGTGCATGAAGACACACACACACACACACACTTCCAGGACAGCGTGCACTCATCGTCATCAGACTATTTCGGTCCAAGTCACATCAGCCTCATCCATCTCATGGTGTCGCATCCGGAGGAGAGTGTTGATGGCAAAGTGGAAATTACGGGTTCAATTTGTCATAGTGTGTGTTTGCATTGTGAGGGCTGTGTGGCAGCCCAGCCCCATTATGAACACATAATGAGCACATTGGTGTCCCTAATATCTGAGAGAGAACACAGTGTTGCTGCGTCGGCGTGAATCAAAACTCTGCGTTTGGACATTCAGTCAGACACATTAAGCAGTTTGAATCTTTGATACAGCGTTGTGTTTCCATGTCACTGACACACCATCCCTTCATTAATCATGAGCAAACACATTCTTTAATAACTGTCAGTATGAAATTGTAACAACATATAACATATATATATAAACTTTAAAAAAAAAACTGTATAACGACAATAGTGCTCCTGAGGAATGGGTATTGTTTCACTTCTGGTTCCCTCATCTTAAGGTAGATAGTTATTTTTAATGGGCATTTGGTTAAATGCCTGAAATAGAGCTGTGCTCTACGACATTAAAATACATCAGTAAATAACCCTCTCGTGAATTTTGAAGGTTTTATATGACTTTTAAAAAGATGTCTGCTAAAAAGTGGCGAAATGAGGCAACAGA
This sequence comes from Cottus gobio, assembly GCA_023566465.1. Taxonomy (NCBI): domain Eukaryota; kingdom Metazoa; phylum Chordata; class Actinopteri; order Perciformes; family Cottidae; genus Cottus; species Cottus gobio. The sequence goes on along the minus strand of CM042234.1, from coordinate 21,595,308 downwards.
GGTCGTCAAGGAAATAAGACTTCATTTTTAACTCAGGGGTGGTGTCGTGTAAGTGTCAACATTTGTTTTCCACAGAGCCTTGTTCTTTATTGATTAACAGTAAGGGATACCAAATTTAGAGTTGTTTATGGGTCATGCTCCAAAAGTGCTGGATCCTACTTTTCCCATCATGCAATTCAATAGCATCCACAACCTCTGCTTACATCTTTCAATATATATCTCTTATATAACATTTCACCTATAGATGCATATAGACATATAGAACATTGTGGCAAACCTTTCAAGGAAGATCAATTGTGTTGTAATATTATTGAAACATGTTATTAAGCCTTTTGCGTTGGGGATACAGCTGTGGACCGACCTGTATGTATCTGTGAATTAAGTCATCATCAAGGCCTGCAGGCCAGAGCAGTATATCACCACAGCAAGGACATCGACCAGCCCTGGTCACAAAGCGAACATGTTCAGAGGGTCACACTGTAGTAGGCTCTGAACTGACCAAGACCCCTGTGGCTTTTACATCTGTCACTATCAATGGCCAGCATCAGGCCATCACTTTGATTTATGCACAATTTCATCTATCATTCCTAAATCTTAGCCATCAAATCTGTCAACAGAAGCTGTGACAAAGGGTCTGACAATATGCAGATGACACACTGTTTGGCCTGTTAAACTTCCTGTTTAATTATTCCAAAGAGCATAATTCCAACTCTTAAAACATCACACACTTCAGCCAGGTTGCCATCACTTTGTATGTGACACAGCTTCCAAAAATCAGCTCTGACCCATTTTATGCAGTACGAATATTTCACAAGTGGATCAGTCAACCTGTGTGTGTGTGTGTGTGTGTGTGTGTGTGTGTGTGTGTGTGTGTGTGTGTGTGTGTGTGTGTGTGTGTGTGTGTGTGTGTGTGTGTGTGTGTGTGTGTGTGTGTGTGTGTGTGTGTGTGTGTGTGTGTGTGTGTGTGTGTGTGTGTGTGTGTGTGTGTGTGTGTGTGTGTGTGTGTGTGTGTGTGTGTGTGTGTGTGTGTGTGTGTGTGTGTGTGTGTGTGTGTGCGCGTGCGTGCGTGCGTGCGTGCGTGCGTGTCTTTTTGTGCTGTGCTCTAGTCAGCCCTGTAATTCCCATGTGTGGGAACACTGGTCTTGGTCGTGTCACCATGTGATCACATCCACGTTACTCCATCTTGCACCACCAGTTTGTTTTAGTCTTTGACTTTTGATAACAATTGCTATTTGGTGTATTCATATTTTAGTCCACTGATTGTAAGTTGTTGTACAATGTACGTTAGAGTTGGGTGACAGTCTGGTCCGGTGTATTCCATACAGTTGAATACAGTGCATGGGTTCAGGCTAAGTTCCCGCTTGCTGCTTGCTGATTAAAGTGAAGGGGGTAGCCCCCAAAGGTAGCCACAGCTTTGGTCCTGGCTCACTTAAGGTGGGCTGACCTTCCGTCAGTTTTTGTGGCAAGTTGGCAGAGGACAACGGTGGAAGCACAAGTGACAGCTGGAGAGATGAGTCCCGGAGTTGTTGTTGTGTTAGAGAGCAGAAAGTATAGTTTGGTGTTGTCTCAAAGATTAGGCGCTTCGGACAATGTGGATGTGACGCGGGATTGCAGAGCGAGACTTCAGGTTGAGTGAGACTTAGTTCGACAGACTGGAAGAAGTGAGTCAAGAAGTTGTACACATAATAAACATAATGAAGATGAGCCTGTCATTGGCAGCAACGAGCATTTAGCGAGGAGTTGCCATTGCAGCTCATTTAGAGGAGCTGCCTGGACCAGTTTCAAATGGTTGTCTGCATTAGTCATTTACTCACTCAAAATACCCAGGTTACCCTTCTGAAGTAGACTTGTTTTGGCAGCATACTGTTTTACTGAGCAGTCGTGTACAATGTGTCATGCCACAGATGCATGCCGGCAGTTTAAGACATTCATTTATGATTTATTCTGTTTACACAAAAGGGTTTACTTTTTTTAATTAATTTGCAAGAACTGTTACACTTTTTAAGTTCTGTTTTCTCAGCCTACTTGAAATGTTAACATTTTCATCCTGGCAAGAAAGTAATCGACAAATATGTTTTATCATATTTTCTTTGATAAAATGGACATTGGAAGAGTCCTAGCAGGGACTTTGTGACATGGGGCTAAATACGGAACATTTAAAGTGAAAGTAAATTACACACAACAAAGATGCTCTTAGCTCTGCAACTGCTTCCTATTCTGATTTACCACATTGATAGATTCATGCACACATAGACACACATGGACTCGTGCGCACACACAGTGCCATTGCCTTAACATTGTACTGAGGATCACTGAACTGCACCTGTACAGTAATCCTCCTGAGACTAATGACAACACACAGTGTGTGTGTGTGTGTGTGTGTGTGTGTGTGTGTGTGTGTGTGTGTGTGTGTGTGTGTGTGTGTGTGTGTGTGTGTGTGTGTGTGTGTGTGTGTGTGTGTGTGTGTGTGTGTGTGTGTGTGTGTGTGTGTGTGCAAAAGACAGTCAGGTTCTGTGTTGGTTGGTAATTGAGGGGTCAAACTGTAATGAGAGAAGCGTGTGTGCTACTTTAGTTTTGTCTGATGTGCAGCGATTATGTCTCAGAGTACATGCTGTTGTGTGTGTGTGTCTAGGTGTGTCAGGACAATGCTACACTTTCGTATTAGCAGCGAACATTCCATAATTAATTAAAGGTGTGGCCTCATTTTATGCTCTGAATTGTAGTGCTCTGACTGTGAACTGCATATAAATACAGTGAATATGTTTTTATTTACAAGCTTATAAACCCCTGCATGTATTTCTTTTGAGTCCCAAAATTAATTGACTTTTTACAACCTCAGTGCACCAGATGATCCAGGAGGAACAGCTTCCTGGTTCTCTGGGAGCAGCCCTTCATGTTTCCCCACAGGTTTGACCGCTCTCCGATGCGTAGGTGTGATCTCTCTCACCACGATGATTTACATTAAATAAATACAATAGTTTAAGGCTTTAACAAGTTTCTCTTTTGTAATTGATTACTTTTAGGTGTGTGTGTGTGTGTGTGTGTGTGTGTGTGTGTGTGTGTGTGTGTGTGTGTGTGTGTGTGTGTGTGTGTGTGTGTGTGAGAGAGAGAGAGTGAGTGGTTGATGAAGTAGCTTGAATGGCCCGATAGGAATGTCAGCGATAGCATCTCTGTGAGATTAGTACGATGGCAGCTGGGACTGTAGGATATACACACACACAAATTGACAATATTAAAGATATTTATACTTTACTATTGTATTGTCTACCATCAGTCAAATAATTGCTACCTAAACATTGTTACAGTGCCACCAGTATTTGATTCAATTTAATTTAGGGTGGGTTGCTCCAATATGTATTATTGTAATCAAATATAATTCTAATCAGACTTCAGCAAAACTATGTTTTAAAATGAGTAAGTGTAGATTAGGCAGAGCTCTGTTGCACAATTAACAACTAATCTCGGTTTAGTAAATTCAAACCAAACTTGAATAGTGTTTAATCAATATGGAGGTGCTTGCTTACGCCAGCTGAAACACATTAATGAATACATTTGTGTGTGCGGACTATCAGCTGCTCTGTATTCCTAACAAAACAGGACCATGTTTGCTAGCAATCTAAAAAGTCAGTCAGTTAGCCGAACATTACTCATGATGGCTGGCAGAGGAGCTCCTAACTTCTCCTCTGTTGGTCAAATTAAAGGAGCGAAAGATGAACCCAAACTAGTTCTAAAGACTAGTGACTCTGAATTAAAAAACCACGATTCAATCAGGTTTTAAAAATGAATCCTTGTTTGTGCAGAACAGCCAGTTGAATAACTCTTCCAGTGCACAAGAATGTGTTGGTTTTAATGATCTGACACCTCAACTTGACAGGATGAGGATCGCCCTGTGGGCGTACTTGTAGTGATTTACTGGGGGTGAACAGGGATCAGATAACCACCCCCAGCCCCGCCCCACTTCTGCTTTCATGTAAACTAACTGAGGGAGGAGTCACGTTGTGTGCAAGTGTGTGTTTGTTGGCCCTTTTCCCAGAAGTCTCTCTGAAGCGTGTGCCTTTTGAAGTCGATCCACTCAGGTGTGGGAATGATTGGGGAGTGAACCCAGAGTTTACAGAGAGAGCTGTGACTGACGCGTCTTCTGAGGCTGCATCCTCACTGGTAGGGCTGGGCTGTGTCAAATTTACGTACGGTATGACTTTTTCACATACCGGCACACCGGTGCCCAGCCGTAGTCACTGGCGAAGCGGTCGGAGCTACGTGTGTTACGTGCATTGAGTTAGAGTCATGGTTTTAATTTTATAACAACAATTAATAACCCGCAACTAACACTCTTTAACAGGGCACAACACCACAAAACAACAGTTTGTGACACATAAACAATTTGTAACACTAATAATTGTACATCTTTTTAATTTACTCCGCCGAACTGCATGCTGGGTACAGCCCGCCCACTATCACAGAAAGAAGAAACTCCGTTGCTACATTAAAAACGTAAAAGAGCGATGCAGGAGGAACAAGAGAGAGCAGAGACGCACCAACACAACGAGTTGCCCAGAGAGGAGCTGTGTCTGCTGGCTGGAGGGTTTGAAAAGTCCGACGTAGTTTAGAAAACGATGTATTGCAAAGAAGCTGAACCTGGAGGGACTTAGGACCCAGGGGAATGCAGGTGAAAAAAACCCGGAAAAGACAGACCGGACAGCTGTTCACATCTTGCTGGGCAGTTGAGAGCGAGTTGGCCAGTGAGCGGTGAACAACGAGCGGTGAACAGCTGTTCAGGTGGCCGCAGGTCCTTTTCGGGGTCAATAAATTCATTTTAATACCGTGATATACCGTGAAACCGCCAGAATCTTACAAAATACCGTGATATTAATTTTTGGCCATACCGCCCAGCCCTAGTTGGAGACCCTCGGCCTCGCACAGCTCCCGTCTCATATGACCCTCTCTCTTTCAGAGCTATCCACATTGGGCTTTATACAAGTTTAGCTAAAAATGTATAAACTTTTAAAATGTGTGAATCCTAGTTGTGTTAATTGTTGGTTTAACAGCAGTCAAGTTCAATTCTATTCTTAAAGTTGCAGATTGGATTCAAGGCAGATGTTTTCTCTCTTGAGTTGATGTGATTTTGGAAACTGCTGAGTCACAGCAGATGAATGTATTGTCATCCTTATTCTTTTACAAGGTGATAAGGAGTCAGCACATTCATAGTAACAATATCTCATTCAATATTGTAGTATGTGTATATATGTAGTATATATATATATAGTATATGGCAGGCAGGCAGGGCTAAAAGTCCCTCGTCAGCTGTAACAAAAAACAGAAGCGTGCCGTCAGAAAAAGAACAGGAAATTGTCTCAAACACGCACAAACTAAAGTCGTGCACCCGGTGACAAACAGGACGTCCATATAGTACACCGTCATGCACATTTAATGACAGATCCTGGGTCTGTAGAAGCACAGGAGTGGACGGGGAACTAAACCTGCATAATTGAGGAATAAGGGACGCATTCAAGCAGCGGTACGAGCCAGCTCTTAAACACACACACACACACACACACACTGGCATGGTAACCGAGTAAGCTGAGCGGTTGGAGGAAGTGTCCCACCTCCTTTAGAAAGTGACATCAGAGGCGGGCTTTCCACACGGTGGCTGCAGGCCCAGGCCTCTGAACACTTTGTTTTTCCAGACCATGTTGAGGCTGTCTACTTAAATACACACTCCACTCCTAATAACACCTGAGTCAGTACCTTTTGTTTTGTTTTGTCCACGTGGAGCGCTTTGTATAGCTATATTTAATATCCCATTGTGAGCGGTGACAGATAATATGGGGGATGGTGCCAGTCTCCTAGTAGCATGGGCGTAAACAAATGAATTAATCTTCTCTTTAATTGTGTTAAAAAAGCACCTAAGTTCTGCGTAGTATTTTGAGACATCAACACGCCCAATGGAGCTCTTTACGTGGTATTTATTTTTCAGTTTTCAAATGGGAGATAAAGGATTTCTTCTCTAATCTTTCTGAAAAATATTTAAATCTATTTGCAATAAGTGCATTTCAGTTTCTGTCAGAGTCCCAGCCAGATAAAGGTCTACGATGCAGTCTGAAGCAGGCAGATGTAATAAATCCTGCAGTTTGTGCTCCGAGTTATGGCTGTGTATTAAGTCAGCATATTGCTTATCACATAGTCTTCACTTCCTGGTTCACTTCAGGTGTTCTTCTGTCAATAAAGTGGTCTGGACAAACTAGTTAAAGGTTGGCTTGTCAAATGGGAATGTGAGTCATGAGAGTGACTCCTCTCTACCGGTGTCACCGCGGTTATCTCAGCTGGCGCCGACAACCTCACAACTCTGGTCCTATCCAATTGGGATCGAGAATCGCAGAATCTTACTGGTGTTGGCTCCTAAACGACTGGTATCTTGTAGTGGTAGTGTAGGGATGCTAATCCCGCCCCCTGTGGTTGTTTTTACAGCCACATTGGCCACTGCACCCCCACCCCACCCCCCTTTTTTGTGTGTGTTTTTTCCAGCCATGCTTCACCAGCAAAGAGGGTTTGTCTGTTCACGTCTGACATGATTACAGTTGGCTGTAACAGTTGTGGCTGCAGGGCCTTGCTCGGAGGCAGGTTGAGAGCACGCTACATATCCCAGCAGCCGGCCTGGAGCGGTGCGTGTCCTGGGCCTCATTAGCATCAAGTCAGAGGAGTCGTGTCGAGCGTTTGCTGAGAAGTGATGAAGGGTTAATGATTTATGGATCGTAAAAGATCATATCGTTACAACCCTGATTGTTCTGCAAGGAAGTGGAGTTCAGATCCAGGTCACGCTGCTTTGTTCTTCGGTATTAAAACCAGAGCCACACACAGTTCAGTGCTGAAGTGTCCTTGAGCAACAGGCTCCAAGGCTCCTCCTCACCCCGACCTTCATGGGGATTAATCAAGACTGCCATTACATTGTGTTGTCCTATATTAAAGGGACACGAAGAGTGGAGATTTTGGGGGATTAGGTCTGGTGTGTTACGTCATGCATTGTCCTGACAGCCGCTATAGGAGCTGAGTTGGTGTCCTGCCACGGTGAAGCGCACACACACACACACACACACACACACACACACACGTATCACTCGTGTAGATTGACAGATATTCTCTTCATCATGTTCACATGACAGTAACCGTTCCTACCATGTGATTAGGCCTGATAGTTTTTTTTACCTTAAATCATGGTCCCTAAATCCCATTCATCCCTTACTTCATTTAATTAAGGTACATTTTTTGAGTTGGCAAATAAAACAAACACATTTTTTCAACTCCCACATATCAATATCAGTAGAGGGCCCAGTGTTGGTCGGGCTATAGTGGAAACAGCACTTATTTATTTAAATATCCAGATAAGAAAATACAGTCTTTTGGCTGTTCCTGAAGCGGCCAACAGAGAGGCAAACACACATGACTAATTCACACAGAACAATCACACACCCTCACGCTCAACACAATGGAAACCGCCATTTCCTTCTTTTGTTGAATCCAGATTATTTCCGAGTGGCCACACCAAACTTGGAAAACAGGAGCTCGGCTCAAACTACGGCACCCTGCTAGGGTCAACACACACAAAAGCAGGCTAATGAGAAGCTTCTGCTCCTGCGGTCATGTGCCAACTTCGCTGTCGAAATGGAGCTGGAGTCCTATAGCTCCAACCCGTCTGACGGGTCTGTACCGTGTTTCAAACCAGATCAGCTGGTGGACTGGGTGGCATGGACCAGCCGGCTGACTGCAGCTGGCACAGTGTGTACCAAACACACACAGATGATGTGGGGTTAAATATGGCAACTGGGGCAGTGTTTGTGACCAGCATGGCTTTGTGGTTGGAGGCAGCCGTCTTCCTGCGACACACCCTGCTCTCGGCACCGGGGCTCATTTAGCCTGATGCACTGGCAGTCAGCCGTGTAATACGTACGCCCACGTCTGGTTTATTTGTGCTGCTGCCTCAGAAACCACCTATTGCTCACTACATGCAGAGCTCATGAGACTTTGCCTGAGTGAGGAACTCGCTAACTGGAAAACTGTCCATGTGACTGATTGAATGGACGGCTGGTTGATGGTGTTTTTGACCGGATGAACATTTAACATTTAACTTGGAGGGTACTACCTAGAGATCGCAGCCTTCAGACAAATTAGTGTGTTACTTGGGAGGAATAACAACAACAAGTTATTTTCATTCATTTAAACCGTGCTGGTAATTATTAGGCACCGTACAGTACAAACCATCAGGTGGTTGCCAGCAATGAAGAAGGAAAAAAAAGACAGAAAAAGCTAATTTTTCTCTTTCTCTCTCTCTCACTCTAGCCCAGGTAAGACTTGCATCAGCTGAGGTGTTGGACGGGGTTCAGGTCTCTGTGCAGGCCAGTCAGGTTCTTTCACGCCAACAACCATATTGGCCTTGTGCGTTAGGTCATGTTGAACCAGAAAAGGGGGCCTTTCCCCAAGGTGCTCTTCTCTGCTGAAGCAGGAAGATGTGCACCTGTTCTTCTGTGGTAATGAGCAATCCCTCCAGCAGAGGGGGCCGTGGAGTCACTTTTGACAGTTTTAGGGAGCCGACTGCTCTCAGGCAGAAAGAGAGGGATGCTTCGTATGTGGGGCAGAGATGTAAAGTTCCCGCCACAGACAAGGGGAAGGGTAAAGATGGGGATGAGAGGGATAAACACGGTGAGCAGAGGGAGGCTGGCTGCTGCTGGCGCCCAAGATAATCTGGCATTATAGTTGGAAGATGACACGCCATGACTCATGAAGTCCGCTGGTGGCTGTTGGTCAGCTGAACGCCCAGACGAGCTGATGACTGCTGCGTGTGTGTGTGTGTGTGTGTGTGTGTGTGTGTGTGTGTGTGTGTGTGTGTGTGTGTGTGTGTGTGCGCGCGTGTGTGTGCGCGTGTGCGTCCATGTTTAGGTACAGATTTTGCTTCAGTGTTGCACCAAGTCATGCATGTCTTTCACACAGCACAATACCAGATGGAACTGTGCCTCCTTGTGGCAGAAAGTGGCATTACATGTAGAGAGGTCAGAGGTCAGACATTTAGTGTGTGTGTGTGTGTGTGTTTGCGATTCAGCAGGACGGCTGCCCTGCCACCATCTGGACCCAGGTCCAGCAGGGGTCCAGTCTGGTTTCCATCAGGTTTTCCCCGTGCTCGACGAGCGTTTTGTTTATTGTGCTTGTCAGATTTAGTTATTTTTTTTAATTTTATTGCGTCGGGTTTGCATTCAAATTGACCTTGCCTTCTTACTTCCACTTCTCTCCATTTCCATCTCTCTCACTCACTTGCTACCTCCAGATCTTTCATCTGCGAGGTCCGCCTCCTTCGCTCCATTTCTAATTGTCAAAGTTGGGTAAACACTTTGCACCTCTAGAGGGCCAACTTTTAAGGAATATGAGACCTGAATAAAACAGTATCTGAGGTTGAGGTTAAAACTTTATATAAAAGGACTTTATTCCGTTGAAAAGTGACAATTTTTAAGGATGTATTATAGTTTCCAGATTACAGTTGTATGAATTGCATTTTTGAGTTGGGAATAGTGTATCAGATTCCCCGTGATCACTTCTCTGGACTTTGTCTTTTCTTTTTCAGATGTAGATAAAGTTGATTGAATGTGGATTAATCATTATGAAAGTGGTGATTACTAATGTCATACATTCACGTTCATCGTCTCCACCAGGCGTTAGCCTGTAGGGAGATTGTGTTTGGTCGTGTGTGTGTGCATATCTGTCTTTTCATGGCTACTCTCGCACACTACCGCCTCATATTTATTGTACACATTCACGTCTGTATGCTCAGTGACCTCACAAGTTTTGAAAAACCTGTTTTTATTGGTCGCATGTGATCTACTACTGGCAATCAGTTAGCCGAAAAACCCCATCGGGGACAGGAGCATTGTTGTTGGACATTTTGTGTGTTTAGCGTGATAACGTGCTGACTGTGCTCTCCGTGTGTGCTTGTGTGCAGCCATGGCAGAGTTAGACCTGAGTCTGAGTGACGCGCTGACGGACGGCGCTCCCCAGCCGGGCCCGGAGAGCCTTGTGGAGAGGGACTTCGTGGCCCAGCTGGAGGCGGAAGTCTTCGACGACCAGGTCGGGGAGACGGTGGGGAAGACGGACTACGTGCCCCTGCTGGACAACGACGACACCAGGGCAGGTGAGAAGGATCCGGCGGGGCTCAGTGTATACATCTACAGTTAGGTCCATAAATATTTGGACATTGACACATTTTTCATTATTTTGGCTCTGTACACCACAACAATGGAGTTGAAATGAAAAAATGTACTTGTACATGTGTAATGACAATAAAGTTGAATCTAATCTATCTAATCTAATATATATATATATATATATATATATATATATATAAATAAATAATATATAATATGATCTTGCTACTCTCATTAAAACGTACATTTTGTCTATCAAAAGTTCTTTCGGACGTTCTTTTGATGTAAAAACAAAAGTTTGTTTAAGAGGTTAATACGTCTGTGTTCATGCGCTGAAGTCTGTGGACTTTTTTTTTTTTTTTTTTTTTTTTACTGTGCAAAATTTGTGAGCATTTTTTAAATGCAGTAACCGCTGTACTGCAGTACTCCTTGTAAATGAAATATCGAGGGAATTACACACACCTGACCTTGAAACAGCTGATCAGCCAATTGTCCAATTACTTTTGGTCCCTTAAAAAGAGGGTGGCCACATTTTAATTTGTTGTAATTCCTACACCGTTCACCTGATTTGGATGTAAATACCCTCAAATTAAAGCTGAAAGTCTGCACTTAAAGCACATCTTGATTTTTTCATTACAACTCCATTGTTGTGGTGTACAGAGACAAAATAATGAAAAATGTGTCAATGTCCAAATATTTATGGACCTAACTGTATATATATATATATATATATATATATCCCGAAGATAAGCAGAGCAGCGCTTTGACTCTGTCCAAATGTCCCTCCTGCTGCTCCAGTGAAGATGGTTTAGTTCCAAAGTCAACACGTATGACGTAACCCACCCCAGTGCTACTGTCCAAGGTCCTTCATGTAAACTATAAAAGAGTCCAGGTAGTGGGCCTTGTGTCCTTGTGTCTTCAGCTACATATTTATTCTAATTAATATCATTTACAAATAATTACAATGCCTGCACCAATACCCTGTGGTGATGGGGTACTTCATTCGATACCATCGTGTGTGTGTGTGTGTGTGTGTGTGTGTGTGTGTGTGTGTGTGTGTGTGTGTGTGTGTGTGTGCGCTTGCTTGCTAAGGGCCGCCACACTGCAAAGCACACACATACAGCGGTTACTGCATTTAAAAAATGCTCACAAATTTTGCACAGTAAAAAAAAAAAATAAAAAAAAAGTCCACAGACTTCAGCGCATGAACACAGACGTATTAACCTCTTAAACAAACTTTTGTTTTTACATCAAAAGAACGTCCGAAAGAACTTTTGATATACAAAATGTACGTTTTAATGAGAGTAGCAAGATCATATTATATATTATTTATTTATATATATATATATATATATATATATATATATATATATATATATATATTAGATTAGATTCAACTTTATTGTCATTACACATGTACAAGTACAGAGCAACGAAATGCAGTTTAGCATCCAACCAGAAGTGCAATAGCAGTAAATACCAATATACAGATAATAATAAGTATTTTACAGATAATAAGTTAGTGATATAGGTACGGGATATACAGATTGATTGCGGTAATATGTACATGTTATACAGGTTGATTTGTGCATTAAATGTAGGTAGACTATAAGCAGGAACTATAAACATAATTTACAAAAGGCAAATGATAAGTTAAGTAATACAGATTGAGTGAACGTTAAATAGTGCATAATAATAATAAACAGTAGCTGCCTAACGTTACTAGACTAGTGCAATGTTCAGTTTTTAGTGCAGACAGTTCAAAAGTGTTTGAGTGCAGGTGTAAAGTCTTTGGTCAGTGGGGGGAGATGACGAGGAGATGGGTTTGTGGGTGGAGGTGGTTGGGGAGTAGGGGGGGTGTCAGCATGGGGCAGAGTTCAATAAGGAAACAGCTCTGGGGAAGAAACTGTTCCTCAGTCTGCTGGTCCTTGTCCGGAAGCATCTGAACCGTCTGCCTGAGGGCAGGAGGGAAAACAGTCTGTGTGCAGGGTGGGAGGCGTCCTTGAGAATGCTGCGAGCTCGACGCAGACAGCGTTTCCTCTGGATTTCCTCAATGGCCGGAAGTGGAGTTCCTGTGATGCGTTGGGCAGTTTTCACCACCCGCTGCAGTCCCTTGCGCTCCGCAACAGAGCAGCTCCCATACCAGACTGTGACACAGTTGGTTAGGATGCTCTCGATCACACAGTGGTAAAAGTTCACCAGGATGGCTGAAGACAGATGGTTTTTCTTCAGTGTCCTCAAGAAGAAGAGGCGCTGGTGAGCTTTCTTGACAAGGCTGGAGGTGTTGGTGGTCCAAGACAGGTCTTCCGAGATGTGGGTCCCCAGGAACTTGAAGCCGGGGACACGCTCAACATCCATCCCATTGATGTGGATGGGCGCATGCTTGCTTCTTTTCTCCTTCCTGAAGTCCACGATGAGCTCCTTGGTTTTGCTGGTGTTCAGGAGCAGGTTATTTTCGGCGCACCATGTGGCCAGGTGCTGTACCTCTTCCCTGTAGGCTGTCTCATCGTTGTTGCTGATGAGACCAATCACCGTGGTGTCGTCTGCGAACTTGATGATGGAGTTGGATCCATGCATAGGTCTGCAGTCGTAGGTGAAGAGGGAGTAGAGGAATGGGCTGAGTACACAGCCCTGTGGCACACCGGTGCTGAGTGAGATGGTGGTGGAGCAGGTATGGCCTGACCTAACATGTTGAGGTCTGTTAGTCAGAAAGTCCAAAATCCAGTTGCAGAGGGAGGTGTTGGTGCCCAGGTCTCCAAGTTTAGTGATTAACTTGGAGGGGATGACAGTGTTGAAAGCCGAGCTGAAGTCAGCAAACAGCAATCGCGCGTAGGTGTCGGTGTTGTCCAGGTGTGTGAGCACAGAGTGCAGTGCTGAGGAGACTGCATCGTCTATGCTCCTATTGCTGCGGTAGGCAAACTGGAGTGGGTCCAGTGTGGGTGGGAGGGAGTCCTTCAGGTGTGCCAGGACCAGCCGCTCAAAGCACTTCATGATGATGGGTGTGAGTGCTACAGGGCGGTAGTCGTTGATATATATAAATAATGCATTATTTTAGATCTATTAATTTGCACAGTTGGTTAATTTCCCAGCTGGTACATAGGAATGTGTGTAAGCAGATAGACGGATCAAATACACAGCTGAGTGAATATCAAGATAAAAGGAAGTGGCAGTTAACTGGGCCTGACTCAGCTCTCGGGCCCGTTTCGGTTGCCCCCCCAACACTTCGGTCAGACAGTCAGACTGCGTGTGGGCACTCGTCGGTGACAGCAGGCTTTGGGACGGGCCGTGGGCGGTGTTGCCGGTGATCCGCTGTGGCACGCCGTGTGCATTTGGACAAACGCAGACATGCTGACGCGCAGAGTGCCAAAACTGCAGGGCGAGGCGGGCGGCGAATTATTGTCCTCTGTCAGCAGGAGAGCTAGACGGAGGAAGATTTGTTTTTGTGTACCAGAGTTGGTCCGGTGCCCCGATGTGTGTGTGTGTGTGTGTGCTGTCCTCTGCCTGCCCCAGTCTGACCACTGCAGGCTTGTCCAGGGGCAGACGACACACGTCCATAGCGATGTGCCCTTTCAGATACCGACCGCGGTCACTGGGTTCCATTACACTCCAGGCTCAGTCTGCCATATTTCCGCCAAATAAAACCAATACTGTGCACTTTCTCGTCAAGCCATTAGCACCCAGATGGATAGTAATGTGTCTGCTTGTTTTGTGTGTGTGTGTGTGTGTGTGTGTGTGTGTGCTGTGCAGACACGGGTGTGACGTTGGAGAATGGCGAGCAGGAAGCTCATGGTGTGCAAAAGCCTGGTAAGAAGCATCTCACAATTCTACTCTGCCGTCGGTTAGGGCCGCCTGGTCATCCTCATACACCAATCACAGGCTGTGTGTGTGTGTGTGTGTGTGTGTGTGTGTGTGTGTGTGTGTGTGTGTGTGTGTGTGTGTGTGTGTGTGTGTGTGTGTGTGTGTGTGTGTGTGTGTGTGTGTGTGTGTGTGTGTGTGTGTGTGTGTGTGTGTGTGTCAGAAACGTGTAACATTTTCTTATTACACTACACTCAGGAACACTGTAGCAACTTTCTTCTTCCGTGTTCTTCTTTTATTTTAACTGTAAATGTGAAAGAATTAAATTCAATAATGGACTTAAAGTTACATTTAGTAACTTCAATAACAAATACATTTTTGTCATCTGTTCTCAAACTGTTGGTGTAGCCTGACAGTAGCACATGAGACGGTTAGTGCTTCTAGTGGAATTAAAGAAAAACAACCAATCAGAGCCAAGGAGCCTCTAACCCAGCTGTCAATCACTGCTGGTCAACTCTGATTCAACTGTGATGAAATATGAATCAATAGTTATTGTATTGCTTATTTCTTGCCTCAAATCTTTCCAGAAACTTAATTTAGTGTTTTACGGTTTCATATTCATGGTGTCTAGGGAACATGCAACAGTGTGTTTTTGATTGTAAGCTACAGCCATCGTCTGACTTGAAGTAGACGGCGTGTTTTCCTCCCGTTCAAGTTTCATCATGGATTGGGGACCCTGCTGTATATGTTTTTATTCTGAAAGGCAGAAATCAGTTGAAAGATTAGTGATAAAACCTTAAACTGCATTTATGAAATGGACGTAGTCATCATGACGTCACCCGTTGGTTTATGGACTGATGTTATGAATCTTAAGACATATACATTTTTGGTAGCAGCAGCGACCTGTCAATCACAATAGAGCATCCCCTGCTTTATGGTTTATTTTAATCTAAATGAGCATAATCTACTAAATGAACATCATGCTGTATTGAAGAAGACTTGAAACTAGAGATTGAGACATAAACTCATGTTTACAATGTTTACTGAGGGAATACATCAAGAGAGAAGTAGAGTCATTTATATAGACTTCTATACAACCAGAGGAGTCGCCCCCTGGTGGTCAGGAGAGAGAATGCAGCTTTAACACATGAAGCATAGACTTCTATACAACCAGATGAGTCACACCCTGGTGGTCAGGAGAGAGAATGCAGCTTTAACACATGAAGCATAGACTTCTATACAACCAGAGGAGTCACCCCCTGGTGGACAGGAGAGAGAATGCAGCTCTAACACATGAAGCATAGACTTCTATACAACCAGAGGAGTCGTCCCCTGGTGGTCAGGAGAGAGAATGCAGCTTTAACACATGAAGCATAGACTTCTATACAACCAGAGGAGTCACCCCCTGGTGGTCAGGAGAGAGAATGCAGCTTTAACACATGAAGCATAGACTTCTATACAACCAGAGGAGTCGCCCCCTGGTGGTCAGTAGAGAGAATGCAGCTTTAACACATGAAGCATAGACTTCTATACAACCAGAGGAGTCACACCCTGGTGGTCAGGAGAGAGAATGCAGATTTAACACCTGAAGCATAGACTTCTATACAACCAGAGGAGTCACCCCCTGGTCGACAGGAGAGAGAATGCAGCTTTAACACATGAAGCATAGACTTCTATACAACCAGAGGAGTCTCCCCCTGGTGGTCAGTAGAGAGAATGCAGCTTTAACGCATGAAGCATAGACTTCTATACAACCAGAGGAGTCGCCCCCTGGTGGTCAGGAGAGAGAATGCAGCTTTAACACATGAAGCATAGACTTCTATACAACCAGAGGAGTCGCCCCCTGGTGGTCAGGAGAGAGAATGCAGCTTTAACACATGAAGCATAGACTTCTATACAACCAGAGGAGTCGCCCCCTGGTGGTCAGGAGAGATAATGCAGCTTTAACACATGAAGCATAGACTTCTATACAACCAGAGGAGTCGCCCCCTGGTGGTCAGGAGAGAGAATGTAGCTTTAAGACATGAAGCATAGACTTCTATACAACCAGAGGAGTCACCCCTGGTGGTCAGTAGAGAGAATGCAGCTTTAACACGTGAAGCATATACTTCTATACAACCAGAGGAGTCGCCCCCTGGTGGTCAGGAGAGAGAATGCAGCGTTAACACATGAAGCATAGACTTCTATACAACCAGAGGAGTCGCCCCCTGGTGGTCAGGAGAGAGAATGCAGCTTTAACACATGAAGCATAGACTTCTATACAACCAGAGGAGTCACCCCCTGGTGGTCAGGAGAGAGAATGCAGCTTTAACACATGAAGCATAGACTTCTATACAACCAGAGGAGTCGCCCCCTGGTGGTCAGTAGAGAGAATGCAGCTTTAACACATGAAGCATAGACTTCTATACAACCAGAGGAGTCACACCCTGGTGGTCAGGAGAGAGAATGCAGCTTTAACACCTGAAGCATAGACTTCTATACAACCAGAGGAGTCACCCCCTGGTGGACAGGAGAGAGAATGCAGCTCTAACACATGAAGCATAGACTTCTATACAACCAGAGGAGTCTCCCCCTGGTGGTCAGTAGAGAGAATGCAGCTTTAACGCATGAAGCATAGACTTCTATACAACCAGAGGAGTCGCCCCCTGGTGGTCAGGAGAGAGAATGCAGCTTTAACACATGAAGCATAGACTTCTATACAACCAGAGGAGTCGCCCCCTGGTGGTCAGGAGAGAGAATGCAGCTTTAACACATGAAGCATAGACTTCTATACAACCAGATGAGTCACACCCTGGTGGTCAGGAGAGAGAATGCAGCTTTAACACATGAAGCATAGACTTCTATACAACCAGAGGAGTCACCCCCTGGTGGACAGGAGAGAGAATGCAGCTCTAACACATGAAGCATAGACTTCTATACAACCAGAGGAGTCGTCCCCTGGTGGTCAGGAGAGAGAATGCAGCTTTAACACATGAAGCATAGACTTCTATACAACCAGAGGAGTCACCCCCTGGTGGTCAGGAGAGAGAATGCAGCTTTAACACATGAAGCATAGACTTCTATACAACCAGAGGAGTCGCCCCCTGGTGGTCAGTAGAGAGAATGCAGCTTTAACACATGAAGCATAGACTTCTATACAACCAGAGGAGTCACACCCTGGTGGTCAGGAGAGAGAATGCAGATTTAACACCTGAAGCATAGACTTCTATACAACCAGAGGAGTCACCCCCTGGTGGACAGGAGAGAGAATGCAGCTTTAACACATGAAGCATAGACTTCTATACAACCAGAGGAGTCTCCCCCTGGTGGTCAGTAGAGAGAATGCAGCTTTAACGCATGAAGCATAGACTTCTATACAACCAGAGGAGTCGCCCCCTGGTGGTCAGGAGAGAGAATGCAGCTTTAACACATGAAGCATAGACTTCTATACAACCAGAGGAGTCGCCCCCTGGTGGTCAGGAGAGAGAATGCAGCTTTAACACATGAAGCATAGACTTCTATACAACCAGAGGAGTCGCCCCCTGGTGGTCAGGAGAGATAATGCAGCTTTAACACATGAAGCATAGACTTCTATACAACCAGAGGAGTCGCCCCCTGGTGGTCAGGAGAGAGAATGTAGCTTTAAGACATGAAGCATAGACTTCTATACAACCAGAGGAGTCACCCCTGGTGGTCAGTAGAGAGAATGCAGCTTTAACACGTGAAGCATATACTTCTATACAACCAGAGGAGTCGCCCCCTGGTGGTCAGGAGAGAGAATGCAGCGTTAACACATGAAGCATAGACTTCTATACAACCAGAGGAGTCGCCCCCTGGTGGTCAGGAGAGAGAATGCAGCTTTAACACATGAAGCATAGACTTCTATACAACCAGAGGAGTCACCCCCTGGTGGTCAGGAGAGAGAATGCAGCTTTAACACATGAAGCATAGACTTCTATACAACCAGAGGAGTCGCCCCCTGGTGGTCAGTAGAGAGAATGCAGCTTTAACACATGAAGCATAGACTTCTATACAACCAGAGGAGTCACACCCTGGTGGTCAGGAGAGAGAATGCAGCTTTAACACCTGAAGCATAGACTTCTATACAACCAGAGGAGTCACCCCCTGGTGGACAGGAGAGAGAATGCAGCTCTAACACATGAAGCATAGACTTCTATACAACCAGAGGAGTCTCCCCCTGGTGGTCAGTAGAGAGAATGCAGCTTTAACGCATGAAGCATAGACTTCTATACAACCAGAGGAGTCGCCCCCTGGTGGTCAGGAGAGAGAATGCAGCTTTAACACATGAAGCATAGACTTCTATACAACCAGAGGAGTCGCCCCCTGGTGGTCAGGAGAGAGAATGCAGCTTTAACACATGAAGCATAGACTTCTATACAACCAGAGGAGTCGCCCCCTGGTGGTCAGGAGAGATAATGCAGCTTTAACACATGAAGCATAGACTTCTATACAACCAGAGGAGTCGCCCCCTGGTGGTCAGGAGAGATAATGCAGCTTTAACACATGAAGCATAGACTTCTATACAACCAGAGGAGTCGCCCCCTGGTGGTCAGGAGAGAGAATGTAGCTTTAAGACATGAAGCATAGACTTCTATACAACCAGAGGAGTCACCCCTGGTGGTCAGTAGAGAGAATGCAGCTTTAACACGTGAAGCATATACTTCTATACAACCAGAGGAGTCGCCCCCTGGTGGTCAGGAGAGAGAATGCAGCGTTAACACATGAAGCATAGACTTCTATACAACCAGAGGAGTCGCCCCCTGGTGGTCAGGAGAGAGAATGCAGCTTTAACACATGAAGCATAGACTTCTATACAACCAGAGGAGTCACCCCCTGGTGGTCAGGAGAGAGAATGCAGCTTTAACACATGAAGCATAGACTTCTATACAACCAGAGGAGTCGCCCCCTGGTGGTCAGTAGAGAGAATGCAGCTTTAACACCTGAAGCATAGACTTCTATACAACCAGAGGAGTCACCCCCTGGTGGACAGGAGAGAGAATGCAGCTCTAACACATGAAGCATAGACTTCTATACAACCAGAGGAGTCTCCCCCTGGTGGTCAGTAGAGAGAATGCAGCTTTAACGCATGAAGCATAGACTTCTATACAACCAGAGGAGTCGCCCCCTGGTGGTCAGGAGAGAGAATGCAGCTTTAACACATGAAGCATAGACTTCTATACAACCAGAGGAGTCGCCCCCTGGTGGTCAGGAGAGAGAATGCAGCTTTAACACATGAAGCATAGACTTCTATACAACCAGAGGAGTCGCCCCCTGGTGGTCAGGAGAGAGAATGCAGCTTTAACACATGAAGCATAGACTTCTATACAACCAGAGGAGTCGCCCCCTGGTGGTCAGGAGAGAGAATGTAGCTTTAAGACATGAAGCATAGACTTCTATACAACCAGAGGAGTCACCCCTGGTGGTCAGTAGAGAGAATGCAGCTTTAACACGTGAAGCATAGACTTCTATACAACCAGAGGAGTCGCCCCCTGGTGGTCAGGAGAGAGAATGCAGCGTTAACACATGAAGCATAGACTTCTATACAACCAGAGGAGTCGCCCCCTGGTGGTCAGGAGTAAGAATGCAGCTTCACTCTGCAGAACCGGAGGTTGCCGTCTGATAAAACGTGTCACTTATTGTAACTTTACATCGCTGTCGTTCTACGGCTCGCTCAGAGCTAATCAGTGAAGACTTCATTTTTAATCAGCAGTGAAATGTGAAGTAGGTCATTTGCACAATCAGTGATGAAAATGTATCTCAATTGAAACAGGCAGTGTTCTAATTGTCGCCCAGATTCAAATGCACACCTTTTAATAAATGGAATAACGCGGCAAATGAAGCGTCTACTCAGAAGTCTTTTCTTTGCTTCTGAAGTGAATAAATATCTCTTATTGGAGATAATGAGCCACAGAGAAAGGACGCAGCTCTGAGAGGATTATGTATTGTGTCTAATGAACACAATCTCTGACTGCACCTCTGGCTGTCCCGAAATAGACTAAGAGAAACTGTTCAGTGTGTGTGTGTGTGTGTGTTTATGTGCGGTACATCTTGGAAATCAGCTCGTCTGACCCCCCATCTCTCAGCTTAAACATAATGGCTCACTTTTTCTTGTTGCCGTGCAGCCGTTCCATTTCAAAGTGCATGAACCAGTATGGGAGGTCTGCGCTGACAGCACGCACATCCACCTGGCAGGTTACAGGGAGGCGTTTTCACATGGTTTTGTTTTTTTCTTCAGTAAAATCTGAATGAAATGCAACAAGTTGGTGAAACGTTATATTGTCAACAGCACCATCCGCTTGGCATGTAGAAGAAACATATTATATCTTTATGTGATGAACTTTCTTTTATATGGCCTTTGTGTGTTCCTGCCATGTCTGTGTGGCAGTAACCTCTGTGCAGACAGGAACTATTTTACATTAAGGACCAGACCTCTGTGAGTGGAACCTTTTTGTGTAGTGTGAAGGGCGAGGGCACACCTTAAAGTATCACATCACCCTTCAGGCTGTAAACCGACTGGATGGAGCCGGTGCAGATCCACTACAGACCTGTGGGTTGGCTTCTCAGACCCGACTCATTCCCTGGACTGACAACGAGGTCCCTGGTCCTTACTGAGAAGCTGAGCCCATCCTCACCTTCTATTTGTTTTCCTGTGTATCTGATCATGGCCCGTTCTCTGTTGGGAGCTCCAACCACTACGTCCACTTCTTAAATACGGTGTGTGTGTGTGTAGGTGGTGCAGTAACCTCAGCCCAATTGGTCAGCCAACCTGGTCTGTCATTCTGCTTAGAAAAAAAACAAATTAAAACAACAATTATCTGCTCAGGAATTAAACAGGCACTGGGTGTCTTCTTGTGCAGCTGGTGTGAGTCCAGTGGGCGGAGCTGTCACACCTGTTCCGTCCGCTGACTGGAAGTTCGGGTGGGATGGCTGTTTGCTGACAGTGGGAGGAGTGACCGGCATGTAAAACCCAGATGTCTGTGTGTTGGCACGTTCCCCGCTTGAGCTGTCCACCTGTCTGCATGGCATCTGCAGCTCGTAACCACGGTGACAGAGCAGGACGCCTGCATGAGTGTGCATTTGGCGCCGTTGGAAGGACGCTCTGTTCTGAGGTTTCGGCTTGAACTCGGTTTTCAACAGAAGAGTGCAGCGCGAGGGTGCGATGGAACTGCTTTAGTCCGCAGAGCATCTGGCCTCGTCGGGTGCGTTGGATTCATTCATCACCGTCGCTACAGCGGCCCCCGGGGAGAGGACGCAGGCTGTATAAGTAGTAACTGGGTCAGAGAATTGAGAGCGAATCCTGACAGAGCCAATGCAGTGTGTGTGTGTGTGTGTGTGTGTGTGTGTGTGTGTGTGTGTGTGTGTGTGTGTGTGAGTGTGTGTGTGAGTGTGAGTGTGAGTGTGAGTGTGAGTGTGAGTGTGAGTGTGAGTGTGAGTGTGAGTGTGAGAGTGTGTGTGTGTGTGAGTGTGTGAGTGTGTGTGTGTCCCTCTGATGCATGACACTTCACGCCACGTAAAGTGCACGGTACAGAAAGTCTTCTCAGATACTTGACCAGTAAGAGACGATAAAAGGCGTTCAGGTGTGTATACCTTTCAGAATAAGATGACTGTGGCGTTTCTCATGTTGGTCAAGTATTTGACTTGTTTGACGAGTTGATCTTATGACGCTTTACTAACCTGCTTTCTTTCTTTTTTTCTCCCCCTCATCCCTTCCTCTTATTCAAATAATTTTTTATATTTATGCTCTTATTTCTTCATTTATGCCACTTTTATTCTTTCTTCTCTCTTGAATGAACCATCTTTCGTTGACGCACCTGTGTTACTTTTCTACTCTTTTACTCAAATCATTTTTTACTACACTTCCATCTTTCGTTTTTTTTTCCTCCTTTCCTCCTTTTCTCAATCCCCATGCTTCAGAGGACTAGACCCCGCCTCCATCGCCATGCCGACCGTCAGTCAGCTGTGCTTCCGCTTCTGTGCACCTCTCCCTCACCCCTGTGCGACACACACACACACACACACACACACACACACACACACACACACACACACTGCCCATGGCTCCTTTGATCCAGTAGGAAGGAGAGAGGATGCGGATGAGATGCCACATTACTTTCACTCATGATAGATCTCACACACAAACATCATTATACGTGCACACACACACTCTGGCCACGCACTCTCCCAACTCCAGCACACGCTGTTCCTCTACATAATGTGTTGGAACAATGTGATTCACGTCTCTGACACACACAACTGTTTTTGGACGAACACAACGGTTTTTCTTTGCTTCTTGAACCACTTTTGCTTATTTCCACCGTGTCCAATGCCTGTGATCACTTATTATTGGCAAAAACGTGTCCCAAAATGTACAAAAATACAAACAAATTATTCAGTTTCACATGAACACAAAAAGCCTGCTGAGGCATGAACAAAGGAGATCGACAGTCGCGCACATCTGTAGCCCCTCTAGCTTCCCCCCTCTCTGTCTCACAATCACACTGAAGCAGATAGTAGGTTCATAAGCTCATGTCCTCTCTCTCACACACGCACACACACACACACACACACTCTCACACACACACACACACACACACACACACACACACACTCACACACACACACACCGCCCAGCAGCCAGCCCCTTGTCCTCCTGTCTGAAAGCTTTCAAATTGAGTCTCCGGCGCTGCGAGCCTGATCCGGCAACACCCAGTGACCGGCACACATTTGCAGGAGAGAAAAAAAAACAGACTCGTATTTCAACCCACACGAGGACTATTTGTATTTTTGGCAATTTAGTTTTACTTCTCCTCAATGAAACTCTTTCAACGCCTCAGCCGTCTCTGAGGATCGCCTCTCTTCGGCTGCACCCTTCCTCCGCTTTGCACAGTCCTCCTTTAACCAGAAGGATGGAGAAGTCAGTACTGAAGCCAGACCTTCAGGACAATCATCCGTGATGATGCAGGGTCTGTCCCTGTAACCTTTGAGCATGTCAGTCTTTAGTCTTCTTACCTCAGACAATCTGTCTATTTTGATTTCATGTTAATATCAGTCACTTACCTCCGTGTTTGCTGTTGCTATTAACAAATATGTGTTTGTCGTGTCTGTTATATATTGTTGTTGTATAGTGAATGTAGTCAGTCAAATTTGAGCTTACTGTTTAAGTTTAGGATGTATCATTAAGGTGACAGGGTCCCATAAGCTACACGCTAGTGCAATAAACTAGAAAATAATAGCTGTTGTTTTCTTCATAGGCCTCATTCCCAAAATGTGCATATCACCAAAACATATTATTCCGGTTTTTTCTTCCTCTTTTTCTCACGCACTTCATTTTGGAACTACCTTCTGCCAGAGAAATAGTCCCTGTGAAAACTTTTGCCTGGATCAGAAACCAAAATGTTCAGAGAAATCAAAACTCTTTTTTTAATTCTCCAGTACAACAAATATACTTCCATTCCCCACCGTTATATTCGGATGGTAGCGATCTAACCTTAAGGAGAAGAATAAAACACGTGAACGATCCGCGGCTCGCCAACACGAGTAACAAGCCCTCGGCCTGGCAGAGGGACAATCCAGAGTGAGTTGTGTGTGAACACACTTCCATCGGTGTGTGTTTGTAACGAGCACACACCCCTCGTAACGCACGATACTATCATGGCTGTCAATGGACAGAAGGTCCCTGAAGACCTCCATGAAAGGCTTCAGAGGTCAAAGTCAGCTGCATGTATTGAATACTCGTTTTGCCTATTCTACTTCCTGTGTGCACAGAAGCATCCTGTATGTGCCTCACTGTATGTGTTTTATTCCAAGAGGTATCTCCTTTTCTTTTAATTTCTTTATAGACGTCCTCTCTTGTGCTAATAAACCGATATTTAACACTTACTGGCTGTTGGGTTTCTCTTTCTTCTTCTCACCACCCTGAACTAGACCACTTCTCTAATGTCTACCTGCTGCTTCATTTCTTTTCTTTCTTTTTTACCCCTTTTCTATTCCCGTCCCCCTTATAATATGTGCACTATTATTTCCTTTTTCAGATATATTAATATCAGACTCTTAGTCATCCTGGCTGTAACCTTTGGAGGCGGTGGATTTCTTTCACAATGTAAAGCTTAGAGATTAGTGTGTGCCGCAGGGAAACCATTTTTCTATTGCTTCTGAGAGATGTGCCTCTTTGGTTACAAAACAGATTTATTTATTACTCGTTCCTTTTTTTGGGGGGGGGAGAGAAACCAGTATTTATTTTCGCACTCATGTTGCGGCTTAAAGAAAGAAACATGTAGAAAAGGGAAATGAAAGAGAATTGAGCCTTCTCTAAAGATGTTTGCCAGCCATCAGTATTGTATGGCGTCTCCTGCAGAACCAATGGCTGACTGAAGTCAGGCTCCCAACATGAAAGGAGATCCATCATTATCAGCTTAACTGAAACAACACGCATCAAGAAAAATCTGAATCGGCTTTATTACACAGAATGTTTTATTCATTGCTCTCATTGTACTTCCACAGAAACGGAAACAACAGCTAAAACCACAAAGCTGAACAAGCACATGTGAAAGACAGGGCTGTTAAAGTAGGTCTTTAAATGAAAAGCACCATTAACCAGCATCTAAAGTAACCCTATAAACAGACACAGGACCCAACATAACATGTAGCTCAAACCCGTACGGGTCCTCGGGTTCGGGTGGACCCCTGAAGACTTTCACGCTCATCTTTCCCATCGTGACTTCCCACCACAAGAGGTTTTTGCTCATTTATGAGGCACTAAAATCTAATTCATGGTTAGATTACATTCCACTCATGAGCCAGATGCCACGTCATTTCTTTCTGTTGTGCACTTTCCCTGTGACTAGTATGAACGAGAAAGTGAATTTAGGTAGTGGATCTATATCTAACAGGACTGTGGGGCCCTGCTCTTAGGCCGGTGGTGCTTTAAGCTGAATGCTAACGTGCTGGTAGCAGGTTTAATGTTTTCCATCGTCACCATCCAACGTTTAGCATGCTAACATCTGCTAATTAGCACCAAACACAGTACAGCTGAGTTGTTGCCTTTAGAGGTATTTGGTCAATGTGTGTGTTTTTAGTATTTCGCACATGTATTAATGAATTAATAAGCACTGAATAATGGGTAGCTGTATTGCTCCTGATTTACCTCCCTCTATACCCTAACCACCAGAGATAAACCTGACCTGTACTCGCCTCTCTGGCAGCATGAACGCGTGTGTGTGTGTGTGTGTGTGTGTGTGTGTGTGTGTGTGTGTGTGTGTGTGTGTGTGTGTGTGTGTGTGTGTGTGTGTGTGTGTGTGTGTGTGTGTGTGTGTGTGTGTGTGTGTGTGTGTGTGTGTGTGTGTGTGTGTGTGTGTGTGAGCTTTATGTGGGGCAGCCTGGCCTACTTGGACTCAGAGACTTGTGCTGTGGCTGATGTAGGGAGAATGTACGTTTCCTTTGTGGAAGCAGATGTGCTTTTTTTTTTCGGTGGAGAGGCTCGTCCCACAGAGCCTCGTCCCCAAACAGCTGTCCCCCCCCGCCCCCCACTACCCTTAAAGAGGGTGAGTGAAGGAGCACTCAAAAGAAGAGAGGCTGAGGGCGCAGGCAACAAAGCGTAGACCCACAAACACTACAGTACCCGATGTGCTTCTCACCCAACAGTGGAGACATACATCATCTGAGGACCTTGAACTCCTCTAGATGGATGAATTAAGTATATATCTATCTTGCACGCCTTATGTATTATATACTACTGTACTAAGGTGTTACACCAGAGGCTCAATAGGAGCAGCATGCCGTTGGTCCGGGTCGCGGCTGGTAACCACAGCTCAGCCAGTGGGTGGTCGTGCTGTAATGTGGTGAAATGAGTGTTGTTAAATTAAGAGGTGCCCGCGTGGGTGTGGTGCTGTCCATGGTGCTGAAACGGAGCGGAGGAGATCCATTTGGTGCATTTGCGCCTTTGAAAAGTCAAACATGGCCCCTAGCCTGCTTTCCGTCGCATCACCTTCTTTTTATTTTATTTTATCTCTTAGCTGAGCACACCGCCATCTTTGTATAGTTTGGTAAACTCACACTGTCATCCTGTTTTACCAGAAGAAGTGATTTGGTAGAAAATGCTGGCTAAATCTCCTTTTATATATTCACGATGCAACTTTAATCCTCGAGCCGGAAAGATGAAAAAACCTAATTCCCCCCTCGTTGATGACAGAAAGCGCTTCATCCGTGTGTGTGTGTGTGTGTGTGTATTAGGGTGTGTGTGTGCCTCCCTCTTTACTCTCATGTGTGTGGATACTGAGGCCTCAGGCTCGCCTTTAAGCTCTGGATGTGAAGCGTCAACGTGGGCAACTAGTGATCCACATTCTCCGCCGCACTTTGAAGTGTGCGCTTGTTCATTTCATCTGTTGATTTGACTTGTATGGACGGCACAACCCCTGCTGGTGGGGAGCTAAATAAACGCCTCCCACCCTGCTCGGCTCAGTGGAGGGAATCATGATCCGTGACAGTGAGGGGTGCTAGAAAGCATGACGTTCTGGGAAGGCAAATACGAGCGAAATCCAAAACGAAGGAGGGTAGTCAGAAAACCCTTCATCGTAGCTCAGCTCCTTAATCCCGCCGATGGGAGAGAAAAAGAATAAAAAAGCGAACAAACGTCAACGTGATGAAGGTCAAAAGAAAGTTAGGATGGGATTAGAGGATTGCCTCGGTGTTGTTGTCCTCTTTTTCCAGACAGACAAGCGGAGTTGTTTTCAGGCTAGGACGAGGAGGTGTGGAGTACAATGACATAATAGGCTTGGATTCAAAGAAAGAGATGGAGGGAGAAGCTGTTTGTTATTGATACCTGCAGGGCCTATCAACCACCCTAACCCCTCACAGAAACATGAACACACACATACACACAGACTCTAGTCTACGGAGAGGTTGTCACATCCGATGCACCTTTCTAGTCCACCGCCTGTCAATGCACATCACCCTCACACTGAATGTGTACCGTCACTGCCTCTTGTCTGGCCTCTGTTTTGAAACAGCACTGAAGGTGACACATCTGTCATTATGATGGAAAAGCGTCAACTGAATAAAAAGTGTCATAAAAATGTTGGTTTTGGGTCTGAAGCTGGCGTAGATCTGGCTCAGGACTAGGACTGGACAATATTAAGTAAATGATTCACACAATAAAATAAAATAAATTCTAAAATACAGCTTGCAGGTGGGGTTTATATTTGTTTTATTATTATTATTATTATTCATTCTATTTATTATATAATTATGTATTTGTATTAATGTATTATTCACAGACCAATAATAACTTATTGAATAACTAAATATAAAAATCACATTCTGCCCATGATGCAATGGGCTAGATATGATGGATAATGATTTTTGTTGTAATAAAGTAAGATAAGATAAGATAATCCTTTATTAGTCCCGCAGTGGGGAAATTACAGGATTACAGCAGCATTGCTCAGAACGTAAAGAAATCAAGTAATATAAATAAACAGTAATAAACATAATAAAATAAACAGTAAAGAAGAAATTGAAGTGAGGGACTGCATGAGTGCAACCAAAGGGGGCACAAAAAAACAAGCGCCCCTCTTGCACAAGTATTGCACCCAGGACAGATTGATGCGTTTTGTAGCCTCAAAGAATATTCTTGTTTGTTTAAGACAAATTTAAAATATTTGTCACATTCAGTCAGTGCTCTTTTTTTAATGTGTGTTGGGTTGCTGGATGAAGTAAAACCAGGCCACGCTTTGATCGTCTATAATAACAGATCCATATGAACAGAACCACTGCAGTAGTCTCTTCATGTCACTGAGGCTGAATGCTCTACAATGGCAGAAAACAAGGGGAAACCCTGACACTTCAAAGTGCTATACGCTGTCACGAGACATATTAGACTCTGGTCCTCATGGTGGGTTACATACTAAAGCCGCTGAACATTTTTAGAGGACAGTTGTAGGTAAAGGTGGACAGAAAGGGGACTGCTTGCTGATTCAAAGTATATGATTAATGTCCCGTCGTGGCTGAATCAGCAGGACACTTCCTCCCCAGAGAGCAGCACTCTGTCCTGTCGGTGAACCGTCATCCAGCGCCCGTGGTCCCGCAGCAGCCCTGAGCCAGCTAGTTCGCAGTGTCCATCCCAGCTCAAGGAGCTGAGGCAGAGGAGTGGGGGGGGGCCGGGGTCAGCTGGAGGACAGCCTGTCCCCTCCCGGCTCATCCCAGATCAGACAGTTTTGGTGAAGCGAACCATAGGGCGCCATGCTCTGGAAAAAGAAAGCCAGGTTTGGTGTTAAGGCCAGGATTTAGCTGAGTCAGCGCTCGCTAATGTAAGTCAGGCAACTGCAGTCCAGTTTGAGATCAGTGTACCACAGTCACAGTGCCACAGGTCAGAAAAAAACAAAAGAAACACCAGTTTAATTTCTTTAAAAAAATAAAAAAGAAAGGAAAACAATGGAATCTCACGTGCTATATATTGAACTATTAACATTTATACAACTTACAGCCCTCCTATATCACTTTTTGTCTGTACACATGGTTTATAGATCTGGCCCCAGGTCAGTGTGAACGCCGCTGCAGGGCTAAATGTAGAATCAACACACTGCTTGATTAGAGCTCTCCTCGGGGCCAACGCGTCTGTGTACAAAACAAAATGTAAACATTTGATAACATGGTGACAATTTTATTCCCAAACCGGTCAGTTGTTTTTCCTGCATCTCCATGAGTAGAGCGTGCACTACAGCGTAGTCCTATTTCAGATGAACGTATTACTGGCAGCGCTCCTCCTCTGAGCCCTGCACCACCTCCTCTACTGATCCTGAATCAGCTGCCTGTCCTCACAGCGACCCATTACAGTGCATCAGTGCCACTTCCACAACATGGCCAGGCAAGAGGAGGATATTAACCAAGACTGTGTGTGTTTGGGTTCATGTGTTCATTCTGGGCTATATTTATCTATTTTATTCCGTCAGGTCAGACTGACTGACTGTCTGTCTGTCTGTCTGTCTGTCTGTCTGTCTGTCTGTCTGTCTGTCTGTCTGTCTGTCTGTCTGTCTGTCTGTCTGTCTGTCTGTCTGTCTGTTACGAATGTGTTTGAATGTGTTACTGTGTGCTGCATGCTGGCTGCATGTGCATTTGTTTGTCCATATTAGTGAAGCTACAGCTGTGTGTGTGTGTGTGTGTGTGTGTGTGTGTGTGTGTGTGTGTGTGTGTGTGTGTGTGTGTGTGTGTGTGTGTGTGTGTGTGTGTGTGTGTGTGTGTGTGTGTGTGTGTGTGTGTGTGTGTGTGTGTGTGTGTGTGTGTGTGTGACAAGATATTTAACTCATAGATGCGGAAGTCACACACTTGTGATACGGCCTTCTAGAGGCCAATGCCTCGTTTCCAACTCATTTGACTCTGAGGAGCATTTAAAGTTTTAAAATCTGCATCAAGCAATGTATTTGCTAATATATTGACCTCAGACGACCATGTGAATGCTGAAGTAACAGAAAACAGAAAGAAATGGCACATTACTCTTGAGGAAACCCTCCAACATGGAAATGGACTGAGAGCCGAAGTCATGGACTCTTTCTTTGTTCAAATGCGAGCTAGATACATATTACTATTGCTAAGGTTATAGGGCTGCCACTTCTTCAGAGTCAAGCTCAGACAAGTCTCTACTGTGCTGTCAGTGACAACTCTTGTTTTTATCCTCACCCCATCGCATCAGAGCAGCAATACCATATTATCGTTACTTAACCAGGGCGTTGTTGTGGTTTGCATTAACTGAATCATATAAACCAGGCGGCAAGTGAAGTCTATGCTTCATGTGTTAAAGCTGCATTCTCTCTCCTGACCACCAGGGGGCGACTCCTCTGGTTGTATAGAAGTCTATATAAATGACTCTACTTCTCTCTTGATGTATTCCCTCAGTAAACATTGTAAACATGAGTTTATGTCTCAATCTCTAGTTTCAAGTCTTCTTCAATACAGCATGATGTTCATTTAGTACATTATGCTCATTTAGAGTCAAACAGACCATAAAGAAGAGGATGCTTTAGGGGCGGGGCTACAGGGTAATTGGGTAAATGATGACCTGTAGGGTTGAAGCACTTTGAGTGGTCAGAAGACCAGAAAAGCGCCGTACAAGTACAGTCCATTTACCATTCAGGTTGCAGATTTAATCACACGTACAGGTTTCCTGTAGGTGTTCTGATCACGCTGCATGGACATGAAGAAGAGTTTGGTTGTATGGTCAGTACATCCAGCATCCAACAGCAAACCTGACGCTGCGATGTACTGCATATGAACTGTACGCTACAGGTCCAACCTTAAACTGCAACAGAGTCCCAGTAGTCTGTTAGGAGACAGTTGTTGAAGGTCAAGTAGTCCTGACGGGTGATGACGCTGTCATGAGCCTCCCGTACTAGGAACGATTCACAGGACGGTGTCCAAAATACACATTTGGTGCCTTGCAGTTGGTCTTTCTCTCTCTTTCTAGCTGAGCAGTTCTCTACCGGTACATTAAACACAGCGCAGTGTGTAGAGAAGAACTCGGCGTGAAATCTCCCCTCGTGGACTAAACTGAACCCCCCAAAGTGTGTCTGAGCTACTAGAAGGCCTTAGGTACATCAGCATTTACTGAGCCAAAAGAAAGTGCCCTCATTACCTTATTTCATTACACTGTTTCACTGCAGACGGACACAAAACTGAGCTTTTTCTTTTTTTTCATATCCGGTCTTATTCAGATGGTGATGGCGAGCTCCAGTATATATGAGAGAAAGATAACCATTTTAAACTTAAAGGATTATTCTGGTTTATGCCAACGTCGGTCTTACTTTTGTAGAGGTAGTTTCCATTAGTTCTAATAATATTGTATCCTCCAAAGTTATTACTGAGGTGGTGAAAGGAGCCATATTGCAACGCCAAAGTCTAATAATGTGTTTATTGAACATGAAAGCATGTAAACATGTTCTTGTAGAAACCTGAAAAGCAGCATGACATGTCCCCTTTGCACCCTGTATTACTGTCTGACCGCCTATAAGTGTCCCCAGATCTGAACATGCATGCAATGTTTCAATTAAGATGAAAAAGTATGAATAATAAAAACTAGTGAAGTTTAAGCATATTAGTACCACCATAATAGGCATCTTCTTTGACTCTCTTGTGGGTTTCTTGTTTTCGACTCAGCCTGTTAATACATCTGGTGATTTTGCCCGAGAGATGTTTTCTTTGAGTGACGTCATACTTGTCGTTGTCCTCCCTCCCCGGTTGTAAACCCGCTCTGGCCTCAGATGTAGATACGACTGGTCTACTCGAGTCACCAGAGAGATATTAGCGGTTCTTTCTGCTAGTGCCCCTGGATGCCATTTCAAGGCTGCGCAGCCTGATTTCAGCACCTTGGACAGCGGCACAACACGGCGTGCACGGTGGGGCATCCGCCCGTTTCCCTGCAACAGTTTTTACTTAGAGAGCGCTTGTTTTGACCACCTTAGCTATGTTCGAAGTGCGCCGTGACCATGCGTCTCCTGCTGTTTCCCCCAAACTGTTTCCCCCAAGTGAGAGACACAAAGACCAATGTGAGGTCGTGAGGACGCGTGTGTCTGGTATGTGGGAGCGTTGGTGACTTTGGGTGGCGTCCTGTCTGTTCGCCTCACTGTCAGCCTCTGTGAGCGCCGCTGGGAGAGGGTTGCCGTCGGTGCCTCCCTCTTCCACTCCTCGCCTCCCCTGCTCTCCCTCCCTGTTACGATCCATCTTTCCTTCCTTTCCTCACTGCCTTATTTCCATCTCTTGTCTTGTTGAGAGTGTTAATCCTCTCTTCTACCTTTTCCCTAAGTGGCCTGTTTTCCTCCTCTTCCCCTTACTCCAAATATTTTTACCTTTCCACTCCCAAACGGCTTCCCCCTGCCCCCAATAGTTGAAGGGTGACTACTTCGGAGTAGAGAGAGAGAGAGAGAGAGAGGGGCTGAGGTCGAGGAGTGCGAGGGGAGGCGCTACCCGGCGGGGCCTAAACCAGACAGACAGTGAAACGTCACACACACAACCCAGACTCCCCGACTGTGATAGCATTCTTGTTTGTGTGCGTGTGTCTTTTTGTCTGTGTGTGTGTGTGACTGGGGGTTCACAGTGTTAGTAGCTCAGAGCCAGCTGAGGCTGCAGTGGAGACAGACAGAGACAGAGTCACTGAGCAGCACATAGAAAACACCACCGGATGTAGAGTTGTGTGGGACTGGGATATCTGGATTTTGGGAGGAAATTTGTCAGGTGAGATAAGAATGTTTGTGTTTTGTAAAAGCCCACGTGTGAGTCGTTTTATTTTTTACTAGAGCGCACGTGGGCTTGTGTTCAGCGCAGCGCCAGTCCAGTAGCTCGGAGTTATTCACAGCACGGTTGTGCAGCGATCGCATCATCAGAGAGGCGACTGATTGTTCTGATGACTCGTGTTGCAGGTCGTAAGCTGACCGCGGGGGGACAGGCGTCGGCGCTGCGCCCGGAGCCACAGGGGGAGGTGCGGCCACGCTCGCTCGACCAGCAGCAGGCCTCGGCTGCAGACTTCTTATCAGGTACCAAGGTCAAGCTCACCAGGCCAGAGAGACACTCAGGGGGAGGGTTTCAGTGACATGACAGTGCAGCAACAGGTTTCTGGGTTTGGCTCATGGTGGCCATGTGACGTTTTTTATTATAAATAAGGAAGGACGTGTATTAGTGGTCAGAATAACTGGTTAATCATATCCTGGGTTAATTCCAGTGAATTCTATGGTTTTATGATGGTTTTATGACTTTGACATTACTATCTAAACTAATATCCAGTAATCAACAGACGGCCAGGCCTTAACGCCTCAGTACAGACTCGCAACTCGACTTTGACTCCACAGATTCGTGTCTTCACGACTTCAGACCTGATTAACTTGACTTGGAAGGACTTGATATGTTCAGGAGCAGAAAGTAAAGGAGCATTTGTCAGCGCACGGAAAAGTATGTATTTATGTATATATGTGTGTGTATGTATATATACATACACACACATATATACATATGTATTTATGTATATATGTGTGTGTATGTATATATATATACATATATAGTAATGATATGCAGTTATGGACAGTTCATAATGTGTGTGTCTGGTACTTGTGGATGCTAAAAGGGAGAACCATCAGACATCAACACCTTTTCTCTTGCTTCCTCCTTGTTGTCTACCTCCTCCTCGCCCGCTCTAAATCATTCATGCCCTCATGCACCTCCTACTCCATCTTCTCCTCCCGTATTTTTCCTCCTTTGTTTACTCCATCCATCTTGACTTCTTTCTCATTTCTCTCCCTCAACCTCCTGCTCTGCTTTTCCCTCCTGCATTTCCTCTCCATCTTTTCTTCTCCTCCCTCTCTTCTTCTCCTTCCTCTTGCCAGCCTCTATGGCGGGTTATTCAGATCCTGTGGGCTCTCAGACCAGCCCTGCCCAAATGATGGATACTGGCCGGATGGGAGCTTTTCCAGGTATACTGAAATTAAAAACTTAGCAAGATGTCACAAAAGAACATGTCTTTGTTTTTCTAGCCTTCATTTTTTTTTTTCTCCTCCATGTCCATGTTATGAAAAAAGGTTGACATTTTTTGAAATACAGTTTCCCATTCAATCATGGAGGATCGCTCAAACACACATAATGGTATTTCACGATCCAGATGTCGTGGCTCCGTAGATTGCCTCTCATTAGAGCCGTCACTCTCCAGTCCAACAAGCGGCCCTGAGTCGGCCGTCGTCAAATCCCTCCTGGTAAATGGCTTGTGGTGACGCAAAGCTTGTTAGCTGGGACAGAGCTGTAGCTGCTGTCACTGGCTGGGTGTCTGGCACTCCACAGAGACACACATGAACACACACACACACACACACACACACGCACAGCATGAGCTATGAGGCTGAGCTATGCCTTTCACCATGCCAACCTCGGCATACTGTGGCCCTAATGAGACCTGTCGTCTCGGAATTACTGCTCTCGGCTTTAACACACATATATCTTGCTCTCTCTCGCTCTCAAACACACACACACACACACTCGTAATATAATACACATAGCGTTGACACTTCTAGGAATTCCCACAAAATAACCCAATTTCCACCCATTTAGCCGACACACCCTCACACAGTCTTGACTCATCTCACTCCTTCTCGTGTATTGAGACAACACACACACACACACACACACACACATTTCTAATCTCACTCAGTTTCCCTCACACATACTGTCCACACTGAGGCCAAATACACACACACACACACACACACACACACACACACACACACAGTGTACCCCATGTAAAGCCATGTAAATCGTAGTATGGGTTGTTTTTTTACATTCCTGCTGCTGCGTCTTTTCCATCCAGCCTCTTCTCCTACAAATGATGTTCCCGTGTTACGGAGCTGGATTGTCTATTACGTTTTGATGGAACTAATTATTCTCCCACAGGAGGGAGGATGGCTTGATGGGTCGAACACAGGACTGTCACCCAGGAGACCTGTGTTAAACCAAAACCACTTATTTTAACCAAAGAAAACCATGTCCACCACTGGAGCCTAAATGTAATGGAGAAGGCAGATTTGAAACCCGCTTTGGCCCCAGCAGTTAGAACACTATATCAATGCTGTAGGCTGCGTGTATGTAGAAATGCTGCTATGAAACGTGTTTTTGGTTCAGAAACGATAACGTTCATATATCGTGGTTTGCGTTTGCAGAAATGTACAATGCCAACGTTTTATTCTGGCAAATGGGCTCTTTGATCTCATACCTTGCCCCCTTTGGCTTTCTCTCTTTTCTTTTCGTTCTTTTGTTCCCTCTTCCTCATTCTGGCGTACAGTAGGGCCACCACCTCTCAGCCGGTAGGTCTTAGCCCACTAAGATTGCTTTGCTGAATGCTGAATGACTATTTTCCAAGAAACCTAAGGAGGACTGTCCCACCTTTGCATTACTGTTGGTGCAACGGTAGCATCCCAGGTGAATCGCCCACACTGCCCCTATACATCTGTGTGTCTGCCTTTTGATTGACAGCTTTCTCTCAGCCCGGTGTGATGGGCGTCAACGTGGAGGCGGGGGCTGCACCCCTCTCGGCAGGGAGGATTCAGAGTACAGCGGAACCCCAGCATGCAACACCCGCGGTGGGTTCAGAAGCCCCGAAAGAGCACAGCCCCATGCTGCCTGAACCCCAGACTCCACGCAGCCCTCTGGATCTGTCGTCAGGTAAAAACACGAAACACTCGTGTCCCAAAGTGACGATGGCTAGTCGTCTTATAGACCATTGCCCTGCGATCTCCTTCGTTCCACAGAGCGGTGCAGTACACAGAGCTGCTGCTTGTCTTTGCTCTTCTATACCTTCCTCCTCACACACACACACACACACACACACTCCGGCTCCGATGTGTGTTTGTCATCCGGCTCAAGGTCAATGCACATTTGATGCTGACATGTGTAGGGTCCGCCATCACGCCATGGCTTCTAGTCATATACTGTGTGTGTGTGTGTGTGTGTGTGTGTGTGTGTGTGTGTGTGTGTGTGTGTGTGTGTGTGTGTGTGTGTGTGTGTGTGTGTGTGTGTGTGTGTGTGTGTGTGTGTGTGTGTGTGTGTGTGTGTGTGTGTGTGTGTGTGTGTGTGTGTGTGTGTGTGTGTGTGTGTATCAGTGTAGATTCATCTTACAGAGAGCTCTGACCCTAGAGCGTGTTGTAGTTGCCACCCTGCTGTGGCTAGTGTCAGCCAGTAGGTCCATGTGAATGTCCCATATGAGCGGTGGAAGGAGTAATCTGAGTAATCTGAGCCCCACGGTGCACTGCTACACAACAGGCAGCTCCACTGTGTCTCTATACTAAAGAAGACAAGAGGAGAAATATCCAAGTGGTTAAATGAAGGCAGGTCACTAATGATAAAGGCTGTGTGAAAAGTGAAAAAAGGTTTAGAGATTTCCATTAATACAACAAATCAACAATCTGCTGCTCTGGGATATCAATTTAACATTACATATATATTTGTATTGCTGTTAATTAATTAAGATACTGTCAATGAATTCAACACTCCTTGCAGATGTCTCAGCTATTGGCTTATTGAGCCGCCGGACGACTTTTCATTTTCCTTTCTCCAGATTCACTCACCAAGGTCAGGATTGGTGCCGATACTTCCTGTATGCAGTACATTTTACATCCAAAGAAACCAGAAACCAAAACAACAGCATGGGGATGGGGGCTCATTACAACAGGGCAATGCTTCAGTTTAAACTGCAGCTTGACTCACAGCGATGATTCATTCACAAACTCCTTAATCAATCTGTAACAGGTGGTGAAGCCACTGAAAACACAGACTACTGGCGCTGGTTAACCCCTCAGTGCCATCCTGATGCACACTGTGAGACAGCGTGCCTGGGTGTGTGTGTTGTGCATAGTCTCTCTTCTGGTATGTGTGTCACCTACTAGGTAACACATGCTGACTCAACAATGCGGCAACCCCCCCCCCCCCCACACACACACACACACACACACACCTTTGCACAACACAAGATGTGGAGTGTAGATCTTTGAGAGACCTGAGAGGACTCACTATCCTGGGTGGCACTCTGGTGAGGGGCAGAGCAATACAGCAGATCTACCAAATGTATTGAGTTAACCAACATTATCAATCCCTTACTGACGCTAAATGAATTACTGCATGTGGCAGAATTGACAGACTAGAGTGTACACATGGAGATGAGGCCGACTGGGAGGTGATCATGGCTGTCAGTGGAGTGGGAGGTGGGACAGTTGCCTGGAAGCACAGGGTTTGGATCCTTGAGCCTCCTGGGTTAGTAGTTTAAGAGCCTTATATGCAGTACAAGTGTTCGCATAGTGGATGATAGAGCACTGCTTTTAGCACGGTAAAATTCTTTCTTTCTTATTAATGATTTATTAATTTTTGTAATAAAGGATTGCTGTTTTTCAAACTATTTCTTAACTCAGAGCTACTCAATTTTGCTATCAAAATGATTTTACAATATCTCTTGACCACTAACTTCACTCAAACACCCACAAATATAAGCCTTAGCTTTATTCCAGAAATGAGTATTCGGTGAAGGTAAATTCTAACGTTATCATGATGTGATTGAATGTAATCTTGTGAAAATGGATCGTCAGGGTCTGTCCTGATCGAATTGGGTATCGAGAATCGTGGAATTTCAATGGTATCGGCTACAAAACCGGTATCCCGAAATCCCTAAATTACAGGAAATTAAACACAGTGGGAAGGCTTGTTGACCCTCCGACTCAATATTTAAGCCATTCTCTTCTCTTTAGCTGATGTCTCTTTTCTGTCTCTCCCAATTACTGCACATACAGTATAGAGAGGAGAGTTCTGTCGGGTTTGTTCATATGAAATATCCTCCGGAGACTAACGGGACTATATGGGGCTGACGGCTGCTCCACTGTGTGTGTGTGTGTGTGTGTGTGTGTGTGTGTGTGTGTGTGTGTGTGTGTGTGTGTGTGTGTGTGTGTGTGTGTGTGTGTGTGTGTGTGTGTGTGTGTGTGTGTGTGTGTCTGTGTGTGTCTGTGTGTGTCTGTGTGTGTCTGTGTGTGTGTGTATAATTGAAAACTATAAACAAACTGGGCCAAAGTAGCAGAACAACCCTCAGTGGGCAGTTTCCTCTCTACTTTTGTTCCCTCTCGTCTACCTGAGCTTTACTTTTACAAAGTCTTGAAGCCAAGCTGTTTTAGTTACGGCACGGTTGCTTGTAATTGACCTCCTTTTCTATGGGACCATTAAGCAGTCTTTTTGTTTTTGTGCGTTTGTCTTTGTGTACACTGTACTACAGATGTGCACATGAACACACACTTGCACACACCTGACTCGCTCTCTGTTTTGATTTCAAACGGAGCTCTTATGCTGCCCAATAGTTTAAGCGTAAGCATCCACCGTTCTACACCCGGAGGAAGTGCCACTCACATCATTTGATGCAATACTCCCCAATATGTTTGTGTGTGAAATTGTATTCTTATTGCCCCAAGCATTCATTCACTCAGCATTGACACAGAAGGAGTTTTTAAGACTCGAAATTCAGATTGGGATGGCCATATATTTTGATCAACTAAAGACACACATTTGCTTATTTGACTAAAGCGTGACAGATTCATATCTACAAAGGGTGTAGCGATTCTTTCTGGAACAACATACACCACTGCCTGTCATCTTCTCAGCCATCCCACCATCTCAGAAAATAACAAATAGCTATAACAACTACTATAATATAACATTCTCTAAAAACTAAGATACATGTACCCTTTCAGTGGAATGATCTTCTTAGTTATATTGTTTTTGCCTCTTTGTCTGATACAAGTTTCTCAGTTATGCTCTGTTTGAATTAGATGAATGGACCCAATTCACATTCACATACACATTCCCATCTCCCCCAACCTTAAACTCTCCCCTCTTCACCCACAACAAGGTGCCTTAGGCGACTGCTGGCCAGACGAGGCTAGCTGCCTACCGACAGACCTCCCTTTCAGCCCCAGTGTTTCCACGGTGATTAGTCGCCATGCCGGCCTTCTCGCTGTCAGCCCTGACGACCCACCTGACGGTTGGCCTAGCCGAGAGAGCACCGCCTACGCTGGTGGCGACGAAAGGGAGCAAGAAGGTTCAGACCGAAAACAGAAGAGGAAGAAGAAAAGGCGACAGAAAGACGAGGGCCCTTATGAGCACCTGGAGAGCAGGGGTCACCCTGAGGTGCAAACACAGGAGGAAAACACTCCCCCAACAGAGGAGTTCTACCACAGGATTGGCCCAAGGCGGGATAGAGGAGATGGTTGCTGGGAAGAGCAACTTGGGAAAAGTGGAGGCCGGGGCAAGAAGGGTAAGAGCAGGAAGAAGCTTCCGGAGGAGTGGGGAGTGACGGCCGACCCGTTTGTCCCTTCGGCCGCAGCCACCTCTCAAGTCACCGAGGAGGTGATGATGGAACTGGGCAGTTCTGTTCAAGCAAACACGGAGGCCTCGTTTGCGGACATGGACGCCAGCCAGAGCCCCTGGAGAGAGGAAGTCTGTCCTGAGGAAGGCCTGGTCCCTTCCCCCCTGTCTGAGGACCTATTCTCCCCAACAGTTGCCACCATCAACCCGCTGGTGCTGAACAGCGAGCTGAAGGCCACAGCGGCTCCGTTCACCATGCCCTCCATGGCTCCTCGCCCCGGTGATCCATTTGACCTCCTGATGGAGACTGAAAATGCAAGCTTAGGCAACAGCAGCCTGGTCTTCTCCCCCGGTGGTGACATGGTTGACAGCGCAATGTGTAACACAAGTTCCTTCCAAGAGTCTTGTGAGCGTGGCATACCTGAGGGAGACACCTCTGCTTTCAGCCCCGCCTCCCAGCCAAGCCCTTCCCCGAAAGGCGAGGTGTTAGCCTCGGCCCCACCTCTCTCACCCTCAGATGCTTCATGGCTCCTGAACGACTCCAGCGTGAGCAGCAACAGCGAGATATTTGACTTCAGTGACGTCAGCACTTCAGGTCATCCTTTAACCTTGGGGTTGTCCTTTGACACTCCTTGCCCGGCCCCTCTCCGCTCACCCAAAACCACAGCGCAGGGATTCCAACCCAAAGAGCACAAAGATGCCAAATCTTCCCAGAAGCAACCCAAGAAGTCTCGTTCCTCATCTTCCTCCTCTGTAAAGAGTCCCACCTCCCCAGGGGTAAAGATCTTCCCTGCACAAGCATCCCCAGCCATCAGCCCCTCCTCCCCTCAAGCGACAAGCCCAGGATCTGGTCTTAACCCTACAGCTAAGCCCTTCTTTCCCAGCTTTGCTGATCCCATGGAAGAACCAGCTGTGGTCCCTCCAGTTACCCCCATCATCGAAGGTTGGTGGCAGTCAGCCCGGGACGAAATAGAAGTTAATCAAAAATGAACATGAATGGTTTCTTGTCATGCATGGGGTTCTCCTTCAGTCGTTTAGATATATGCAACCTAATTCCAAAGCCATTTTGGGCACGATCGATTGCTTGGGTGTCTTGAACTCATTAGGGGTTAGATGAATTATTAAAACCTTGCATGAACACATTTGTCTGTAAACCTGGCTGGGGCTTTTTGTTTCTGAGTGACTAACGCATGGGCTCAAGTGTTGACCAATTGAGGCTGAGGATTGGCTTGACTCTAATCTGTGAGTATCTCAATTCCAAATGATGCGCTGCTGGGACGTCCTCATAATTAACAGTGTTGCTGTTGACGGGTGTTCTTCTACTAACCAATCACGGAGTCTTTCTCCTTTGCGACACCACTAGACACCCTCACCAAATCCAAACCAACCTTCTCTTTCTCTCTTCTGTCCAGGTGATGTGTTAACACTGTAACCATGCTCGGTTTTCCCTTGCACCCGGGGCTGAGGTGTCTCTCTCTGTTCTCTCTCGGGTGTCCAATTAACGCCGTTTTCCTCACTAGCTGCCTGTTTCCTAACAACTTGTGGATGTGGAAGGAAAATGTTTTGTTGGTGTCACTTTAACACTCTCTCTGTTCACATTCTGGTGTCTCCTAAGTAGACATAACTTTTAAACTATATAAAATGTTAATTGTTTTTGTTTTTGTCGACTTTACTTCCATGTTCTGCGATGACCGCTTCCTTGGTTGCTCCTCCATCATAGGTGAGTCCTGTTTTGATTCCTTGTGGCTTTGTTGTAGTTGTTCTTTATTCTTTATTATCTCACTGGGATGATTATAGAACGATTGACAGAAGATGCAAACAGGTGAGTGACACTTTTGTGCCAAATCTCTGTTTTTGAATTTCATGCTTAGTATTTGAAAGCACAGGAGACATCCGAAGAGTCTTTTTGGACGTCTTTTTGCAGATGATGTTGTCCTCTTGGCTTCATCGAGTCATAACCTGCAATGTGCACAAGAGCAGGTTGCTCCACTTCTGTTGCTCCACTTCTGTTGCTCCACTTCTGTTGCTCCACTTTTTTTTCAACCCTTACCTGATCATGAGCTTTAGGGGATAATGAAGAGAATGAAATTGACCCTTTGCTAAGTCCCACCTCTCCACACATACTGGCCAGTCATAGCGTAGCATTGGCCAGTGCTGACCAGGTTCCTGAACCTATCCGGCTGTGCTCCATCGACTTTAATGCATTCTTTTCCGATACTCTTCATTTTCAGGCATTTTCATTTGTGTTTTTTTTTACGTTTCAGCAGACTGGGGAATAATAATGTGTATGTCGCAGATAAGCGGTTAAAATAGTAATAGAAAATAAAATAGTAAAATAGTTAAGAGTTAAAAGATTCAAGAGGGAGTTGATCGCCGTCATGTCAGCTCTTGTTTTAGTGGAAAATGAATTTGTTGCAGTGTTACTCATTTAAGAGTTTTCTGCAGACTGGGAAGTAATAATGTTTACAGCTACCACAGATGGGAAACCAAAAATAGAATAGAGTGACACTTTGTGTTGGTGTTATGAAGATGCAGAGTTCCGGTGGAATCCTTTCCTTGTCTTTCCTCTCAGCGCCTCCTGTCTCTTCCTCCCGTTGGAGGCTGTGACGAGGACTGAGCAAGCCTGCAGCTCTCCACGGGAACAGCAGTGTCAAACATGCCTATTAAGCAGCTTTGATCAATGCTTTCCCCAAGAGAAGGAAGTGTTTTTGCCACTTCCACGTCACGTGGAGGAAAAAAAAACATTTCAGCTTTGCGGATGTAAAGAACATGTCTTTTATCCGATTTGACTTACAGTACTTGATGCGCACATTGCTGTGTGTGTGTGTGTGTGTGTGTGTGTGTGTGTGTGTGTGTGTGTGTGTGTGTGTGTGTGTGTGTGTGTGTGTGTGTGTGTGTGTGTGTGTGTGTGTGTGTGTGTGTGTGTGTGTGTGTGTGTGTGTGTGTGTGTGTGTGTGTGTGTGTGTGCATATGAGACAGAGTGCAGCTGGCTCTGTCTTCCCCTCTGTGTAATGAGACCTTTTGTCAGTGTCCAGGGGTGGGTCTCTGTCACCAAGAGTGGTATTTAAGCCCTGTACAAAAGATAAGAAGCCATGTGGAGCACAATAAAAAGCAACGCTTCGGAGGGTTACAGACAGGGGAATACAGTACAGAGAGGAAGAGAGGGGTGGATATATTAAACAAAATAAAGCTAAATCCATAGTAAATTGGAGTCGAAACAAAGAAAGGCTTTCGGGTACCTCTGAAACATATTGTATCACAGGTACCGAGGGAGGCAAAGGGTGAAGAGAGGAGGAAGACTTGTGGTGGATACAGGAATATGAAGAGTTGAAAAGAATGCTGACAGGGAACGGATAAGGATTATTTATAAACCCTTCTTGTAATGGCAGAGAGAAATACATGAGTAAAAGAGGGAGAAGCCCGACAGAGATGCAGAACGATGTAAACCTGAGGGAGGGTGATGGTTGAAACATTAAGGGAAAAGGTTCTGAGAAGTACTGCGTCTCTATAGAGGACTTAAGAGGCAGATACAGACAAATGTGGACAGGAATGAGGGAACATACCAACACTGGACAGAGAGCTGGGTAGGTCCAGTGGCCACATGTCGCTGTAACAAAAGAAATGAGTCAGCAAGCTGATTCAACACATAGTATTTAGAATTCTCTATTGTGTATTTTTTAGATCTACAAAATGATTTTCTAACCAGTTTTCTGTCTTTTTTATTATTTTCTTTGTAAATAATAGAAACCCAGAGTACAAAGTGTAACCTTCTGACTGCACACGGCAACCGCCTACACATTGTTTAACCCTATATAAGTCTGCGTG
Source organism: Cottus gobio (assembly GCA_023566465.1). Classification (NCBI taxonomy): domain Eukaryota; kingdom Metazoa; phylum Chordata; class Actinopteri; order Perciformes; family Cottidae; genus Cottus; species Cottus gobio. The sequence goes on along the minus strand of CM042234.1, from coordinate 21,552,655 downwards.
CCCACACATTGAAAATGCATATAAATAATGCACTGTGCATTGACTATAACTTCTAGTCTAGTGGTTCTGTTGGTAAGAATGACATGAAAGTCTTAAAGCTGCACTGGTGGAATTTGTTTTGCCTCCAGGACATGATGGACAATATGTGTTTGGCCTGTCCGTCCGTCCCAGTCTAGTGAACGTGATATGTCAGGAACATCTGGAGCAAATGTCTTCAGATTTGACACAAATCCACTCCGACTCAAGGATGAACTGATTACAGTTTGGTGGTCAAAGTTCAAGTTCACTGGGACCTCACAAAACACGGCTTTGTCCATAACTCTGATACTAATTATGACAAATCTCTAATTGGATAAAAGGATGAGGTGATGACATTTTGGACAGGCATGGATGTAAACTGGTCGGCGGAGGGACACGGCCGCGAGACGCTAATCCTCATTAAACAGTATTCCAGTCATATGATTATGTGTCACGCGTCACAAGAGCCCGAAGAGAAAACATCCCCAGACTCGGCTCCGTCTCCGTTCCACAGATCGATAAAGCGTCTTTCTTAGTGTCATCGTTTCGGTTTTGGCCCTCCACGTAAACAGTTTGGGTTCAGTCTCTGTTCTCATCATCCTTATTTCCAGCAGCAGCATGCAGCTGTTTTCTGTGAAAAAGCTCTAAAAACCCACCTGTTCAGCACCAAACCGCAGGGAGAAAGTGTTTAGCAGCGTTTAGCAGCTGGAGAGCCGGATGCATATTTCAGGAGTTGGTGGGGACCAAAACCGAGCTAAAATGAACTTTACATCACATTTGCCAGGTGCGACATACAGGACTACCAGCAGAATGCTAATGATGAGTTGTGTCTGCTGGATATGTAAATAGCTAATCATTTGCTAACACATTCACCATAACCATAACTAATGTTATTGTTGTGTTTTCCTACTCCAAATGTGTTAATTCAAATAAAAAGAATGGATGTGGCACCAACGTAAGCAGGAAGACATCCAGGCCACAGAGCTCCTTCTCTCTCAGACAGAGCTAAAACACAGGTGCAGGCCAGTATACAGACTACAAACAACCCACTGCTGTGGCCGCCTCCCTGCACAGACACACATACAGTACACATCTGAGTCATCAAACTATTTGAGGACAAACACAAATCCTCAAGAGGCGGACATGCGTGACAATACTGTATCAGCGGTCTATTTTGACCACATAGTGCTTTTCGCTGTTGTTTGGGCTCATTTCATTGGAGAGCAGGCTGTTAGATGGTAGCCCAGAAGGGACATTTGTACAGTATGGTCCCATCACTCAACTGGGGTGAGCTAATGGCTTTAGACGGCTTTGGCTTGTTGGCGCCATTGGAAAGGACAACCGCTGTGGGTTCTCAGGAGGTGCACGGTGCTTCAGCACAGATGGAAACCCCAGAGAGATGCTCCGGGCCGGCAGTGTGGGCTGTGATTAACATTTTATACATTTTGATATTAACCTTTTAAAGAGGCACTTGTATTTCACACAATTCGGTGAGATGGAAATGTGTCTTCTGCATGGAACAACTGCATTGAATGTGCAGCACACATGTTGTATTAATTTAGATGTTGTGAGATGTATTGGAGGCGATTTCTTTAGTATTTTTGTGACAAATGTTTTTGACTACTGTATGCCCACAAAGGATATTAGTAACATTAAATCATCAACGCTTGTTTGCATTCACAAAATCCCATCGTCTGACATAACATTAAGTATAGAAACAAACATTCATCCTCCTCCTGTGCCTCACATGTATCAATGTACATCTGAATCAGAACACGAGTCAGAGAAATCTTCCCGGACACACCAGAGGTCAGTGTAAATGGCAAGATTTCCTCACATTAAAAACCTAAGTGATATAGTCATATAGCTCCATGCTTCTACAGTGCTTCAATAACTCCTGAAGAGTATGTTCCTGTTTCCAATAATTACCTCTTTTCAACTCTAGGAATCCTAGAAGTTGCTTCAACTAGCAAGAACCACCCGAATTACTATTGCTGTTAATGCAAATTAGACCTTTCCTGATTGTTTTCTTCCACCCTGTTCAGACTTCCAGAACCACCGTCACCTTATACAACTGTTGTGACATGCTGGGTACCAACCCCATCACTATTAAACTAAACTTTGAGCTGATGGTGGAGTTGCCCTTAAATTTAATATTCTACAACCCTATTGCAGTCATCCCCTCTGACAAGTCTGATAAGAAGCCCCTTGGCAAGAAGTTTACTCCAAACTAAACATGACATTGTGAGAAATACCACACATCTAGGTATCTATTCACATACAGTATAATACATATCCTTAGTGCGCTTCTAAAACTGTTCCTCCTTAAAAAGAAGTTGACCTGATTTCCAATTTAGCAGAGGGACTATATGTTCTGAGCTTTGCTTAGGCAGCAGGAAACAGAGGCTTCATAACAGAAGGGACCTTGTTGGAGCCCATCAGCTGGTGGACTCATGGTGATTCAGCCTCTGGGGACAACGGACAATATTTCTGAGGTTCTGGTGTAGCCAGCCGACATCCAGACTGAGATGTCCTCTTTAGTGCGGCGGTCATTGTTTACAGTAACTCAAGACACGAAAGGTGGAGTTGAGTTCACAAGTAGCCGGTTTACCCTCATTAACAGTGTATTCTTTAGCCAACACAACGCAGCCGATGGGTTCCAAGATTGCATTTGGGCCAAAAGGCTGCACCTCTTTTGCTCTCCTCACGGACTGTTTACCCGCATGCAGCCCGCTCAAGCGTGATTGATCAATACTACTTGGACTACAAACGGAGACCAGAACGCCTCCGATATCTTCTTTATAGAGATCACAGAGAGCTGAAAAACAACAGCATTAGATGTTCAGAGATTTAAAACCATGCACTAGTGTGAAGTGAGCCATAATTATTGTCTCAGAAGGGTGGATGAAGCGAGATGTTGTTACACCGACGCACAAAACAGAGTATCTTTCCCCGAGGCAACAGGAACGCTTCACCAGAAGCTTGTACTGCTTTTAAAAGCTGCAGGACTCAAAGGCAGAATATCAGAGCAGGCGCTGTGCAGAGAGGAGGGTCCATTTAGCACCTTCGTCTCACAGAACTGTGGCCAAGAAAAGCTCTGATTGGAGAGAAGAACACACACACTTTAGGCAATTCATGTTGAAAGTCTTTAGGTGATAATGAAGCAATTAACAGCATCCTTATTTATCACTTGAGTCCTTTACTCCTTAAGCCCGATGTCCTCGCTGTGAAACAGTTTTGCTTATTTAGTTTAACGACATGAGGGAGGCTGTGGACTTAAATTCGAGACAAAGTGTTGATAAAGGTCAAAATGTTATTTTCAAGTTTCCAGTGGTAGACAGGCCGACGCTCAGAGGGCCTTTGGGGAGGGACCAGAGCGGGGGGGAGCAGGGAGTTGCCATAGAGACTAAGGATCTTTATGTTGCCCTAGGAACAGCAGATGCTGAGTTAATGAGACGCCACATTGACAGCCCACGTGCTGATGGTACCGGTTCAGTGGATGGAGAGACAAATGCACAACTATGACATGGACATAAAACTGTTCCAACTCTACTGAGCCATTGTTTCAGAGCATTATGAATCAATATATCAGCTCCCTGTTAACTGCTAGATTCTGTTCTCGAATTTGAAAAAATAAATGAGTCCCGATCGGGTAAATTTCAGTAATTTTATACATTCTTCCAGTATATCTCCATCCAGTTTGCATCGTTACCGGTTGGTAAGATGTCCACGCTGTCTAAAATGTAATTATCTGACAGAATCACAAGATCCTTGAGCAGGAACAGGCAGTAAGGCACTGCACAAAAACACCAATCTACCAACAATTATTTAGAAATAAATATTTAAAAAAAGGTAATGTGTTATTTGTATTGTAGTTTTACAAAACAATATTGTATGTCAACTCCGAAATCTCGTCCAACTCACAGAAGAAAGGAACCGCACCAATTATTCTGAAGGCTGTCTGATGGTTTTACATGTTGCTGCAAAATGATGTTAAAAAGGAAATGACTGGTGTCTTTTCCCCCATATTGCCTAAAGTGCTACACTTCTCAATCAGGCGTCCTGTTATGCAACAACATTGCTTTTCAGTGTTCCACTTCCATCTAGAGCGTCATGATCAAACTAACACAGCTTATTCACCGTCAATAGGAAACATTAATCTAGGATGACTTCCAACTTCTCCAGCAACGACCTAACAGTTGCACAGTTGTATTATTTGGACCTGCTTACTCATCCGTCGACATTTTACAAACAAATGAATCAAATCTAATCCCCAGATCTTAGACTAAGGGCTGTTTGGTGACGTGGCTCTCTACAGCTGATCCTTTGTCAGTTTGTCACTCCATTCAACCCGTCAGAAGCAACTTAAAAGACATTGTCCTAACCGTATCTTCTCCTATACTTTCTTCTTTCCTGAGTCGAACATATACACCTAACTTTGTATTTAACTTTTCTGTGTCCTTGTTGTTGCTTCAAGCTTCTCGGCACTGGTAACCGCTTTGAATCACCTCCTTGTTGCTTAAACTCAAGCGGAGTTCAATGGTGGTACGTTTTCCAGCAGTAATGACCTTACATATAACAATAAGTAATAATGTAGTAAAGACTGTAGCGGCTGAGGTCCATCGCCTCTTTTATGATTGGAAATCTGAGGAATCGAATCAGAACACAACAAGCCGAGAGCTCATGGAGCAATGTTCAGTCACAGAATGTAGCAGCGGATAGACCAGGACTCCTACCGTCTAGGTTTACCAGTCGTAGGTTTTTGGCACGAGGGATTGCACTGCACAAAGCTCAGCGGGAGGCAGTCAGTCTCAGCAAAGCCTCCACCATCTTAATTATGCAAAACAAGTAAACAAGGCAAGTCTGTGAAATATGGAGATATACCCTAACCCAGCAGGCAGCACAGGGATGAGAGGAGCGAGGAGGAAGGAAGACGGATAAAGCATGGTGGGACTTAGTGCCATCACAGAACAGTCACATTCACACACTTCAAGTTCCCACCATGCACGTGTCAAATGATACTGAAAGAAGAGCGGAGCATGTGGCCGGCTCCCGGTATTGCTGCTTTGGTTCCTAGTTGTGCGTCTTTCAGTGTTGTCGGGAACCGCTCATCGCCCGCTGGTGAAGAGGAGCTCACATAAGGACTCACAAACGTACAGACTGGTTGGATGTGTCAAGAGCCTTTGACCTTTCACAGGCTGCTCAGAAGCTGTACTTTAAGGAGAGTGATAGACTAGTCACTAGTATGAAAATAATCTGGAAGAGAGCCAGTCGGATGGAGGGATGGTAGAGCAACCTGCGACTGCCGGATGAGTGTCTGGCTGTGACACAGGTTGACTAATCCTGAAAATGGAATTGAAACGCCACCTGAGGCTTAATATAGAGCTGACTTTGTTTCACAAGCAGGGAACGGTCTGTGAGAAGTAACACCAAACAGGACCTGCAGGTGAGCAGTAAGCGGGTCCTCAGACAGGACACAGGGCTGGGCTACAATAACGTAACATAGGCTCGTGCCGATTGGCGAATGGATTGTATATTTTGCATATATATATATATATATATATATATATATATATATATATATATACAAAGACACATCAATAAGATCTGCCTTCTTGAGGACGACCAGACAATATGAATCGAAATCGAAATGATCGACCAAACCTAACGTAACACAAAAATATGTATTTCAAAATGTTTAATGAATTTAGTTTTTTCTCAGTTGGCTTAGATATCATATAATACCTCAAGGTCATATTAGATTTGTTATTACTGTGCACCAGCCCAATTTCCAGCCCTCAATCATCACTTAATACCAAAAATACATAGTACATTTGAAATGTTTCGTTCTCTAGGATAGTAGTGGTAACCGATACGGTCGTCACATTTTCCATCTAAAGCGTCGTTGTTTATTCAGTAGATTAATTCCGTCCCACGCTGCATGGTTCCTCGTCCAATTAGCTTCTAGCTCGGAGCCGAGCCCGGGCTCTGTGCCGCTGTCCGAATGCCTGCCCTCTGGGATAATGAGGGAGATGGGAGGAGGAGGAGAAAAGCTGTTGGTGGACATTTGATGATGGCATCAAAAACATTTGTAAACACAAGCAGAGTTTGTGTTGTTTTTCATTTTTTGTGCGTCTGTGACAGAGAGACAGAGAATGCAATGGGTAGGGTGGAGATGTCTATTTTAGCCATGGGCGCCAGATTAATTCATTATGAATAATGAACTTATTAGGCAGCTGCTTCATAGGGAATAGTAGAGCCGATGGGTATTATGTCATTAATTAATGAGAATGAATGAGACAACCTCTCCTCTCTGAAGTATTCACTACGTTGGAATGAAGACAATAAATAACACATGGCCGGCTCCCGAGTGGACCGGCTGGTCAGCGCTCGTGGGCATCCGAGGGAGATCAGTATCATCTGAGCAGACCTTCATTTTCCTGTGACACTTATGTCAAACATCAGAAATAATAATCTCCTCTGGAAGAATTTACTTTGTTCTCGGATTCAAAATCAAATACTTTTTGTCAGCCAGATTATTTTGGCTGAAAGTTCAAGTAGAGGTTTTGTATTGGGAACTTAACCATGTACAATAGTACTGCCTATGTGTACTTTTAGCTTCTTACTTGTACTTTACCAGAGTATTTTATGCTACTTAATACTTCTATTGTTCTACATTTAACAGGAGCTATGTGTACTTCTTACTCCAGGTTTATTGTTTCACACAGAATAATAATTTAAAGCCATATGATGAGTTCATAAAACACAAGATTACACCACAAATGGTTCCCAATGACTTTGTGAGCCCTTACAGCGTAAACTCTTTTTACAGCGTAAACTGTGGGGATCTACCATCTTGTTAAATAGGTGCTCATGGTGGGAAGCCTACAAACTGTTCAAAGTAGTTAAAATAACCCAACCAGGTACAAGAGCATTAGTTTGTATTAACTAGCTACTTGTAACGTGCGGGTGGTGGACCCAGGTGCAGGACGGAGGGCTCGGGAGACAGAGAGCTGCGGTTCAATACTTTAATTAAGCTCAGACAGACAGGTGGACAGCTCAGGAGCCGGCAAGCAGGAATCAGGGGGCAGGCAAGCAGGGAGTCAGGAACAAGCGAGGTCGGGTCCGGGAAGACAGGCAGACGGGTCGGAGACTCGGGTGGCAGGCGAGACGAAGAATCTGGAACAGGCGCGGTCGGGTCCGGGAAGGCAGGCAGGTCTGTACTGGAGAGGTGAGCATAGCAGCGAACGATCTGGCAAGGAGTGAGTGTGAGGCTGGTGCTTAAATACTGGCCTGATTGCGGGTGATGCGAGACAGCTGTGTGCGCAGGTGAATGGAGTGAGCGGACGAGCTGTGACTGACAGGCTGAGTGGAGCGGGGCTGAAGAGAGTCTGCAGGTAACGGGCTGATGAAACTGTGACACTACTCTTATCATCTCAGTACTTTTTAAAAACGTTGGGTACTTTACATTTTGCTGCACTATTGATTTTGGGATTTGTAGGTCACACATTGAAAACACAACATTCAAAGTTGGTTTCTCCTCCCATGACCAACGAGAGAAGCCCGGCCCAGCTTTGTCCGCTCGGCGTCTCGCCTCGCCGTATTATTTTCGGCATGCATGCCTAAAGTCCAGCACCCCCTGGCCTCAACGTCTTCTTTACCGGTTAATGCCGCTTCTGAAGGGAACAATCTTCTCTTTGTCTCCGTGTGTATACTATATATACTACAGCGGGTAAAATAAGTATTGAACACGTCAGCATCTCTCTCAGTAAAAATATTTCTAAAGGTGTTATAGACATGATATTTTCAATAGATGTCGGTAACAACCCAAGTAACCCATACATACAAAGAAAACCAAACGAATACATTCAGAAATGAAGTTACGTGTAATAAAATGAAATGACACAGGGAAACAGCATTGAACACTCTGACTGAAATGTATTTAATACTTGGTACAAAAGCCTTTGTTGGTGTATGAGAAACTAGCCTCATGCATTTCTCACGTGTGATTTTGCTTCATATTTCTATACAAACAGTCTTAAAATCTTGAATCTTCTGTGGGAACTCTTTAGTTCTTTCCATAGATGTGCTCTTGGATTGCAGGCAGCTGATTGGCTGGGCCGTTCTAGCAGCTTTCTTCTCTTTCTCTGAAACCAGTTGAGTTTCCTTGGCCGTGTGTTTGGGATCCTCGTTCCATTGTGGTCTCTTCTGACCAGACTCTGTTCTCCCAGTATTCCACAGGTTTGTCTAAATGTTGTGCAGCAAACTTTAAACCTTCGACATGCTTTTCCGTCAGCATGGAGTCTTGGTGGTGAGCGTGCATACGTGTTGATGATTACTTATTGTTTTCTTTGAAACAATGGGACCTGCTGATTCCAGGTCTTTCTGAAGCTCTCCACAACTGGTCCTTGGCTCTTCTGATCATTCTTTTCACTCCTCTGTCAGAAATCTTGTGAGGAGCATCTAGTCGTGGCCAGTTTATGGTGAAATGATGTTCTGGCCACTTCTGGATTATTACTTCCGGACGTTTAGAAGTCTTTCTTTAACCAGTGCATCAGTATGTTTGCAACAAAAGGTTGAAGCCAATAAAACGTCTATGGAAAGAACTAAAGATCAGAGTTTTTACAAGAGGCCCACGGAAACTTCAATATTTGAAGACATTTGAAGGCCCACATCACTTCTGAGAGACTAGTTTCTCACACAGGAGGCGTCTTGAAGCCGTCATTAACAACAACGGCTTTTAAGAGAAGTATTAAATACATTTCAGTCAGAGTGTTCAATGCTGTTTCTCTGTGTCATTTCATTTCATTACACGTAACTTAGTTTCCAAACGTATTTGTTTGGTTTTCTTTGTATGTGTGGATTACTTGGGTTGTTACCGACATCTATCATATCAATAGCACCTTTAGAAATATATTTACTGAGAACAATGGTGACGTGTTGAATACTTATTTAACCCGCTGTGTGTTTGTGTGTTTCTCGGTGTCCGCTCTCAGTTGTCCATCATGTCAGGTTAAGCACAATACAAGTCCATGTTTATCCTTCACTCTGTCGCCAGACTGGTTTCTTAGGAACTACTTTTTTCTCCTGATGACTGTAATTACCACAAAGACGCCGCAGACTGGAACACACTCTTTGACCTGAGGCAAGAGGCAGAGTAGATTGTGTAGCCTATTAATAACCCTCTCTCCTCCTCACACGCAGACACACACACTGTTAGCTTTCAATTCCATCACCCACCCTTTCTCCATCAGCCCCTGATTCCTCAGACGATACCCCCCCCACCCCCACAATCACCACGAAAACATCCCCTCCAACCATTTTCACCCCCAACCTCCCACGTGGAGCCCGGCACGCTGAGGAGCCAGTTGCCATGGCAACAGGAGGCAGTTGCTTTGGCGACTAATGGGGAGAGGGGCTACCGAGGAAACAATGGATGTTCAGTGAGGATGGGGTGTTGTGACGGGCTGCGAAGGAGATGCGAGTGAGCTATAAATAGACATCGCTAAAGACTCTGAATCCCTCTGTCATCCATTCCTCCAACACCCCCTGCTGAGATTATCCTCCTCTCTCCACACCTGTGCTCACCACTCATTCTCTCTCTCTCTCTCTCTCTCTCTCTCTCTCTCTCTCTCTCTCTCTCTCTCTCTCTCTCTCTCTCTCTACTTTCAGAATTCAAGAAGAATGCCTCTCAGTGTTTAGCCACAATGGAATTTCTCTCTTTCTTTTAGCTGACTGGCTGTCTGGCAGTTTCAAATGTGCCTGTGCCAAATATTTGATGGAAAGACAGATCTGCTTCAGAGAAACTTATAGAAACAACAGCCAGATTTAGATATCAATAAGTATATTGACATTCTTGCTGTATCCCCCAGGCCTTCGAGACATGAAAGCAACATGGCAGTATCAGACGGAAACCTCAATCTTCTATTGTGGAAAACACTGCTGTTTTCTGTCTTTACCTGATTCAACAGGGCCATTTAAAGTTAGCATGTAGCCCCTTGATTGAGCACAGTTTTGGTTTCGTCTCTATGCCTTCGCAGCCTGCATGGTCGGGCTGTATATTGGAAAAATCATTGAGATGTGTTCTGTGTATTATATATATATATATATATACATACATATATATATATATATAATTTCGAGGGAGAAAATGGTGTAGTTACATTTACTGAAAGTCGTGCGTTGAGCCGGTGGAAAGCGCGCACAGCGAGCACTCAGGCGGTCCCTGCAGGGTGAAGCGTGCTCCACGGCCGGAGCCGCAAGCTACCTTCACCATAACCTGACCTAGAGGCCATTATGAGCCCGGCGAAGGCCAGCCAGCACTGAAGGAGGCTGTGCCCGACACGCCGAGGTGAATAAATCACCCCCCACCCACCCCACCCCATTGACAAGGGTTCGCACAAGTTTTCAGCAGCAAATAAAGTTGCACCCTAACAATATATTGTGTGCAGCTGCATTGCCCCAGTTATTAGGCACAGCACTTCTGTCGCCCAGTGGGATTATACAGCACTTTGTTCAGTGGGTGTCTTTGCCAGCCAACCAGTCCGACAGGGTGAGGTCATCCTCTTGGTGGGCTGTGTGTGTTTGTCCCCATGGTGTCAGATTTTCACTTCAAGGGGCAAGCAGACAAAGAGGGAATAAAAAAAAGCGACCGCTGTGACAGAGGACAGTACACCCGCCTCAAGCCTGTCTGCCCACCTACCTGCCTGCCCACGACCGCCTGTCTGTCTGTGCAGGTGGGATGTGTTAGTGACGATGACTCTGATGTGACCGTACGGTGATTTTGGTGGAGCCTTGCTCTCCAGCTGTGGTGGCAGGCCGCCTTTTTCCTGGTGTTTGAGAGTCAAAAGGTCCAGTCACCTCCATCGTAGGTGTCCTGTTTTAAACCAGCTTCAACATTTACCAGCAGTTACACCTGCCAGCCAGTCACGGCTGAGAGTTCAGTGGCCACGTTGTACATGTGTATATACTTGACTTTAAGTTTCAAACCTTTTTGTTTTTTCAAGGTTTTATTTCACAATGTCCCAAAACAACCACAATTAGCCCCCAAACACCAAGAGCAGACTCTAAACCTGCGCTCCACTGCTGCCTGATTGTTTCTGACTCGCCCCCTGCTGCGCTTCCCCTCACACTTCCTTGAAGTCGCAGCTCTCAGCGGGTCACCAGAATGAAAAAGGCCATCATCCCTGGGGCAGAGTCCCGCCGTTCACAACAACAACAACGCAGACCTTCTGCGTCCTGACTGACTCGGTGTGGGCCTGAACACGGGACATCACATGGGAAGCCAAATCAGACCGTGTGCATTAGAACAAGACGTATATGGTACAAATATCCTTAAACCAGGGAAATGTTTGGGTTGATGCATGACTGAGAGCGATTTGTGAATGAAACTCTTTTCTAAAAGGAATGATGCTACTTCATCAGGTACTAAAGCCCTCACTCCTACATCCTGGTGATTCATTTATCTATTTTGGTTCATGAACAGGAATTTGTGTAATAAAATAAGGTATTTTGTTATTGGTAAGTGAAATACATACAATTATAAATATACTCTACATTGCCACAAACACATTGATTGTTGTTTAGCGCTTGTTTCTTATTTATTGAGGCACGTAAGCGTTCTGACCATGACTGCTGCATTTTTAAATTCATAAATGCTTTGTCATGTTTCACAGGGTTCTCATTTGAATCTTTTGTTTTTCTTCCCTCGCAGCATTAGCTTTGGTCCTGGGGGCCCGACAACACTTTACATATGGGTTCATGTGGGCCTGGTCCAAGACCTCTTGTTGTGTAGTTAGATATCTATCTACATTTATTTGTTTTTCAGTTTCGTCCATCGCTGCCAGGGAGAGATTGACTTTTGCTTTCAAGTGGCTCCCCACCTTTCCCTTTTCCAATGCCAGCTTGGGGAAACTTGGGAAGAAAACAAAGCTCTTGTTCATTTTGTGTTTTATAAAGCAATTCTTCCTCTAGGTGTGAAGTAACATTTGGCGGTTGTTGAGTAAACCATCAGAACTCCAAATGAAAAAGATTGTTACTGAGAACCTCTTTTAAGAAGTTATGTGGAAAATGTCTTTGAAGATTGGCAAAAATGGGATTGAAGTTGAAATTAGGATTAGAGAAGGTAAAGTCAAGGTTACGATAAAGGTAGTAGGATTGTATGTTGTTTTATTTGAAAGTCATCCTTGTGTGCATTGAGCACCGTTCATTGCAGCTGAAGAACTTGTCATAGTCTCTTGTTGGTTAAAGCACGGCAGCATTGTACCTTCAGCTCTCCATTGGTCCTGTCATGGTGTTGGGAGGCAATGTGTGTATCATACCCAATCTCCAGTCCAACCTTCCCTCACTTTACCCTCCCGTCCTGCATCCTTTGTTGCCCTTTCTTTTTCACTTTGACCCCTGTGTGCCTTTCTTCTATACCTCATCTCTCCATCCTTACATACATCCTTGTTCACCGTTTAACTTGCTTCCGTCTCCTGCCTCATCTGGCAGCCCTGGTCATTTCAATCTCTTTTTTTCTGCTCTTTTACTCCCAAAGATGGCCAACCTTCATCCCTACTTAACACACTGTCCACATTCCTATGCTTTGCTTCTGCCCTCATCTGTCTGCATCCCTGCCTGTTTGCCGGTCTGCCTGTTTTAAACCATTGTTTTATGCCGACGTTCAGCCTTCAGTCCAAACCGACAACCACAAGAACAACTGTAACCTGCAGCTGTTTTGACTGGACCTGGACACCCAAAGCCCAAAACCAGCCAAAACATCTTGATCGCCCCCTGGTGGCTGGCTGCAGTATTTGTCATAAACCCCGCCCCTCTCCATGTTAGCGGATGGGACATGGGTCAAACAAAACAAAAGAAATCAAAGAACACGTCAAATACAATTTACCCAAAGATGGCTTTGTCATTTTAGGTAGATGTTATAGCATGGATGTATGTTCAAGTATTATTTTTTCTGAGCAATCTATTTGATGCAGCAACAAGGTAGCTCTCGCGCTGTCATACATGTCAGAAATCAATTGCGTTGGTCCAGACAGCATGGATGTGATGTGTGGAGCGCTATGGTTTGGAAAAGTCTCGCATTCAGATCCACTCTCCCCCCTGAAGCGCCTGCTTTAGCCCTCACTCAATCCTCCCCAAGGGGGGTAGACGTGTGTGTGTGTGTGTGTGTGTGTGTGTGTGTGTGTGTGTGTGTGTGTGTGTGTGTGTGTGTGTGTGTGTGTGTGTGTGTGTGTGTGTGTGTGTGTGTGTGTGTGTGTGTGTGTGTGTGTGTGTGTGTGTGTGTGTGTGTGTGTGTGCGCGTTTTACCATGAGACAGAATGAGAAAAGAAAGGGATTGAAGGGGAGAAAAACGTAGAGTGAAAGAGAAAATTGCAGGGGAGGGGGCCTTACTCACTCCACCACAGTGGGTGGGATCTGGGAACTGGCAGTAGCCAATTGGCTGCCACAACTGGGTCACATGAGCAATGTAATAATCAGTGAGAGAACCAGAGAGAGAGAGAGAAAGAGGGAGGGGACGAGGGAGAGATCTGTACATCCAGTTCACCCCTCAGTGTGTTTGAGTTCAGAACGGAGGCACCAGAGACTCCACACAGAGCACCTGAGTGGCTGAAGAGGAACAACAGCACAAGGCAACAAAGGAAAAACGGAGAGAAGGGAAGAGAAGTGTTGAATATTACCTTTGGACACCTGAGACTGAGACAAAGACAGATTGTGGAACAAAGAAAAGGGGGGAGGAACTAGAATAGAAAGGAGAGACGGCATGTCTTCTCTCTCCAATCAGCAGCCTGGCTCTCCTTTCTCAGAGTACAGCGAGCTGTGTAAGGTGCCGTCCCTGACGCCCACCGTGCCGGCTCAGAGCTGGGATTGGCAGCCCTCCCCGGGCATGGACATGGGAACCCCAAGGGGCCTGGTGGTAGGTGGTGGGACTCTGGCATCGACCGGACTCACAGATGAGGACAAGCTGTGCTTCTTCGAGCAGCCGGGCAGGGACGGCATGGATGCGGAGCTGAAGGTGCCAAGCAGGGTTGGGGGCATCTCCGGAAGCATCTCGCTCGGTAACACATCACTTGGAAGTGCAGGGGAAAGCCCAGACAGCCCTCTGTCCTCCCCATTCCCTTCCCCAGCTTCCCCCAGACTACCCTCTGCCTTGGGAAGTGGGGGTACCAGCAGGGTGTCCCTGCCACCAGTTCCTGGATCCCCTGCCAGGCGTATGGAGCAGTCATCCCCCGCTAGTGCCATGCCTCCACACTTAATGGGTGCCTCACTGATGCAGGCATCCCCAATAGATGGAGACTCGCCCTCTGACCCATGGAACAACTCGACTTTTGCTGAATCCAGCCCAAAGGTAGCCATGCCCCAGGTGGCCCCTAACTACTGCGTCATTGGAGTTGGGAACGACAACCACTTGGAGAGGGCCGAAGAGGTTGTGGCTGGAGCCGGGGCAGCCCTGGGGGCCCGACAGTTATCTGAGGACTCTTCAGGGGACAACAGCGAGGATGAAGAGATAGAAGAAGAGGAGATGGAGTTGGAGCCCTGTTTTATGGGGCGAGCGGAGCAGCAGAGGAAGGCTATGCGCCGTGCAATGTCCGAATGTTCCCACCTGTCGGTACCAACCAGTCTAGAGCTGCCTGATAAATACCCAGGGGGAGATGGGGCAGGGCTGGACCAGCTGGTGTCGCCCATGGGCGGTCCACGTCGCTCACCACACTCCATGAAGCGCTCACTTACCGTTGCAGAAGATCCGTCCCAGACCCCGCAGCCCACCCTCTCAGCGGCGGGCGCCACACACAACGACCTGCGGCAAGCCCCACCTGAACCCCGACTCTGCCTTTCCCCATTCCCGCTGCTGAAAGATGCTGGCTATCCTCTGTCACCACTAGATGCCCCAATTGAGGGCTTTAAGGTGGAGAAGGAGCCAGGTGGCATTGTGCTTCCAGTGCCCCTCAGCCCCAAGGGGTTTGGCGGCATGGACTCCAGCTCTCTTTTGCAAGTAGACTCCGACACTGAAGGAGAAGCCGATCGCAAATCTGACACGGCTAAACATGCTGAGTTCGGTGGCAATGAAGCAGACACTAAACTCAACACTGGTGCAGGTGTAGACTTTGGAGCTGCAAACAAATCGACATGGGACATTGGTGGTGACCTTCCCTCTGGTGGCTTTACCAGCCTCGGCTTGAACTCCAGCACTAACCCTTTTATCACAGGGGATGGTAGGTGGAAGTCATGTTAGCAGTCCCCTTTGAATGTGCTTGTCAAAAAATGTTGATATGGAGAAACTGAGTTTGTAGGTTAAGCTTTTACTGGCCACAGCTCTGTTCAAAGGATGCATGATAGCGCTATGTATAACTTTCATGGACTGCTGTGAAAAGTTTCGTGAATATTGAAATGTAATATATAAATTGATAGATCAGACAGAATGAAGACTCTGTGGTTAAAAACAATCCCAGCACAAGGCACAGCAGAGTATATAACTGAAATCTTAGTCCAACAATGTAATTCATCGGTGACACACAGAAAAAAGGGTTTGGTGCTGAAGAGTTAAAGTGGGTGCAGCATGCAGGGAGGGGATTAATGTTGAATATGAAAGATGATGTATGGATTGAGCGTTGTCTTCTGTTTGGTGGCTGTGTGAGCTGCAGTGAGGACACCTTGCTGCAGGCAATTCCAAGGACACATTATTCAAATAGCATATCAATGCTACCCCTATCACTGACGACTGTATTGTGAGTAAAATATTCTCAAGACCTCTTGCGTGCTCTCCAGTTGCTTAAAAGTGTGTAGATTGTGGTTCATGACGAAAGGCATTGCTCGAACGCTTCTCTTATTGACAGTCGGTTTCAATCCAGACTTGGTTTTCTGGTCTAAGCTTGCAAATGGCTCGGGGCTAGGAGTAGCTGCAGAGGCAGACTGTCAGACAGCGAGAGAGACGGAGAGTGAAAGTGAAATAATGAAAAGCTGAGAGAAGTCGACAGCAACAGTGCCCCCCCCCCGTGGGCTGCTTGACATTCCACGTTGGTCATATCTGACTCGTTGTGTTGGTCAAACACCGCGTGCCAATTTTAGACGGCATCAGACTGTACAGAGGGTGAGACGATTAAAAGTGTGTAAATACCGATACAACGGGTACATTGTCTTAGTTTTTTGCATTTGTGGACACAGGTGGTTGTTTCCATGGGTCTGTTCATGTGCATGCAAATGTGTGTTGCAGCTCTATAAGCTTGCAGCATGAGGTGGTATAGTAGATGGCTCTCCAGCTGACGTTCTGATACAGGGTCAGGGTAACACGGCCCATTCTAGCTGAGGGAATGTGTATGTCCAACCTCATTTCCCATCACGCTGCACGCTTCCCCTCTTTTTCTGTCAGTCTGCGAGGCCGCCTCCTTCTTTCTTCCTGTTGAGCACCAAATGCTCATTAGATTCTTGCTGAAGACAGGCAGAGCCAAGATGGCTGAAAGCGGGTCACGGTCGCATCGAATGATGAGCCAGAATGGGGTCACGGCCTGGGGAGGGCGGACAACGAGCATCTTTCTCTCTCGTCCGTCTCCTGCTTTTTCTCTCTCCTCTACTTGGTCCGTCTCTTTGTATCTCTTTGCTTGCGGCTGCCTGTTACGCCTCCCGCCACAAACCTGTGGGGTAGAAGCTACAAGCCTGGCCACCAAGTCCAAACAGGAGCAGAGTCATCGGGCCGCGGGCTGTGTGTTGTGTTCATGCAGCTGTTTGCTTTCTTACCAAGGTCATGGGAGTAGTTCAGTTGCTCCTGTTGTTGAGTAAAGCCACCCCGGTTAAAGCATACGCACGTGCTTTGGAGTACGATTTCCACAAATAGCTGCAGGTGTGCAGTTTGCTTTAGCTTTGAGAGAGAGAGGTTGTGGGAAAAGGTGATGAGCAGATTTTAAAAAGAAAGCATTGGGTGGGTCGGGATAAAAGAATATAAAATGGGAAACAAAGAAAAGAGGAGAGAGAGATGCAGACAAATGTATTATAATGGAAAACCAGAAGAAAAGCTTCAGGGTGAAGCACGCTCAGACAGATGAGGAAGGCGGAAATAATAGATGGAACGATCAAGACAAGAAAGGTTATGAAATGATTTCAATCTCGCAATATTCCCTCATTTGAGACGCCTCCATTCTGATAATCAAGCAGACAATTGCCGCATTGTTTTCCGTCGGGAGAAAATAATTGAACGTTCTCTCCGGAGGAACGAGTCCGGACCATGTGCATGTGTTGGCTTTCACTTCATGCTTGTCACAGTCAAATTGCAGCACTGCGTTTTTTCTTTTTGCATAATTGTTTGTTTGTCTTTGTGTGCACATATTATTAGCTTTTTGTCTGATTTGCATTTGCAAATGTGTGCATATTTTAATCCTTGGTGCATTTTGAAAAGGTCACACCTCTTCGTATTATAACTCAGTCACACTACAATATACAGACTTCACACACTTAATTCTGGAATTAGCGCTACTTACTTTTGTTTCCAGTGATGGCAGATAATGGCAGATAATAAACTCATAAATCCATTCAGGAGTTTTTGAGTTTTTCTCGAGTATCGGAAGTTCACCAGTTGATTGTTGTCTTGTTTGAGCTACTTTCTAAAGAGGTTTAGAGTTTAGAGACTGCTGCCACTCATACAGTAATTGAGCTGCCTCACACTTCAGATTAAGCCACAAAGTCCACTCTCCACTCTGTTACCACTTCAGCAGCACTTCAGAGCGTCCACCGTGTTTGATGTGCCAGGGACGCAGCGAGGCTTTCACTTCAGAACCACTCAGCCAGTGTATTTGACTTCAGGAGCCAAATGAAGGGAGGAAATGTCAGTCGATGAGAAATTCATTTTAACCTCTACATTTTTGCTTCCTATTCTTTATGGAACATAATGATCCTTTTCAATTGCTTTTCACTTCAGTAGCTTCACCGGTGAGGAAAACAACCTTCATGAAATAAAGTCTTAAAAGACCAGTGTAGATCCTCTCACAAAGACGCAAAGGCATTCCTAAGCGTGTGCATATGTCATGTTAATGATCAAATTCCAGTTTAAAAATGTTGGACGTGCCTTTTTTTAAGCTACATTTCTAAAATCATCAAATTATGAGACAGCTTAAAGATGCAAGAGTCGAGTCTGCATATTTTACCATATTGATAAGAGAAAAGACTGGTGGTGCTCTTCAGGAGAGTCGAGGCTTAACAGCCCTAAATGAGCTGTAAGTGTTATCATTATGCTAATGAAACCTTGAATGGAACTGGCTCGCTGCACCCAGATGCTCATTGTTCTCCGAGCCATATATTATACACAGAGCCTCAGCAGCTCTGCTAATGCAGCAGGTTGACATCCAGATGAAACGGAGGTCAGAGGGTTCGTTCAGGACCAAATACCGCTTCCAGAGGTGGATGCTGAAATATATCGTCATGACTGCACTGACATCATTCTTGACCTCCACTGTACCAGCATGTTCTCTTGTGATTGATGCCTCCAATCACAAGCTCCATCAATAATGAATGTCCCTCTCTCGGGAGGTGAATGATTGCTTTTTTTTATTCTTTCTCTCTGCTTCTTGGCTAATAGTCGCAGTAATATCTGTGAGTCCCTGCGGTCTCGGGTTTTAGAGCTGTCTTCATCACATTTGTTTGCTAGAATTTGCTGGTCAAGGGGTTGGGAAAATCACCAGGTCAACGTTGTGAAAAATGAAGAGAAAGAATGAATAATGGAAGTTTAATTTTCATAATATCTCTGTCAAGCTATAATTCATATCTTAATAACGGGATGAAGAAAATAGAAAGGTGGAAGAAGTACGGAAGCCCTGAGAGGAAATGAATAGAAAACATCTTTAGAAGCCTGCAGAGTAAAGCCAATGTGAAAGTGTCTTAAAACTTGTGTTCTCTCTCCTGACCACCAGGGGGTGACTCCTCTGGTTGTATAGAAGTCTATGCTTCATGTGTTAGAGCTGCATTCTCTCTCCTGACCACCAGGGGGTGACTCCTCTGGTTGTATAGAAGTCTATGCTTCATGTGTTAGAGCTGCATTCTCTCTCCTGACCACCAGGGGGTGACTCCTCTGGTTGTATAGAAGTCTATGCTTCATGTGTTAAAGCTGCATTATCTCTCCTGACCACCAGGGGACAACTCCTCTGGTTGTATAGAAGTATATGCTGCATGTGTTAAAGCTGCATTCTCTCTCCTGACCACCAGGGGGCGACTCCTCTGGTTGTATAGAAGTCTATGCTTCACGTGTTAAAGCTGCATTCTCTCTCCTGACCACCAGGGGGCGACTCCTCTGGTTGTATAGAAGTCTATGCTTCATGTGTTAAAGCTGCATTCTCTCTCCTGACCACCAGGGGGCGACTCCTCTGGTTGTATAGAAGTCTATATAAATGACTCTACTTCTCTCTTGATGTATTCCCTCAGTAAACATTGTAAACATGAGTTTATGTCTCAATCTCTAGTTTCAAGTCTTCTTCAATACAGCATGATGTTCATTTAGTAAATTATGCTCATTTAGAGTCAAACAGACCATAAAGCAGGGGATGCTTTAGGGCGGGGCTACAAGGTGATTGACAGGTGACAACCAGGACGTTGTCTGGTCTGGTAGTTGTCCGTGTTTTCATCTTACAACTTGAACCCTTGCACAGTGGGTTTTCCCTTCAGGAAAGTTCATTGTAACATTTAGGTCGACATCAAAGGTCTTATTCAGCATCCGGTTGTACTGAGCTCCACCCTCTCGTGTCACCTTTGGTTGCAAAAATCAAATTGACGACTTCCAAAATGAAGAACTTGCATCTTAAAGACAGGAATCCATAAACCAAAGGGTGATGTCACGGTTACTACGTCCACTCCTTACACACAGTCTATGTCACCTCCTGCTGTTTGCTTCATTGTAGCCATTTTCACCGGGCTTATCGACAGCTCTGACACAGTATAGATCAGGGGTGTCAAACTCATTTTCACCGCGGGCCACATCAGCATCATGGTTGCCCTCAAAGGGCCGGTTGTAACTGTAACACTGTATAAATGTAACTACTACCGAACATATTGTTAAATAACTGTCTTTGTATTGTTTATTCAAGTGTAAAAATATTGTACATGCATTTATATACATATATATATATATATATATATATATATATATATATATATATATATAAACCCACATTACTCTATCAATGATCAAACTTAAAACAGAAGAAAATAACAAAGACAAAGATCAAACAATCGTTGTTATATTAACTTTGTTCAAAGCTTTTTTTTGTCACAGTTGAGAAGGACATAACTAGCCAATAATAACATGCATGTGGTCTGGGGCAGTGGTTCTACTGGTCTGGCTGCACCATCACCCCTGAATGACCCGAGATCCAAAGCAAGGAACATGTTCAACTTCTCAAATGGATTTAATGAAAAGATGGTGCAGTTTGAGCCTGAAATGGTACAGAATCTCACATGCCAACACAAAAAAACTAGTTTGAAATATTCCCTTTTACACTCAATTAAAAACCCCAAAGTGCATCTTAAGTACACAAAGTAATACAACACACATAATCATTTTATAACTTCAGCCTTTTTTAACAGACTCAGCAGTGCTTTCATGCACAAACATAATAAAAAGGTCGGGAATGAAGTGAACTATCACAAATAGTGCGTGTGTAAACTCATGTAAGTAAAGTGTGTTGTGAACGCAGCACTGAGGAGTGTGAATAGACGCACTCTGCTGCATTCAAAATTACCTTCAAAACAAAATCACAGGATTTTTATATTGCCCATGCAAAGGTCCCCAACCCACTGAAAACGAGTCCGCGACGAACCGAAAACGGGTCCGCAACCCACTGAAAACGGGTCCGCGACCGACTGAAAACGGGTCCGCGACGAACCGGAAACGGGTCCGCAACCCACTGAAAACGGATCCGCGACAGACTGAAAACGGGTCCACGGTGGTGATCATGCCTTCCAAGCCGTCGCGGGCCACATAAAATGACGTGGCGGGCCACATTTGGCCCGCGGGCCTTGAGTTTGACACATGTGCAGTAGAGGATCAAGTTGATCTCTTGAGTCTCTCATTGTTTCATTTTTGTATTTGTATTGGGCCTCCTTTGTTTATTTCATTTGCTCCCATTCTCTTGTTCCCTTTCCTTTGTCTTGTCACACCACTGTCTGACTTTATTTAGGTCAGGTTTTTCTTTCTTCTTGTAGATCACCTATTAGTGTTCTCTCTGTTTGGTCTGATATCTGTCAACGTTCCAGGTCTGGGGTCGCTGTACGTTATGTAAGCTAACAATGTCATTTCATTCTGCTCGAAGGTTTACGCCCCAATTCTCTCGTCTTGTTCCTTCCTGTCCTCCCGCTATCTCTTTCGGTCCCTTGCGTTTTCAAAGGTCATTATTGGCATTTTACCATATTTCAAAGTAGCTATAAAACAGAAGGTAATATAAAAAACAAAACAGATAAGAAAGGGCGATGTGTATTCATTCCTAACCAGTTCTTCTGTTTCTCACCTTTGTGTTTCCTCTATATACTACTTACTGTTTGCGCTCTTTCTGGCTGCCCACCCGCCTCTGGATCTGTGAATCCGTATTTCCCATGCGGACTCTAAAGCAGAGCAATCAAAGGTCTTTGGTCTTCCTTTGATAATCATATTCCTAATTCAATTCCTCTGACATGTTTTCTCCAATTAGTCTGCCAAATGCAACAGAAAATCTAGTGTGAGGGAACAGCCAATCAAGATTTGTTTTCTGTAAAATGTACTCTATCTATTTTTTGTGTGTGTATCCTGCAGTCAGTTCAAGAATTAGCGACGAGTTGATGTGACGATTTCAATGATTTCACTGATTTCATGTTTTTATGCCCACCGTGTGGGCGACAGCTGTGTCCGGAGGCGTTCTGTCTTCGGGGCGTCTGTCCGTCCGTTCTGGAAAACGTGACATCTCACGAACGCCTTCAGGGAATTGCTTAGAAATTGCCACAAACGTCCGTCCACTTGCATTCAGTTGAAGTGTTGAAAGTTGAAAGTGATTTGAATTTAGTGGTCAAAGGTCACTCTGACCTCACAAAACACATTTTTTTACATTACATTTCATTTAGCTGACGGTTTTATCTAAAGAGACTTAGTGCATTCGACCATGAGTACAATTTCAGTTTTAGCCATAACTTATCATAAATCTTATCAGATATTTTTGGACAATGATAAATTGCCCCTTCATTTCATTACACTGACACTTTTATCCAAAGCGACTTACATGACATACAGTAGACTGTAGACACAGCAACGGTGAGCAATGAGGGTTAAGTGTCTTGCTCAAGGACACAACGACATGGACTGGCTGAGCCGGGGATCGAACCGCCGATCCTCTGGTTGAAAGTCAGACTTGCTAACAACTGAGCCACAGTTCACTGGAGGCTCCTTTATATTGGTCCCTTGTCCTGTTTGGCACAGTGGGTAATAAAACGTGCCACCTGGCTCAAAATAAGTATGTTCGTAACAAAACGTTAAAATAAGTCAGCGTTAACTTTTGGTTTCACACGGTCTCCTGGTTAAAAAGCTGTGTTTCTTTGACCCGCCCGTCCACACACGAAATGTAATGGACACTGTAATTCTGTATTGAATGTACATTGTGGGAGACCAGGCTGAGAGCGAATGGAGATTGAGGTACTTCTTCTCAGTCATAACTCGGTCAAATCCAAACACACAGGCATGATACCCATATGTTTAGTTTCAGTGTGAACCACTTTCTAAGGATTATCTCATTGCAAATAAATGTTTGTAAAGAAACACAGCAAACTTTTTGTTTACTTTTTTGTCAAAA
This sequence comes from Cottus gobio, assembly GCA_023566465.1. Lineage (NCBI taxonomy): Eukaryota > Metazoa > Chordata > Actinopteri > Perciformes > Cottidae > Cottus > Cottus gobio. The sequence continues at coordinate 21,529,853 of CM042234.1, read as the reverse complement.
TGTGAGGCAATATAGGCAAAAACACAGTACACATAGTAACTCACTCAGTAACTGAATCTAAGGCAACATTGTTCTTCCATGTTTTGCATGATTATCCTGCTAATGGAAGTAGTAACAGGAGTGACAAACCCATGAATATAAATAGTATTGATGTTACACTATTCATATTTACTGAAGCTCAGAATGGCCATTGTTGTACAACTTCAGTTGTCTGTTTTCTGAAACTATCAACACACAAACTGGGGACTCGAGTCTTGTCCTTCTGAACTCAACCTGTGTGCAGCTCCAGAAATAGACCACGTATTCGTCCTTGTTCATAGAATACTCTTCCTGCACATTGCATCCACATATGTGGGAAGCAGGCGCAATGCACTGGGTTGGAAGGACACAGGATTATGCTGCACTTTTATTTATTATATTGAACTCATTTTCAAACGTGGACATCAGAGGATCTCCCAGCTGCATTCAGACCCATTCTCCTCTTCTGCCCAGTTTTGGCTTTCTTTTTCTCTTTGAGCTAGCTAACATCTGACAATTTAGCTGTCAAGTAACGTTAAAGGTTGATGATGTGAGCGAAGTGTAACCATGGTAACTGAAGTGCACGTGTGCTTTTATTGGGACTGTATGAATATTGCTCCGGTGAACCATGCAGGAAACTAATTCATAGGGTACTGGGAAAACAAAAAGATTGTCCTTTCCGTTGCATAGAGCTTAGACGAATAACAAGTCACGCAATCTATAATGATCACAACATGTTTCGCTGAGCAGAGAAAGTATTTAGGAGCATGAAGCAAAGACCCACGGGAGTATTCACGAGAATTAGAAGACAGAATTTAGGAGAAAGATTTGTAAAGCCTTTTTTGTTTTCTGTTCTGTGAACAAACCGGTATCGCCTCCAAGAGGGCAGACATGTGCACACGTAGCAGGTGTGATGGTCAAATACAACCTTTTTGTGATGCACTTGTTGCACAGCAATTTGATTGATTCAGTTGACAATGCTCTGCAGGTGGTTTTTGTGTTTAAATGTCTGTCAACTGCTGCCGATAACTGTTTGTGTTGTTGAATTAGAAAAAAGGACTTTTATTTGTCTGACATATTGCCGTGATTTCTAATTCAAATCAATTGTCTTTCCAGTAAAATCCGACAAGATGGACAAGGCAGAGAAGGAGGAAAAGTCTGAGGACAGCGTAAAGAACGTAGACCTGTTCGACCCTCTGTTTGATAGAGCAGAGCAGAAGAGCGTGAAGGTGGAATACACAGTCACTGAGACTCCAGCCAAGGTGGAGAAAGAGATGGAGAAACAGGCAGAGACACAGAAAGAGAAGGAAAAACAGGCAGAGACACAGAAAGAGAAGGAAAAAGAGGCAGAGACACAGAAAGAGAAGGAAAAAGAGGCAGAGACACAGAAAGAGAAGGAAAAAGAGGCAGAGACACAGAAAGAGAAGGAAAAAGAGGCAGAGACACAGAAAGAGAAGGAGAAAGAGGCAGAGACACAGAAAGAGAAGGACAAATATATGAAGGATGCAGGAAAAGCTAAAGAGGAGAAGGAGACGGACAAAGTGAAGGTGACAGAGAAGGTGGAAGAAAAGAAGGAGGCAGAAAAGGAAAAAGAGAAAGTGGAGTCCATTGAACAGAAGGTAGAAAAAGAGGATTGGATGAACAAGGTAGAAGAATCACAGGATAAATTGTCGAAGACGGAGAAAGTAGTAAAAGTGGTGATGACAGAGGTAGAGAGCAAAGTGGAGAAAACAGAGGATGTGGGAAAAATAGACAAAAATGAAAAGTCCACTGTGCACGACAAAACGGAGAACACTGAGAAGCTTGAGGAAACCAAGATGAAGGATGGCAACGAGCAGCACACGGACAAAGCGGAGAAGACCCCGGAGCCACCGCCGACACCCGTCAAGCTCGATATCAGTTCTGGCGAGCTGGAGAAGAAGGCCGACGCGGAGACAAAGGCGACACCAGAGGTTGGAGACGCCAAGAAAGAGAAGGTCGACCAAGACAAAGCCAAGATGACGGAGAAGCCGGCGGAGATACCGATGCAGAAGGACGACAAGGAGGAGAAGCAGGACAAAGTGCAGGCCAACAAAAAGATTGTGGAGAAAAAGGATGACAAGACTGCAAGAGCAGACGGAGCCGAGAAGGCCAAAAAAGCAAAACCTGCAACCAATGGAAGCAGTGCCCCCCTGAGCAGGGACCTGGCAGTGGGGAAGACAAAGGTAGGAGCTGTAAGCTGCGGATGTTTCTTCTTACACACTGATGGGATCCATATTCTGTACTAAACACAGACATGGGTTCAAGTAGTAAACTAGTGTAATATTAGACTACAACCTGTGTGTTATAATGCAAGTCATTACACAGACTGCCAATTTCCAACCTGAAACTCAAGGTAAGTTAATAGGTTTAAATTTTTTATGGCAAGCAGTAATATAGGACCAGTTTGAATATCTAGTTGTTTAAAGGGACACACTGTGAGGTATGGCCTAGTGTGATCTTTAATAGACCATCAACATGTGACACAACTCTTGCTCCATGTCATGGATGGATTACTGAACGGGCTCACCAGGCACAGGCCCGAGGGCTCAAAGTGGCCCCCATAGCCACCTACAAAATTATACTACAAGAGATGCATACCAAGAGCCTCTTTACCATTTTACAAATTACCACAAAGAAACTAAAAAAAACTAAACAACCACAAAGATACGACAAAGACAGTAAAAAAGACTACAGAAGACACAAAAAAGATATTCAAATCAACCTCAAAGAGCAAAATGACCACAAAGACACACAAATTGACTTTGAAAAGACCAAACAACCACAAAGAGAGAATACAATGAAAACAAAGAGACTCAAAACAACTACAGAGATACTCAAAACAACTACAGAGAGACTCAAAACAACTACAGAAAGACTCAAAACAACTACAGAAAGACTCAAAACAACTACAGAGAGACTCAAAACAACTACAGAGAGACTCAAAACAACTACAGAAAGACTCAAAACAACTACAGAGAGACTCAAAACAACTACAGAGAGACTCAAAACAACTACAGAAAGACTCAAAACAACTACAGAGAGACTCAAAACTACAAAGAAACAACCTCAGCTATCACCTTGATCAAGGGCATGTAGCTGAAAGGATTTGGGTTATGATACGTTAGAGTTTCAGGGTTTAAATGCATTCTTCACGCATGCTGCTGAAGCTTCTGCTGCTGCTTTCTTCATGTCGACTGTATACTGTGTGTAAAGTACAAAAACGCCTTGTTCAGAGATATTTCAAGTCATGAACGTATGTTCACATTTATAACATACTTTAAACAATAGAAGCAATGCTAATTATTATTTCACTACATTTTTTTAGGGCAATTCCGTGTCAAATCAGGTGGAGGTTACAGTTGACATTTATCTGCAAATCTATATCTATATTTTGTAAACTTAAGTTCTGTAAAAGAATTTTGCTGATTTTTAAGAATTGCCACTGGGAATGATGTTATTTTTGCACCCCCCAAAAAATGTACTGGGCAGAACCCATTTTTCTTTTTATCCAAACACTACTATGGTTGAATGTCCAAACGCTATGAAATATGGTAGGGGTATAGTAAAAATGGTGCACAGCATGATTTAAAGACGAAAATGTAGAGAGAAGTGCAAAATGTGAGGTTTTTGGAGCCCCAGGCAGTCCCCCAAAGTATATACATATGGACATCTCAATATTTCCTGCTAAAACACAGCATGATTGATGTTAAACGAAATTTCAAGGGCTGTAACAACAACAGAATCCGAGATATGGCAATTATACGTATTGTAATGAGAAAATTCCACCAAAGTATTTAACAGAACTTCTCTCAAATAGCACATGGTTTGAACGAAGTCTAAAATGTAAACAAAAATATAATTTGACACAGAATGACCCATATGATTTATATAGTTTAATGCTGCTTGTGCTGCTTAACGTCCCACCGTTATCATCCATTTTCCTTATTTTTTGCTTTCCTTTGCTCTCCCTCCTCATTTTGCCCCCGCCGCTCCTCTATGTCTCGGCCCTGTGTAGCAGCCGGCTGCCGGGCCGACCAAGCCGAGCGCCGCCGCTAAAACCCGTCTGAGTACCACAGCCGCTGGTGGCTCGGGCACAGTGCCGACTAAGCGCACCACATCCTCCACCACCACCTCCATCTCAGACAAAAAAAACAGCACAGCCAAGGCACCGGCCACAGCCGCTGCTGGTCCCAAGAGGCCCTCCACCTCTTCCACCAGCCGCCCTGCATCCTCCACCACCACTGCCACTGCACGTGATGTCAGACCCAAGGTAGGTTTGGTTTGTCAGGACCGTCAAAGGCTGCAGAAGGCTCAGTTACACCCATCAAGGACTTCTTCGACACGTCAGCCAATGGGTTTGGATCAAGTATGACCAAACGCTGTTAAATGTCTAGATCTTGATAATTTGGGACACTTAAAAATCTATCTGGTCTACAGTAAATTTTAGTAAATTTTTAGTAGATTTTTCCCCATTTTTAAGTAAGAAAATCCCATATACTGCTACCATGATGGTAAGTTTTGACTTTGTGGTGGACTAGTGGTTAAGGGCTTTGTGGCATGCCAACCACATCCACCTCTCCCTTGTGGTTCCTGTTTGTATTCACACTTCAAAGTATCCAGTAACGGAGAAAATGTCCAGATTAGAGCTGTGTTGGTTTATTTTTATGTAATGTAATATACTTTGCCTGGTAATAGCACTGTCACAGGATCATAATACTATGACTAGGCCACACGGATAGATCTGTAAAACTGGGCCTTTTTATCAGTAAGTCCCACTGACTTATTTATGACTTCATGCCACATGCTCTGTTCGTCAGCCTTCTGTCAGCCTCGTCCAGTGGCCTCCTTCACTGCAACCCGTGTGAACTCCATGGCCGATAAAAATTAAGAGCCTTTATTTAGCCACTCGGCGCCCCGAGGGCTCGAGGTGACTCGGTTCATGGTGGCCGGCTCAGCTGTATGTGGAGCGTGCCGTCATCGCAGGGGTCATGAGGGGGGAATATGCCGCTGAATGAAATGTGCAGTCGTCAGAGAGCAGCTATATGTTACAGGCATTAGGGCAAAGTGAAGTCACTGAGCTGATGACAGGAGCCATACATACAGAAGATGCATTATCATTGTATTGGTGGTGGTTTTTCCATCGATTTGCAGCCTTGCCATCACCCATGTAAAACTTTAGATTATTTATTGTTCTTTCTTTCCAGACAACTACAGAGAGGCGCCCCCTTGTGCCAAAGGCCAGCACCGCCACCTCGGCAGGCTCCACCGCTGCCACCAAAAATGGAACCGCATCCGCAGCAGCCAGTAAAACTGCTACATCAGCACGCACAACGGCGCCTACTCGCACCGCTACCACCACTACAGCCAGAAGGCCTCTGGGTAATGACAGCCACTCTCTCTCACACACACACACACACACACACACACACGCTTGTGCACGTTCTTGTCGCTCTGTATTTTTAGCTCTGTGCTTTTTATCCACACATGTTGCCCTGTGCAACAACTACACCGCTCACCATCTGTGTTTCAGCCCCCAAGACGGACAGCAAGCCGGGAGAGGAGAAGAAGCCTGGCGCTCTGAGGACGTCTACAGGTATCACAGCTCTCTGCTGTCAGAATACAACAAAGACAGGTCACGCTCTCAAGAAACTCAGCTGTCAGCCTGTAGATTATGATAAAAGCACATAGGATAAAATGAAAACTATATACGTATGTATATATGTATACGAGAGGCAGTGCACTAATGGTGCCATATAGGCTTTCCTACATGCCAAAAAAGGCTTTTGATCTGTGCATACATTGATGTCCTCCTTCTTCACTCCTCTCATGTAACCCTTCCCGCTGCTCCTCTCTCGCTCTTCCCACACAGTTACAGCTTTGCTCCCCCGTCGACAGATTAGTTGACATTTTGGCAACATGAGGGTGTCAGCGGGAGTGACACTGCAACACACTCCGTCCGAGCATGACAATGCCGGGCAGACAGAGAGCGAGTGAGCGAGGCTTTATTGCTGAAAGGCTCTGGGGAGTGAAAAAAAACTCTTCACCACAGCAGCCTGTGGATTAAGGTTCCCTCGGCGTTGACAGGAGTTTGCAGCTCCTGCTGATACGGCGTGTGGATTTTTCTCAATTAAACGCGACTTACCGGGAGCTGAAGATACACCAAAGGCTCTCCGGGCCACACGGTTCCACATGCAACCCTCTGAAAGAGAAAAGTTGACACATAGAATGTGAATTGACAGATTTTAAGTGCAGGGTGGCTTAGCACACCGAACTGAGGGATGCTGAAATGTGCTCACTGGCAGGAGGTAGAAGTGCAAGTGTAAGCACTCCAGTCTTGTTCACTGAGATGCTTACACTCACATGTTTGTCAAACAAAAGAATGGTGTCAGAATATATGTGGATGGAAGAAGATGATCCCTCTATGGCTGTTCTTCTTTTTGTCTCTCGGCCTGCTTTCTAGCCGCTGGTCTTCACTGTCCTTTCTGCCACTTTCTTATTCGTCAGTGTGGACTGTAATCGACAGAGGAGATCCTTTGTGGTTCGGTGTGTGTGAGAGACTTTCTGAATACATAATGCACCTTTAAATCATTTCCAGTCCTCAGCACCGTGCCTTTGGGTGGCTGGGTGGGTTGTTGCTTCAAACATAGCAGAGAATTATCATTATTAACATTTCATCACAGTGTCCTTAAGACCCTTCAAATTATGGATACCTAGCTTTGCAATGACAAACAATAAAGCTCAGATTAAGGCCGGAGATGTAGACTGTACTTTTGACTTTTCACTACACGTTAGCGTGACAGAAATTAACGTGTAATTAAAAACAAATATAACTCTCTCTCTCTCTCTCTCTCTCTCTCTCTCTCTCTCTCTCTCTCTCTCTCTCCCCCTCTCCCTCAGCAGACTCTAGCAAGCTCAAGACCACCACCAGCACCACCACCACCACGCGCAGCACCGCTTCCACCGTCGCTGCCTCTCGCACCCGAACCGGAGCAGCCAAGCCGGCCACGCCCTCCTCCACCACTGCCGCGGTACCAGAGAAGAAGCCCACGGTGCCCCGCGCCCCTCGGCCCACCTCCTCATCCACCACCACCACCACCGCCTCCAGGACCACGGCTCGCCCCAGCACAGCACCAAGCCCCGACATCCGCAACGCCCGCTCCAAGATCGGCTCCACGGACAACATGAAGCACCAGCCTGGAGGAGGGAGGGTAGGTCCGGCCGTCTTTCAAACCTCTGGGCGGCTGCTTGGCTTCAGTGGCGTGTATCTTCTGACACTGCCTGCACGGGCAGCGTGGCCTCGAGGCTCGTTTAACACGTGTCACTGGCTTCCTGTGGTTCCTCACTCACTCTTGTGTCTGATGCTCTTATTCTGAAATAATAACAAGAATATACATACCACTTCACCGGTAGCGTAAAGTACATGTTAGTTAGTGTGATGCACAAGGTCACCAGCTTGTCAAATACAGCCTGCATCTTCTTTCTCAATGTCTTTGTTTTTTCCATCTTCTTTTACACCCCGTCATCCTTTCTTTGATCTTCCAACCATTCTCTTTCCACTTTCCATCCTCCGCCCTCATAGCTCACTCTTTGCTCCGCCTCCTCTCCCCGTGTGTTGTTATGTGGTGTTGTCGCTGACCCGGGACGGGTCTTGTCTCCCCAGATGCCGTCCACCTCTCAGAGCAGGGCCGCTGCCTCCAAAGAAACCAGCCTGGGCAAAGTGAGTCCCCTCCCCCTCCTCCCACCATCAACACACTCTCCACCTCCCTCCTTCTTTGGCTCTCTCTGCCTCCGACTCTTATGTTCAGACATATTTTGGATTATTTTATTTTCACCACCTTTCATATTTTTGGGGTTTTGTTTTGTTTTTGATCAATTGTCCACCTTGCCGAGTTGAAAATGACAAGCCACCGACTTCTGAGTAACACAAGCACAAAGAAACGGTTTCAAAGCATTTAGGACGGTTCCATTCATCTTTGTATTGCAAAATATCTCCATTTGAAGCAAACTACATCTTTTCTACTCCTCTTCCAGGGTTCTGCTCAGCCATCTAGAAAACATTAAGTCTCTATTCAAATGTACATCTTCATATTCTAATGGTGTTGGTACCTGGAAACGGGTACAGATACAGCTGAAAAGAAACATTATATTTATGGTAACGCATTTACAAACACATCTACATCACAACTTATACGACCAAAGCTGACGTGATGTTCATGTGTTGAATTATGATATGAAAGGAATGGGAAAACAAGGCAGTACAAAAGCGTCCCCATGCTGAAAAGGCCGATGTTACATTCTTCTTTTAAATGTGACTAATGTCGGTCATGCCAGGAAACGTTAACGTCCAAGTCTGTGCGCTCAGAGACCGGATCCAGCTCGCATTGGGGCTCCGATCGGCCAGGCCCGCATGCCGCGGCGGCCTTGCCCTCATTGGGTTTAGATCTCAGTGAGGTGTGGGCAGCATGTGGGCACAATCCAGACAATGTATAAACCTAGGCCTCCGTCATCTTCCTAGCATAGAGGAGGAAACCAGGTCTGGAGCTCATCTCAGACCTGCTGTCTGAGTCCTGTTAGGTTACCGCTGAGGAAAATATCATTCTTGATTTTTCCACTTGTACGAATTTATAGGAAAGTAAATGTGTTCACCAGCAAATTTGCATAAAATGAGTGTTCCCGTCAGGATTGCTTTCCTTTGACATCTATTTTCTTTTCTTTAAAGGCCACGTGTCCAAAACGTGGCCTCCCACTGTCGCTCAGCGGTAGAGCCAAATCCTGCGTTGTTCCTATTGTAAATGCAGCAATTGTTTCCTGCAGCAGGGTTCTGCAGCCAGCAGTAGTGCCTCACAAGCCGGATGCACTCTGGTCAGTGTCTGATGTTGGTTCCACGTCCTGCTGGTTGGTTCCTTGGTGGCTGTCATGGCACCGAGCGGTGGCACACAGCCGTGTCTCATGAAGACAAAGACATTTGTCGCAACTTGGATCCGAAACGTATTTCTGTGTCAGGTTTGGCCTTTAACATCTAACATCTCACAGTGAAATCTGTCCCTGAACTACAGTATCAGTGTTGCTTCTGTCGCTGGTCGATCATATTGATCAGTCCTGTGGATCAATAGGGACAGATGAGTTGTGTTGCATGCGTGTGCTCTTTAACCCACTGAACCCCAAAACCACACCGGCGGGATGGAAAAGCATGTTTTGGGCGGTTCCATCAGAAAAAGCAACTGAAACTAAGCTTCAAATTGTGATATTTAATTAAAAAACCTTTTATTCTCCAGGTCTCATTTAAAATGTCGCCCCAAATAAACCGTTTACTCTCAAAAGATTCTGTAAAAACATCAAATTGCTCTTCAATGCAACTAGGAAGCCATGATCAACTTGGCTGGCACCAACAGTCGCGTGCAAAATAAATCCACTTTTTAATTTAAATAAATTAACAAGTGTTTTTTATGATCTAGGGCACAGTCGCTGTGTTATTCTGCACACACGACACGTTTGAGTTCTTTCTACTTCTGGTCATGATCGTGCTGTTTCTATACATTACATTTCATTTAGCTGAGGCTAAAATGTGACGGGAGAAGAAAGCACGCTGCTTGGCGTTCAGAGGGTTAAAGTATGTTTTGTGTGGCGTTCAGCAGCTTCTGCTTTCCTCTCTGTCTGACTCGGGTGACATTTGAGTATCTTTCCGTCCGTTTGGATTTCTGTCACTGTCGCTTTTCAAAGGGCGACACAAGCCAGATTTCTGAGCGCTCCGCTGCCCAGCGGTTGATATCAAGCGCACCTCAGACCGGTCCATGCCTGCTGTGCTGGCCCAGGTGAACCTCGCCCCGGCCTCCTGTCCTCTCCTTTCTAACCCTGCTGGTGATGGTGACTTCTTCTCCCCTTCTCTTTTCTTTTCCCCTCCTTTTCTTTTTGTGGTCACCTCTCCTTCTTCCACTCCTCCCGTGCCATCTCCTCCCCCGCTCTCCTCTTCCCTCTTGCTGCTGTGCTGTGTCCATGTAGGTTCAGATAGTCTCCAAAAAGCTGGACTTCAGCCACGTCGCCTCGCGCTTGGGCTCCAAGGACAATATGAAGCACGTTGCTGGTGGAGGGAATGTAAGTACTGCCTGGCCTACCAACCAGGGCGCAGGAGCAGAGCAAAGAAGAAACATAATACTTTCAACTTATTTGTTTTTGCTCCTAAAATGGGAAAACATGAGAGCCAGTGCCAGTTCTACAGTGTGTAGAAGAGCTGCAGTACGTCCAGCAGCACTTAGTTCTGAGGGAATCATTGGACAGCATGTAGCAGGCCAGATGTGCCAGCCTCCCCTCCCTCGCTTCCTTACCCTCTCCCTGTGTTGTCCCGTCACTAACCAACTAAACCAATAACAAAGTCAAGCGAGCAGACGCCACTGGCCTCCGATCGGCTCTGTTGGGGCAGAGGGTCAGCCCAGACGGTGCTTCCTGAGATGATGCCGTCCTGCCCTGATCTTCTAATCTTCTTCTCTTCTTCCTCTGCCCCAGGGGGGACTTTCCATCTTTACAGCACAAATCTCAAATTATTTTGACTACATTTATTTTTCAATGAGTGTTTGCTCATCGGAATCAACCGCGGCTTTGCAGTTGGTTTGGGTTCTCAAAGTTCGGCAGCGTGATGTCAGAGATGCAATCTGAATTATTCTATTTTTGCACGTTGCTACAATATGGAGGACGGTTTGCGTTCCACCACTCGGTTTCCCTGAAGCTGAAGAAGACCCCGTATCCCCGCACACTGCTTTCATCACTCGTGGTAAAAAGGCTTTTGTGGCGTTCGACAGGTGCAGATCCTCAACAAGAAGGTGGACTTGAGTAAGGTGACGTCCAAGTGCGGCTCCAAGGACAACATCAAGCACAAGCCTGGTGAGCTGGGAAACGTGGTTTGAGTTTTGTATGCAATGCATGGTGCTTAAAAGTCCACTGAGTGTATGAGCTGCACCTAGACACAACTACTGCAGTGATGCTCCAGAGAGGTGTGCACGCCATTATTTACTATCCATGGACATTTAAGTATGAACTCATATATTCCATTGTAGAGCCATGGTTTCCAAATTTCTGTTTTTAATATTTTACATAAGATCAAGCATGTTCCTCCTGTGGAGCAAATAAATACAAAAACATACAAATTCCTCAAAATAAAGAAAAGAAAAACTAATATTTTCAAGCAGACTTGTTTTTCCTTCAAGGACATCAGAGTGCATCAATTAGGGTATCATCTCTAGTGTCAAACATTTAAGAATAAAGAAGTGGTTTACTGTAAACCAATGACTGCCGTGCGCTGCAGGCGGAGGCGTCGTGAAGATCGAGTCCCACAAAGTGAGCTTCAGGGAAAAGGCTCAGTCCAAAGTGGGCTCCGTGGACAACCTGAGCCATTCACCTGCTGGAGGAGACGCCCAGGTGAGTCTGTTGTTTTCACATCCCTGTTTGTGAGAGGTGACTGCAGAGATCTTCATTTATTTGTATGAGGCGACCAATCAGGTTTCACTGTACATTAGCAAATAACAGTTCCTACTAATAGAAATCCATAAGGGGTTGTGTGACCGTGGCACTTCAGTGATGATGTAACAAAGTGTGCATCAGACCTTGTTTTATTATATGATATACAATGCTTTGAGCCGATGTGTCCAGATGTCCAGAAAGTCCTATTTATTCTCTCCTGTGATGAAAATCAAACGTTCATGTGCACGTGGCATTTAGTGATCAGTCCCAGTTCCTTATTGGGGTTCTCAAAGCTTTTGAAGAACTCCGTCTTAATACTAACACACATGCTTATATTCTACCATGTCTACTGCTAGATGCCATGGGAACTTGTTGTAATCTAACCCTCCACAGCGTGGGACATTTTCCATGTTATTTAATGTTAATAGAGGGGATTTTCTTCAAACTGCATTTTGACTCTAGTTGACAGCATGTCTAACCTACAACATTTTCAAAAGCCTTTTTAGAAAATGAGCTAAGGCAAGCATCATAAATCCAGATATCTAAACTTACCAGTCTAAAGTTGACTTTTCAGGAAGCGCTGATTATTAGAAATGAATTATTGCGCAGATCCCCTGACAGGGGACCCACACTTTCAAAATCACTGACTTCTCCAATTGTTGCTTTTGTGTAGCTGTACATTCTGCAGGGTTTTGTGTTAGCTTGTGAACAGATTACAACTGGGAGTTTTGCACTCCCAGTTGTAATCTGCAGCCTGCAACCCAGTGAGGATGGGGCTCAATCCTCACTGGGTCAGTGGTTAGCAGGTCTGACTTCAATCAGAGGGTCGGTGGTTCAAACCCCGGCTCAGCCAGTCCGTGTTGTTGTGTCCTTGAGCAAGACACTTAACAACTTAACGTTGCTGTGTCTACGCTCTACTGTATATCATGTACGTCACTTTGGATAAAAGCCTCAGCTAAATGTAATGAAATGATACATAATAGTAAGGACATATAAAAATAGCATCTGGTAACAATGTCCCATAAGGGAGAGCCTTTTTCTCTCTTTTTTTTGCTTTTTTAGTGTGTGTGTGTGTGTGTGTTTGTGTGTGTGCTGAAATAGCATCAGTTATATCAAAACTATATGAAAATATTTCTCCCAAATGACTTCTGCAAGAGTTTGATTGACAGTCAGATCATATTTTTTTTTATCAAATGGCCGCTTGACGTGGCCTGCTCTGTGTTTCTAGGCTGAGGGGGTCCAGGAGACAACAGAAGGGAGCGGGACCCCCCTGAGTGGCGCCCCGGCCCCCGAGCAGGGGCAGGCAGGGAGCCCTGCCACCCAGGAGAACGGGCTGAAGGAGGGTGCTGCCTGCGATGGTGAGGGCCTTCGGGAGCCCCAGGCTCTGGACTCGCGCATCCCAGAGACAAGTACGTTTTTTTGGCGTGTTTGTGTGTGTGCGTGCCGGCCCATCTGCTGCTGGGATGCTCGGGTAAAAGCGGGTGGTGCCGAGCGATACCCTTTTGTTGGGAAAGCAGCTGAGACGTGCTCACTGTAGCTCTGAGATGTTTGTGTCTGCTCATCATGCCGTCCAAACACCTGACCACACCGTCGTCTCCTAACTTCTTATCTTGCAGGCATCTAATTCTTCTATCCCTCTGCCCTCCTCATCTCAACTCCCCACCCCGCAACATCACCTCCTCCTCCTCTTCCCCACCTTCTCCCGCCTGTGTTATTTTCTTTCTCCCTTACCTCCTCCCCTCCCCTTTTTTTTTCTTCCAACCTTTCTGCCGCAGATTGAGTCTTTCAAGCTCAACATCCGCGAGAATGCTCGTCTCTCATGGACCACGACGCCGACATCATCACCTGGCCGACCCCCCAGGATGCCGACAACAACAGACCCCACCCACACGGCACCTCCCATTCTCTACACCAAAACCACACCCACCGCTACCCGCCGGCTCCCCGCAGTGTCTCCTCAGCGAATCTTTCGGCCCCAGCCGGCCCCGTCGGCTCCCCCTCGGCCCCCTTGATGCATCTTCAGGGGGGCGACTGCAGCTCCCTCATGGGATCTCCACTTTTCTTCCCTTAGCCCTTAGAGCCCCTTTCATCCTAAATCTGTTGTCGCACATTTTGTAACCAGCCGTTCTGGTCCGACTTCATGTTCTCATGCCTCCTCTCTCATCCTCCTGCGCTATAGCAACCCCCCCATGTTTGGCTGAAGTGACTGTAAAGACTAAGCTTTGGAATCTATGTGGAGTAAAAGGTTTTTTTTCTCACATATTTGGTTGCTGTAATCTAGTGGGTTCTTCTGGTGGCGTCCCCTGACACCCCCCTCTCGCACCATCTCACCTCCCACGCTGGATAAGCAGTGATCCCAGCGTGGTGACCCCGGACCCCCCTCGGCTTCTGTCAAACGCATAGCTCCTCTCTTTCCTCGTGACTCCAGGGCCGTTTCCTCATGAACGCTTGGCCTCCGCTTCAGTGACATCACAGTAACTCATCGTGCATCTCATCCGCTTCATCGTCCTCACCATCACTCACTATAAACAAGCTGACAAACAAAAAAACAACCCTAGACAACAAGTAGGCTGTTTGAACCATTTTAGGCTGTTTAACTCTTTATTCTCTGTGTTTGTGATGGTGTGTTTGAGTGACAAGAATTGTGTAAAAATGAGCTTCGGTGTTTTGTTCGGATATTATTTCTGTCTCTCGTTCTCGTTTTCTTCTTTCGTTCCTCCTAGTTTCTTGATTTTTAAAGCTAGGTTTTATTTATTTATTGTGCGTTTCTTCCCGCGTGATTGATACAGTGGGTGGTCTTTTAACTCCGACATTACTCAGAAGGTTTTGGAATCACGCACAGGTAAACCAAGACACACAGCGAAGATATTCACAGGGAGGGAGAACGTGAGAGGGAAGGTGTTGCTAGAATGGCGGAGGGGGTGAAACACGTGCTGGAACCTGGAAGTTTGTTAGAAATGTAACGGGGTAAGTAGCGACAGTGGAGAAGCTGTTAAATCAAACTTTCCTTTGAGTTGCGTAGTCCCTTTTCGGGCGTCTCCATGAGGGTTGTGGTAGCATGTGGTGTGGCGGTAGCTGAACACAAAAACATCTCCCATGTGTGTCTAACACTTATTATTGTTGGAGATTAGCAACATGGTGTGGCTTTATACTCTTCTCTTGTAGCAATGTATCCAACGGTTGCCTCCAATTGCCTTTATAATGCATGGCCAGACTTTATGATATCAGCCTTCGTGCATCATAACCATGTCTCGGGCGATCCTGATGCAGACGATGACTGACCACCGACCTAGTGCTGGTTTCTGATCTTGTTGCCTCATTAATTCTACCGCTTGGAGCTAGCTGCAGATTTGTATACAGTGACTCAAACATACAAAGATAAGAAAAAGTTCAGATTGATTTTCAGATTGATTCGGCTCCTCGTTAACTTGCTTCCTCGCTCAGTTCTAAGTGTGGTTTTGTAAAACGGGGCTGGGTATCATCTGGAATTTATCAGTCTCGCTACTAAAACTGAAACGTATTTTGAAGGACATCTTAAACCTACATCATTTTTTTTGTGGGGGCCACTTTGAATTAAGTCTTTATTTTTTATATCACGAAACACAAATTTACCTCGGAGGTTTACAATCTGTACAACATACGACATCTTCTGTCCCTCGGATCAGAAAAGGAAAGACTCCGCCCAAAATATAAAAACCTTCTCGTAGGAAAGCAGCCCAAATAAGCTGTTATTAAGGCAAACGTGTTAGCACACATTCACCCAGCATCCACATGCAGGAGACACAGAGCAGTGTCTCTGTCCGCCTGCTGAGTGTAAGTCCAACATCCCCTCCTCTGTCGGCGCCCAGCGACTCCTGAGGAGGTATGTGGCTCTTTGTCTGATGTTTGGTGCTCGGCTTGGAACGTGTTAATGACAGAGGGGTTGAGAACCAATCAGTGAAGCTGAAGGGGAACGGTTCTCTGTGGGACTCCTTCCAGCTCACACGTTGTTGTTTCCTCTAACAGAAGAAGACAAAGGTCCCACATGTTTAATCCTCTCCAACCACGGGCAGCCGTACGAGACTGGAACAATCTGAGTGTTTCTTCATCTTAACTACAATTATGTTGAGTAATGAAAAGCACGTGTGATGACGGCAAACACCTTTGCAGAAATGACAATTGAAGACCAAAGCCCCGTTGACCGCCCTCTATAGACGACCCGGTACACTCCTGACTTTTCCTGTTCGAATGGTCCGTTTGGCATTGATCCCTAACGAGGCTTTGACGGAACTAAATTGCACCTTAATGCTTTAATATATCCAAGAGGGCTCACTGTGATGGAGTGTTGCTATTTGATTACACGTCTGAACACGTGATCCAAGTAGCTTAATGAAGGACATTTTGCGCGATGACATGAATAGAGCAATAAACTGAATTACAGTGCCCTCATTACTATTCAATCATGAAACACAGCTGGATTCAGACTCAGTCACCATTTAGTTTCATATTGGAATCCTTTAAACATTTTATGAAATAGAAGAGAAAATGAAACCTTTTAAGATTGATGCAGGTTTTTAGACAAGATAGGCAATAAATTAATGTCTTCTGAAAGTAGGAACGATTCACATATGCTGATGTGGAGTTTTCTTTCTGCCGGTTGAGGATCGAGTGTTGTGAAAAAGTGCAGCTGTCACCCAAAAGGCTTTGTTTGTGCCGCGCCTGTCGCATAGCTCCCTTCACTCCTCGTGCCTGTCCCCATCCACGGTTTAGCTCCAGAGTTTTTACTCACCGCTTCTTGTGAGATTGCACACGGATGTAAATAGATATTTTATTGTCGATGCACTCTCTATGGCCCTAGAAAAAGAACAAAAATGGCAGCAGCATCCGTTGGGGGTTCGGTTCTTGGCTCGGAACAGCTTTCATGTCCATGCACCTTTTAATGGTTCTGAGGGGGCGTTTTTATTACGACTATTATTCTGATTATTAGCATGACACAATTGAAAAGGTCCGCCTTTTCCATCAGAAAGGGGCCTCTGAAGTGAAATAATGTCTTTTGAGATATATTGTACTGAAGACGCAACACTTTTGTATATGTGTTCATCGTGGCGTCCTCGGCGTGGTCGGGCTCTTGCGGCCTGGACGGACGATACTTTTGATTTGCGACACAAACCGTGTCCCTGGAGTTCCTCCCCAAGGAGATCTGAACCCCATTACAACACTTAGAAAGTCTTCTAAATCTGATTTTATTAAAAGCGCTGTAACGGCAGCTGGATCTTAGAAATGTTGAACTGGAGGAAGTAGAGCTTGATTCCTTTCCACTGTTGAAGCCCAGTCTTAAGAGATGAGGATGATGTTCGGACTACCTGGTAACCCTCTCAGTGGACACACCTGAGACACTGTGGGCAAAGGGAATCTCTCGGTCAAAGACCCTCAAGTGCAGAGGCGATGTGTAGGCTTGTTCATTTGGAGGTAATGCATATTGGCCACCGCACACGGCACTGGGGGGGTCGCACACCGAGACCCTAACGCATCCTTGTCTGAGGTTAACTAACCGTAGTAGTGAGGCTTGGCTTGTGTAATAAATGCTCCTCAGTAATCGCCCTGTAGAGCTTCATCTGCCGCCGCTGCACTCATGCAAGAGTCACACTCACTAACAGAGCATGCTGAAAAACAACATTGGGATGTGTTAGGTAGACTTACTGTGTCATTTGCAGAACCTCATTGTTCTTTTTTTTTTGTGCTGTTTATTTTTGTTGTTTTTTTCCTTCATTCATTTTAATTTTATTTTTTTGGTTTGAAAAAAATAGTGTTTATTGTGATTACTTGTTAATTAGTGATGTGATTATTGAACATGAAATAAAATAGACTAAAACTCTCTTTTGTGTTTGACCTTTTTCTGTTTCTGTCTATTTCTTTGGACCCAAGGGAGTTCTTTGTGGAACGTTGAATAAACAAGCAACCAGCGTTCAGTCCTACTCTTAACGGCCACGCCGCAGAACGAGCTCTGCACTATAAAGAAAAGAATGATCTCATAGAAACTGCATGGTACATACTATGAAGTATACTATGAACTATGCAAGGCCAGGCTTATCTTTTAAACAAGCCCTAAAAGCACTGGACAAAAAATAAAAATGTATCCCACTGTTGCAACATTATTGTGCTTTGCATTTTTGTTTTCTCTATAAACTTCTGTAATCATAGGCCGAATGCAATCGAACAAGATTTTGGTATCTGGTTTCCATTTGCGGTCTGAGTAGTATCACGTGAATCACGGCTTTGGTAGCTGTGGAGAGTAAAAAGAGGCAGAAAGCATTTGCCGCAATGCAATCTGGGAACCCACCGGCCGTCGACTGGCACCAATTTTGTTTCAAATGAGCTTGTAAACTGGTTACTGGTTCACATAGTCTCTAAAGTCCAGTCTCACATCCCAAGTTGCTAATGTGATTGTAATCAATGATCAGCACGGAAGAGGAGGTGTTGGCTCAGAGATCTGCTAGCTACACCTGATCCCCAGAAACACAGCCCCCGGGCCCTCAGAGGCCTGTGAATAATACATATAAATTAAGCCCTGCCTAAAACATCAGTGTGAGTGTACCATTATGTGTCAGAGCTTTAGAGATCATACCCTACACCCTCCCACTCTGTGATGGACTGCATTCTGTTACTAGTAATCAACTCAGATAAGCTTTTTTTGACTAGACAAGAGTATAATATTGGATCTTAAATGCAACTACCGTGCCGTACCGTGCAACGAACAGATCTGGACCAGTCTACATCCAGGACATGGTAAAACCTTACACCCCAGCTCGTGCGCTCCGCTCGGCTTCTGCCAATCGCCTTGTAGCTCCGTCACTGAGAGCTAAACACTCCACAAAGTCTCGACTGTTCTCTGTCCTGGCTCCTCGATGGTGGAATGAGCTCCCCATTGACATCAGAACAGCAGAAAGTCTCTACATCTTCCGTCGCAAACTAAAAACACATCTTTTCCGACTATACCTTGAATAAAGGAAGTAGCACTTTAGTAGCACTGAAACGGCTCTTACTGATAGCACTTTGTAGTTGAACTTTTTGTCGAAATTGTACCTTCGTGATTCTTGTTCTGATTCTTGTATGTAACCGTAGAATGCACTTATTGTAAGTCGCTTTGGATAAAAGCGTCAGCTAAATGAAATGTAATGTAATGTAATGTAACTATACTGCCACTTTTTCTAGTTTTAGAACACTATTATTGCTCCTCGTGCCATTATTATATTGACCAAAGGAATGATTGATTTACATGCATTTGATGCGTTACTCACAAGACTATTACAGGTTATTAAAATCTGATGTTATACAATCACAAAGTGCATCCCAGAATCCATTTAAACAAAGGAGACAGCCTCACTCCATAGAAGAAGAACTCAGCGACCCCGGTATGTGGTCTGCCTGTAATGCCAACGTTGGCCGCTGGGGGAAGCACACGTTCCAACTAGCTACCCGCCTGCTTCATACAGGAGAAGAAGACCGTTACTAGGCAACGTCAACTTCATCTCGGGTTGCTCGCTTTCTAGCTACTTAGCTAGCTAGCGTTTGAAGTTTTAGCTGTATTGACATGTTCTCCCTTTCAAGTCAACTTGCTAACAAAACAGCGTTTTCTGGTTGAAACATTTAGAAACGTCTACTGTGGAAGAAAAGGACCGGAAAGCAAGAAGGAGCGGAGAAGGTACGGAACACTTGCTAGCTTAGCTTACTCGTGCTGTTCCCGGGGCAACGAGTAGCGCTAGCGTTAGCTCTGACCAATGTAGCTAACGGACAGCGTCGGGTAAACAGAGAGTCTGGCTCTAGTTCACGTTACAATATGTCGGACAGACGACGTCAACCTCTGAATGACATTAACGCTACATAGCTAACGCTATTGGTGTGTTCACACCGAACGCGACGCGAAATTCGAGTGAGTTTACTCGCGTGAGTTTACTCGCTCGACTTTATGTGGTTAATTTCCGTCAACGCAAATTCGCTTTAACGCGGGCGGGGCTTATCTCCGTGGCTTATCTCCGTAAAAACAGTACCGTTTCCGCCATCCACCATTAAACTAACCACTAGTTCTGCTTTAACCTTCTTGTGGAAGTCCCTCTAATGTCGGACCATCAAACGCCCCCGTGTCCGGGTTCATAATATCATCCGTAGCCGCACAACAGCGTCTGAATGACGGCCGCTGCCAGCGCTACTTCTGGTGGATCAGCAACTGTTTGATTCAAACCGGCAGGACGGCGGTGATGACGCGCAGAGCTTCTCAACGCTGATTGGCTTTCGCGACGCGAATTTTCGCCCGAGTTGGAAAATTTCAACTCACGCGAATTTCGCGTCAAACGCGAATTTCGCGTCAAACGCGCCGCGCCAAACGCGCCGCGCCAAACGCGTCTAACGCGCCGCCCGGCGAAATTTCGCGTCTGTCGCAACCAAACGCGTCTGTGCATTGACTTTACATGTAATCTGGTCGCGCGAAAAATTCGCGTCGCGTTCGGTGTGAACACACCATAACGCCGTCGGCCGTTAATTATGAAGTCAGTAAATTGTAAGATTTCGTCCTTTTAAATGTGTTTGAAGATAACTATCAGCAACGTAAATCACATAACAGCTATAGGATCACACGGACCGACCAATCCAATTCAATTTATTTTGTATTGCCCATAATCACACATTTAAACTGCCTCAGACGGCATCCTCTGTCCCAGGACCTCAAATCGCACAGAAGCCTGTTTTATATTTAATTCCTCTGATTTTGCATCAGTGGTGCATTTTTTGTGTGAGACAGATTCTGTCAACAAGAAACCTTATTAAAACAGCTTCCCACATAGTGTCAGGTGAGTGTTGCCCCATATCATAGAATGGGCACACATTAAAGTAGAGGCGTCTCCTCAGATGCAAAGAGAGTGATCTGATTCCGTGTGCCGAACATGACACAATGAGTCTCACCAAGCAGACATTACTAACAGGGACTTTGCTGTGACAACACCTCTAAGCTGTATGGATTTATTTCCACCCATCAGCAACACATATTTGATTTGTCACTGTAAACTTTATATGTTAATATGTTATACTGGTTTCAGGCAACATGACGAGTCAGCGGCCTCCCTCCAGCATTGGCCGCCCATTGAGCCGCAGTGGATCTGTGGTGCCTGGCGCTGGAAGACCCACGACTGCCGTCCGACCTCCACCTACAGCTATCCGTGTTGCAACTGGGGTAAGTCACCTACAGCTTCGATGCATTTTAGCGTTGAGGTACCAGTGC
Organism: Cottus gobio; assembly: GCA_023566465.1. Taxonomy (NCBI): domain Eukaryota; kingdom Metazoa; phylum Chordata; class Actinopteri; order Perciformes; family Cottidae; genus Cottus; species Cottus gobio. The sequence goes on along the minus strand of CM042234.1, from coordinate 21,509,113 downwards.
TTTTGTTGACCTGTTAGCAAATGTAACCATCAAACAAACTACTTTTAGATCAATGAAGGTTTGTGCTTGTGTTTGTGATCTGTCTGTTATTATCCTATCAGCATATAAGACTAGCTTAGATGGTGTTGTGTTGGTGACCAACTGTAACTTTTAACACTGTAGCTTTCTTCAGACGAGGGGGTGAAAAACCCAGTCTCATTGAGTTTTATTCTCCAATCTCAATCCAGATGGTTCCAGGTACAAGCGGCCATCCTGGTATGAGGGGCGGCATCCCCATCGTCACCACTGGAGTCCTCTCGGCACAGATCAAAGTGACGGACAGGCCTGTGACCCAACAGGGGCTTAGCGGCATGAAGACTGGCATGAAAGGTTAGTCTGAAGTGGCTCCAGCTGGCACATTTTTTTTTAAAGACAGGTTTATATTTTTATGGTTTTATGTCAGGGCCGACACTGAGTGAGCCAACAGATGTTAAGTCTCACCTCTCTTTCTCTCCACCTCCTCCTTCCACCCCACAAGGACCTCAGAGACAGATTCTGGATAAGTCCTACTACTTGGGCCTTCTTAGGTAACACATGTTGCTATTAGTTCTACTGTCAGCATTTTACATTTGAGTAAAACATGTAGTGCCTTGCACTACCAATAATTTTGGTAATAATAATTACGTGGTGTTTTCAGCAGGGCAACCTTTCCTTAAACTTAGTTGGTCCACATTTTAAAGTGAACTTTTTTCTTATTGTGGTGTTAGGAGTAAGATCAACGAGTTAACCACAGAGACCAGCAAACTGCACAAGGAGATTGACAACTACAACCAGGAGAATTCAGTTTATCTCTCTTACGAGAAGAGGTGAGTGGTGTTTTTTCAAGTTAGTGCCTATGCTGTACATTCTGTAAAAAAAGAAAAGAAATAAACCTTGTTCTTGTATTGGACTTAGATCTACTGCATTCCACAGCCTTCAAATATTCATAAATATAAGAAGAAACACTCAGCGACCATTTAAAGCGTCATTCAAAAACCCAAGGCTTTGAATGTAAAACATTCGGTACAGCCTGAGGGCTTGCATAGAATACATTACAGTATTAATTCATATTGTAGTGAACAGTGGCATTACGCTGTGAAACAAAACAAAAACAAACTAACGTTGTTTTTTTTTCCCTTTAGAGCCGAAGGCGTGGCTACAGAGATTAAGGATCTCCTCGGCCAGCTTGCTGACTACAACATGGTAAATTGCTGCAAACTAGTAAAGTTTTAGCTAGTTTCTACAATTATTTTCAATGAGTAGACACTGGAAAATAATATTCAGCTCTTACAGCCTGGATATGACAAGCAACCACTTGCAAAAACAAATATTCGAGCTAAAGTTTTGACGTATAGTGAGTTTATAGAGAATGCGAACACCGATAGATTAGCTCAAAAAGACAGTAAATAATCCCATTGGTGTGTAGCCTAATTGTTTAAACATTTTCTTTTTGGGTTTCCAGCTGGTGGACAAGCTCAACACCAACACCGAGATGGAGGAAATGATCAACGACTACAACCTTGTAAGTACACCATGTCAGCGATACTGTTCGGACGCCTCCGGCTCAAAGAGAAGTCGGAGGTGTGATACTTGGGCTAAAAGCAGACTGACTGATTGTTTTGAATATAATGAGAATGCCCGTTCATTCCTTTCGTTTTCCTTCCTCTCTCCCCTCCCAGTTGAAAGCACGCAATGACAGCGAGGCTGAAAGCATTGATAGCATCTTCACTGAGAGGAGAGAGTAAGTATCTGGTGGACGTTTAATTGTGGTTATTGCCGGCTGTTCTCAACAACACAGTTACTGCTTGAGATCACTGGGTAAGGGTTAATGTTTGGGAATTATGCTCCTAAGCTTACATTGAATGTGGGTTTTTCTAGAAAATAATCCAAAGCCAATTGCTATGTGTGCATGCACACTAATATTCTACTAATATTTGGTCACGTAAGCGACATACTCCGTTTGTATATTCCCAATTGAGCCTTTTGCTGAACGCAGCATTTTTCGGTTTAGACATGTGGGATAATAATATTTATTAAAATCGTATATATATATTATTATGTTTTTTTCTTCAGCACATGGCCTCTTGCCTGTTACTGGTCAGCTCTGTGCGTTGTACTGGCGACTTATCCAGGGTGTACCCTGCCTTCGCCCAATGACAGCTGGGATCGGCTCCAGCGCCCCGCGACCCTAAAGAGGATAAGCGGTTCAGATAATGGATGGATGGACATCTTCATAGGAATATAGACTATTTTGGAATAAGAGCAATAAATGAAATATGTTGTGCACACAAACAATCAATGGTAATTCTTTAAATTCAAATGGTAATTGAAGAAAGCGTGAAAAAGAACACGCTGCTTGTATTTGTTATCTTTTGATGGGTTATCAATTCAGGAAATGTATTCATTGTTTTGATGTCATGGTCGTGTGTTTCAGCAACGTTAGCAGCATTTTACAGTTGCACAGTAGAATGTTGGCACAAATCAACTAATTCATGTGGTAATCTCTAATGACGATGAGTATCTTAACAATGTTTCAGTGTTGAGAGTAGACACACTAGCGGCTGCCTCCTCGTCTGCCGTTTGCTTCTTCACGGTTGTGCTGGAGTCTCCCCTCCTGCCCGGTACTCTTCGCTCCTGACGTATGGATCCTCAAAGTACCCATCCTCCTCCTCCTCTATCTGCCCATGCTCTTGTGTGAAGGTGAATGTCTGATGGTTCACGTGTCTCCCGGTCTTCGAGAAGACTGTCGACACAACGCCCTCCTCCTCCTCCTCTTGGCGCAGCCGCCGATGACGGTAGTTGTAGAAGAGCTTGTACAGGGAAGGCCCCTTAATGGCACACACGATGAGCACGCAGGTGGTCAGTGCCAGGGCTGCAACACATGCCGCGAACTTCCACGTGTTGCCGAGCACAGGGGTCTGGTCTAGTTGGATTTGACCAGGATGGAGACAGGGAGGGGATTCCAGTCTGTTAAGCTTGTTATGTTCTATTTGCACAGTAGAAGAGAAGTTAAAGAACAGGAAAATAGGTCAAATGACCCACATCTCTCCGAGTCGTACCTTTGTTGACGTTGTGTTTCTGGCTTGACACCCGTGTGGTCTGCAGGATGTTGAATGAGCCCCAAGAATTCAGAGAGTTTGGTTTCTGTGGGTCTGTCGTGCCGATGGATGGTGCTGATGGGTAACACATAGCTGTAGCCTGCAAAAGATCTCTTCCAGCCAGCTTTTCTGGGGAAGCACAGATGATTTGTTCCCTCCCTGTAGACACACACACAAAAGTAATTTCAGAAATGAGCATTCACTTAAGCCGCTTTCAAACATGCACCCCTTTGTATTAACCTTTCAGCCTTTTAATTCATTCTTTTGAATAAGCACCCTGGTCAGGCAAAAAAAAGTCACAATGGCCCCTTTCCCACTGGACTACATAACTACTAACATCCCCTTTTCCAGCAGAAATGGTATAACTTCTGCAACTCTTTGTCATCTCAGCCACAACATTGTAACATTTTAACCATCTTCTCTTATACATACAATGAGTTTAATAGGTTGGGAAACACTAAAAGGCGCTATTTTAAGGCGTTAAGGAGATCGATGTTCTCCGATCGGATCTGGCCCTCTGAACTAAGCTTCAGAGCTGGAGTGGCTGAGAGGCATGCCGACATGCCGGCTCTAGTACTGAAACTTTTAAATAGCAGGACATGTTTACCAAGGGTAAGTCCGGCTGCTTTGACCTCTCCAATGCTGCTCAGCAGCGGACAGGAGCAGTTCCAGGGGTTTCCTTGTAGCTTCAGCACCTAATAAGACCAGACGGGGTGAGGTTAATGGACTAATAATTACCTGGAACAAGGCAAATTAACTTTTGAAAATGAAGTATACCTGCAGATTAGTCAGCCCTCTGAGCAGCTGTGTCTGGAGACTTGTCAGCAGGTTGTGGGACAGGTCCAGTTCGGTCAGGACATCTAGGCCAGAGAAAGACTCTGGGTCCAGCCTGCAGTAACACCCAGTAGTAGTACTGCAGTAAGTATTGTAGCAGTGGAAGTACAAATACTGTCGTACTCATAGCAGTGATGCACTCACCCTCCTGGCTAATCGGTAACAAACATTTAGCCTAATTGCCCAACGTCTAGAGCAGCACAAAATGCAACACTCCCCTAAGTTTGATCCGATGTGACAATAGTAGCACTTTGAAAAACCTAACAAATCTAGTGCATTTCATGCATACTCGAACAAATTCTACATTGTGCTCAAAACGTGTGAAAACAAGAAGTAGAATGGAAGTCGGCGTGTATTTACCTGCTGAGTTTGTTCCTGGACAGAGACAGCACTGTGAGGTGTGGTACCACAGAGAAGTACTTGGCTGGTATACTGGTCACCTGGTTTCCATCCAGGTGGAGTTCTACCAGTCTGGGATAACTAGCCAGGGCTCGTCTGTCGGTCTCATTCAGAGTAATCAGGCTCTCCTCAAGCACCAGTTTAGTGACGGAGGAACCATTGCAACTATGAGGAATGACCCTCAAGTTCTTCACCCACTGATGGATGAATGGATGGTTTATTTATTTCATACAACAGGTGAATACATCTTAATAAATACAGACAGATGAATCATCGTGTGTAAACAAAAAATAAAAAATAGAAAGAATAGAAAATGTCCTACCTGAGCTTCTTCCACAACCTCAGCATTACTCGTCATTGCTGCCAGTGAGGTCATCCACATCAGTAGAAGAGTTTGCCGCCCCCCCTCCATTGTCCCACCCTGAGAAAACAGAAAACACTCTGTCCTTTGTATGTGGAAAACTCTCCTCTGCTTCACCTGGGAGGCTGAGCCCAAACAGTCTGAGCTCTGAGCAGCAGCCTGAGTCTTCAAACCAACCTTCCTTTGAGTTGCCTCCATGGTCACTTTGAGATCAGCTTCATGGGTTAAACGTGACTTGTAGCTACACCACACATTCAGCTCTCTCATTTGTGTTTTAGTGTTACTGTAAACACTGGGCCACGTTAAAGGATTCCACCTCTACTACTGGGTCCATACAATCTACAGTCATCACTTTAAAAAAAAAAACTGACAGCAGGGTAAGAATGTGTAAAGAGAAAGCCGGTCAAAACAACAAGGTTTTATAATCTTCAGGGGAGGCCTATAGTTGACTAACTGGCTGTACGGTCTTTGTATGCTTTGATAGTTGAAAAAGACAAAGGTTTACTTGTTTGCAGAAACAAGAAAACCTACCTATACTTTTGAAATCTTTACATTTTCTTTATTTACTTGGAGACCTTGTAGACTTGTACTCTCACATTAGTATAAAAACTTCCATATAAACGTATAACTTGTGACTGGACGTTGCATAGAACATGAATCCAACTATGACCCGGGCATGAGGTTTTCATTACCACTTATAAACATAAAATGGAGTTACTTCTAATCTCCTTGCGTGTTTCAGTGTAAAACCTGAGATCAGAGTCCAGTATGTATATACAATCTCTGATGCCTGCATTATGTCCCTTTTATAAAGAGAACTCAATGACTCGATTAAGTCTTATGTTCCTGACACCGGTTGGAGAAAGCAAACACCTTGAACTTCCTGGAACGGAAGTTCTGCAAAGAACAAGTGCACCTTTTGTATTTGTCAGCTTAATAACCTTCAACCTGCATGCAGTACGTCTGTCGCTGTTTTTAACCTAATATTCCCAGCCTCCAAGTGTATTCTGTCCTTTCTGTCACTATGCTCTACAGCTGAATAACCACTGGAGACACTTACCTTACTTCCAGGGGCAGGTAGATGAACTGAACTTCACCTGTCACAGAACAGATGAACTTTGTTCCCTGTCGTAAAACCTGTATGCTGACACACATTGTTTCTGCTCACTAAACATTTCTGTTGGATGAAGTCACGCCTCCTTTCCTTCTTTCCTCCTTTCCTTCTTACTTTGGGTAGAAGTATATGTCAGCCTTGTTGAACATCTCAAAATGTAGATAATACAGCAAGTTAATGAATAGGATTGATAGCTGTTGACAGTTAAAGTATGTGAACGTTATTAAAGATAGCTGGAACAGAGTATAGAAAGTAAAGGGGGTTTGAATAATGTCAAGAGAGGACAGAAGGTAGGATTGTACTTAAAACAAGAGGGATTTAAGGAAAGGAAGTGAGACAGACGAGAAGACAAACTAGAAGGAAAGGAGGACAAGGTAAAGGAAGCAGTGAAATACTAAACATTTACCGTGGCATCGCCTCATACCTTTCTGCATCCTTTCTTTATTCTTACTCTGGGTTTGAATGTGGCCTAGGACCTCTGTCCCCCCACAGCCCCCACCCCCCATGCCATTGTCTAAATAAAGTACAAATAAAACAAACTCTTCCACCCTGTTTGTTATGCAGAAGAGAGGAGGCCTTCAGGGCGATGGAAGAGGAGATCAGGAGGGAGCGGCACGTGGCTGAGGAGGTCGTCCAGGCGATGCCGGCCGCGAAGCAAGAGAAGTATTTCACCATGACAACAGCCAATGAGGAACTGCTCCAGGTATTATTGTAGTTTTAGCTTCGTATTGTTGTGATCCTGCTCTTTTCCTCGTATATTACATTTAGCTGAGGCTTTTATCCAAAGAGACTTACATGATATACAGTAGACCGTAGTCACAGCAACGGTGAGCAATGAGGGTTAAGTGTCTTGCTCAAGGACACAACGACATGGACTGGCTGAGCCGGGGTTTGAACCACCGACCTTCTGATTGAAAGACTGACTTGCTAACCACTGAGCCACAGTCGCCCCTCGTATATATTAAGTATCAGCAAAATGTCTCCATGATACTGTCATGGCAGCGCACTTCACTCTGCCGGCAATTTAACTTGTTGGTGTCCGGTTGGTAGTGGAAGAGTTATTCTTTAAGGAGCATAATGTTCCCATGGTCCTGCAGTGATAGTTGATTAATATCACGCATGATGTAGTTTCACACTGTTTTGCACCACGTGAAATACATGTACTTGACGTCCTTCTCCTTTCCTCATCCTCTCCTTGTATCCTCTATGTATTTATTGTTGCAGGAGCTAACTGTTCTGCAGGAGGAGCTGGACATGCTGGTAACCAGGAAGGAGGACTACGACGCTGTGAGTTGGATTCAAAAGATGGGGGATGATCAAGGCAGGGCTAACCACTGTGTTCACCAACTTAAATTCAAGATATTTAATACCACGAAGAATGCAATTTAACACCTGCACATCATTCCTAATGATGTCATTAATGAATCAACAAACATAACCTGGACCTGGATGGACTGATTAACAAATAATAATTTGATTAATTGATAATAATCTGAAATATTTTTTTTTTCAGCCAGGTTTAGCTTAAAGCACATATTTATGTCTCTGCATATGGCAGGTTGGAAAAATAGAGAGCATAGGCCTGAAACTAAGAATCTGTGAGTTTCTGTTACCTTAGCATGAGCCCTTCATATGTACATAGACACTGGCTCACCTGAACCCTGAAGGCCACCGTAGGGAGGAGGCACGGAGTAATTGGCAATCCAATATGGAGCCAAAAGAGGGGAGAAGGGAGAGGCAGTGGAAAAGAAGTAGGAAAGTGCACATGTGAAGTGAAGGCAAATAGCTTTTCAGTGACATCCCACTGCTGCGTGGTCTAGACACTGGGTTCAAATGAGACCCCTCCGCCAGAAAATGATTTCCCCCAATTCTATGCTATTTATATATGGAAATTTGCGCATTTAACAAATAGTTTTGAGGACGGACTCTAAGATAGAGGGTGTTATTTTATTCAGTTCCTTACTGACTTAAAACACAGCCACTAATTGGAGTTCTGCCTTTTCCAGTATTAGTAGTATTTTAAGAACAATTGCCTTGATGATCATATTTTATTTGATAAAGTAAATAGTTTGTTTGTACTCCTAGTTTTATTTTAGTCCCACTGATGTATGAATGTGTGTTTGAAGCACTTTGTCTGTCCAGGTGAAAGGGCGCTGTATGAATGTAGTCCACTTAACCACAGCAGCAGCAGGAGTATGAACTACCCGTCCTTACCGCCTCCTCCTCCTCTGTGCAGGAGCTGGCCCACTCACACATAAAGCAGGAAGTGGTTCGGCTTCACGACACTCTGTCGGTGCTGGAGGCGAAGCGTGACGCCATGGAGGCGGAGCACAAGAGCCTGGGCTCCCCCCAGGAGGAGCGAGAGCAATTATTCAAACAGGTCAGCGTCAACGAGCAGCAACAATGTTTTATTAAACTGATATCAGCTGCATTCATAAAAACAATACAAAATAATAATTTGGGTTCGTCATTTAGTCTTGGCACTTTGAGGTTAAACGCCGCAAAAGCCAGACACAGACAGACTGTCATGGAACAGGCAGTGCACTGACTGCAGGACTTCTGTTTTCCAGGTGAAGGAAGACAACCAGGAAATCGCCAGCATGGAGAGACAGTATGTATTGTTGTCACACCGAAATGTTTCTTTTTAAGATTGAATTGAAATCAAATTCTTACTTGAATTCCAAGTCCATGCATGAAACTGAGTTCTTATTCTATAAATTACTTGAATTAAGTCAAGTCAAATGAAGTTGGGAAGTCAATTATTAGTTGGCCCTCCAGTTGGAAGTTAGCGGGAGAACAACTTGCCAAAACAAAGAGTTTCAACTCCTTAAGATAGTTTACGCATACATGTGTTTTTTCATCACTCACCTGCAACATTGGACCTCACAATAACTTGATTATAAACTTCTGTGTCATGGTGTGTGTGTTCAGGCTTACAGAGATCAGGGACAGGATGGGACAAATCACAGAGGAGGTCCGACAGCTGGAGCAGGACTCAGAGGAAGCTCAGGGTAACACTGGCAGCGTATATGCTTTTGAGAAATATAAATATTGTTAATTTATTGCCTTTCCTTGGGCATATTATCAAACTTGTACACACAGAGTCTATGACAGTGCTACCAAATAAAGTGTGCATTTAAAAATCATATTATTACACGTATAATAGTGTTTTTTTTATCTGTCCATAAGGGGAGTGTCAGCAGAAATACAAAGAGCTGAAGAGGAAAGAGGAGGAAATTGACCGTAAGTTGAACATTTGACAATTTATGAGTAGACTTGGATCATAGTGACCATATCAAAACAATCTCAGCATGATTTACTCAGTACCTGATATGAATTATGTGTCACTACTGTGGGTGTAACTATTGATGCTTTCCTATATTTAGCTGAACCTAGTGGATGATAATCATTATGAATAATAAAGATATTCATACCAAAGTAATGAGAGGTTATATGTTCTGTATATTGTATTCATATAATGTGGAAGAACACACTTTGCAGTGCCGTTTTGGAAATGACCACCAGGTGTCAGCATCCTTTCAGATCCTGATGTGTCCTGACATGGCAGCATCGGTATATAATCAGCTGCAGCGAGTTGTAATACACTCCTTCCTGTGTTCCAGGGTACCTGGAGTCATTCGAGGAGTCCAGAGCTCAGGAGCAGGACAAGATGACCCTGAGTCAGGAGAACATCGTCTCCCTCCTGGAACACTGCAGCAGGGTGAGGAAGGTGGAGAGGGGGGGAAGGAAAGGAGGGTAAGGAGACAGTGAGGAGGCTAAGTGTGTATCCATCGGTGTGCTTGTAGAACATGTTGCGGCTGCATCAGGTGGATACAGTGACCGCCAGTGAGCTGAGGAACATGCAGGAGGTGCTGGTCAGTAAGGAGACGGAGGTGGTCCAATCAGAGAGCACTGCCAGAGGACTGACGACAGGTAGTTCACACACACATGCACACACACGCTTTGCCCTGGTAAAGTAATACCCCCTTTAATGAACCTAACGAGCCAAACAAACTGGTGCTAACTCGTCCCCCAACCCCAGAGTCCCAGCGTCTGCAGCAGGACCTGGAGAAGGTGCAGCAGCTGGAGGGGAAGATCACGGGTGAGCTCAGCACCCTGCAGGAGCGCGTCAGTACCATGGAGTCTGAGCTGGTCACCTACCGAGACCTGGACGCCCTGAGGCACACAGCGGAGGAGAAGAAAAAGGTAACAAGAGTAGCAGGAACTGAGAAAGTGTCAGTGCTCCATGTGCTCCACGTACTCCATGTGTTTTTCGCGGCGGCTTATTTATTTGTAGTTGTCAGATATCAGTGCGGATCTTATACACAACTTATACACAACTATCTGATTCTGTTGCGCTGAAGACAGCTGAACTGCAGGCTAACCAAATGTGTGTTACTCCGGTGCAGAGACTGCAGGAGGACCGCGTATCGCTGACTCAGCGACAGGATTCATTCAGACAGCTGTTGGAGGAAATGAACCAGAAATATGAAACTCTGAAGACCACGCTGCAAGAAAACGAGACTCACGCTCAGGTCAGAGCCTTTCACATCACCACATCAGCACAACTGTAGCTATCGACATGTTTAAGTGGAGTGAGTGCATGCCTTTTGATTCTGTTTAATGTGTACAATATTTCATTTATTGTACACATTATTATATCAAGGCCATGCAATCCTTTTACGTGGTTATGAGCTATATTATTGCGCTAGAGACTGACTTTGTGCATGTGTGGGGGGTGTCTTTGTGCTTTTTGTTTTAGCTGGCTAACCTTGAGAGGAAATGGCAACATTTGGAGCAGAACAACTTTGTGATGAAAGAGTGTATCCTTCTGAAATCCTCATCTTTTTTTCTTTATTTTTTACATAATGTTTGTTTTTACTTGTTAAAGTGCCGACAACCCATGGCTTCCAAAGATAAGAGTTCTCATATGTGATTGGTTCCTGTAAAAGCCAACTGTTTTCCTGAATTGGCGGATCAGTCATCGCCTCTAAATCCCAGGAGAGTGACTACGCCTCGGTGGCCACAAACGTCTCCCAACAAGTGGCGGAGTACAATAAGACTCTCATAGACTTCTTGCAGAACAACAGGAGTTAAATACACTCAAATAAACATGTTATATTTAAGACATCTGCAGTCTGACAATACATTTCAGTTAATAGTCATGATAAAGTGGTTATTCTAAAGTTAAATTAAATATTAAGTTCATACAGTTTTCAGCTTTTGATAGACTATAGCTGTGTTCTGTCCAAAAATACCTAAATGTGTCTTTGTAGTCCTAGTTCTAAAGTATTTATCTACTATATTTTGTATTTAAATGTATAGGAGATACATCCATGCCACTAGATGTCTGTGAATGCATCTTTAAAGTGCCCACGCTTATTTGAATAAAGAAGTTTTGAGAAAATTCTAATTGAACTGCAGTTTGTATCGTGTGTCTGTTCAGAGCTCTGAAGCCCCGCCTCCACTTTTCCATGAAAGTTCTCAAGATATGAAAAGGACAGATGGACAGACACACTTTACCTGATTCTACTGTGATGGGTTTGTGTTTCCCTGTTTTCGCTTCGTTGCTTTTCTCATACGATCCATTCCCTGCAGCTCCTGTGTTCACCCCCCTTGAGAAACCAGTCTGCTCTGATGGGCTAGTGTTTTCAGTCTTTGTTCATAGTCTGGATGTATGGACCAGGCTTTTTGAACCTCCAACATGCATGAAATCAAAAATAAGACTTAATGTCATCCTCAAGGATCCACCTGCAACACGTTCCGTCAACAGCGGCCTCCCTGTCTGATCCTCTTCGGTTTGTGGTGCCGGTCCTGATGCTGGATTAAACTTGCTCACTCCCCAAAACATTCTCCAAACAGCTTGTGCGTACTTAGTTTATAAAGGTTCTCCACCTTCTTGCTTATGGAAGGTAATTTTCAGTTAAAGATCATCATGCTTAATGTAAATTATATACAGTTACATCATTTACTCCTGATTGGTGGGAGTCTAAATTACTCTGAAAAGGTTATTTTAATAGGGTTGCTATTTCCTGCAAGCCTTTATTTTGTAAGTACATTTGTATGTTTCGGTTCCTTTATTTTTAAGCTTTTCCGGCAAGACCAGAAGTAGATGGAAATATCGTAACTTGCCTTCACATTGAATGCACGTTAATTGACGGCGTGTACCGAAGGAAAAGGTGTTCAAAGGGCATTTCTCTTAAGTACAAGAGTCACTTTATGAACGGCTAAGCTCCCAGTTGGAACGGGAACAAGGTGACTGACGGAGACAGTGAGTGACTGACGGAGACAGTGAGTGACTACTGACTGACTGACAGAGACAGTGAGTGACTACTGACTGACTGACAGAGACAGTGAGTGACTACTGACTGACTGACAGAGACAGTGAGTGACTACTGACTGACTGACAGAGACAGTGAGTGACTGACAGAGACAGTGAGTGACTACTGACTGACTGACTGACGGAGACAGTGAGTGACTGACAGACAGTGAGTGACTGACAGAGACAGTGAGTGACTACTGACTGACGGAGACAGTGAGTGACTGACAGAGACAGTGAGTGACTGACAGAGACAGTGAGTGACTACTGACTGACTGACTGACTGACTGACGGAGACAGTGACTGACAGAGACAGTGACTGACTGACTGAGACAGTGAGTGACTACTGACTGACTGACTGACGGAGACAGTGACTGACGGAGACAGTGACTGACAGAGACAGTGAGTGACTGACAGAGACAGTGAGTGACTACTGACTGACGGAGACAGTGACTGACAGAGACAGTGACTGACTGACAGAGACAGTGAGTGACTACTGACTGACTGACTGACGGAGACAGTGACTGACGGAGACAGTGAGTGACTGACAGAGACAGTGACTGACTGACTGAGACAGTGACTGACGGAGACAGTGAGTGACTGACTGAGACAGTGACTGACAGAGACAGTGAGTGACTGAGACAGTGAGTGTGTTCTGCCCCCAGGACTGGGGAATTAGCGCCCCCTCCTGGGCCCTTTTGATCGCGTTGTTAATTTACCTTTATTGAGACATGTGACAGGAACAGGAAGTTAGCAACGTGTTAGTTTTATGGAGAGGTTCTCAGAAAATCATCTGCTGCCATCCATCATGTGTTTACGCCTTCTAAAACATAGTCTGTAAGTATTTGTTTAGCACAGACTAAAGAATAGTATTTAGTATATCTTAAGTATATTTGTAAGGTTAATTTTGTATCTGTAGCCAGTTGTTATACTATAAGTTTGACTGCTACATAAGTGTAAGAGCTACATAAAGTTCAATATGTAATGTCTAATTCATATACATCTTGCTCATTGTGTTCTTCTGTTTGTTTTTAGTTTTACTCTTATTTGATCTGTCTACGTCGGTGCTGCACAATAAAGCATCTGGAGCTTGGACGCTACATCCTGACTCCCGTATTCATTTAAATGGAGTTTGGCTTACTGCTGAATTGTGTACCAAGCTACACACACAAGGAGAGCAGTACAGAGTGACTGACGGAGACAGTGAGTGACTGACGGAGACAGTGAGTGACTGACGGAGACAGTGACTGACTGACAGAGACATTGAGTGACTGACAGAGACAGTGAGTGACTGACGGAGACATTGAGAGAGACAGTGAGTGACTGACGGAGACAGTGACTGACGGAGACAGTGACTGACTGACAGAGACATTGAGTGACTGACAGAGACAGTGAGTGACTGACGGAGACAGTGACTGACGGAGACATTGAGAGAGACAGTGAGTGACTGACAGAGACAGTGAGTGACTGACGGAGACAGTGAGTGACTGACGGAGACATTGAGAGAGACAGTGAGTGACTGACAGTGACTGACTGACGGAGACAGTGACTGACGGAGACATTGAGAGAGACAGTGAGTGACTGACAGAGACAGTGACTGACTGACGGAGACAGTGACTGACGGAGACATTGAGAGAGACAGTGAGTGACTGACTGACGGAGACAGTGACTGACGGAGACATTGAGAGAGACAGTGAGTGACTGACTGACAGAGACAGTGACTGACTGACGGAGACAGTGACTGACGGAGACATTGAGAGAGACAGTGAGTGACTGACTGACGGAGACAGTGACTGACGGAGACATTGAGAGAGACAGTGAGTGACTGACGGAGACAGTGACTGACGGAGACATTGAGAGAGACAGTGAGTGACTGACAGAGACAGTGACTGATTGACGGAGACAGTGACTGATGGAGACATTGAGAGAGACAGTGACTGACTACTGACTGACTGACTGACTGACGGAGACATTGAGTGACTGACGGAGACATTGAGTGACTGACGGAGACAGTGAGTGACTGACGGAGACATTGAGTGACTGACGGAGACAGTGAGTGACTGACGGAGACAGTGAGTGACTGACGGAGACATTGAGTGACTGACGGAGACATTGAGTGACTGACGGTGACTGACGGAGACAGTGAGTGACTGACGGAGACAGTGAGTGACTGACGGAGACAGTGACTGACTGACTGAGACAGTGAGTGACTGACAGACATTGAGTGACTGACTACTGACTGACTGACGGAGACAGTGAGTGACTGACAGAGACAGTGAGTGACTGACAGAGACAGTGAGTGACTACTGACTGACTGACTGACTGACTGACGGAGACAGTGACTGACTGAGACAGTGAGTGACTGACATAGACAGTGAGTGACTACTGACTGACGGAGACAGTGACTGACTGAGACAGTGAGTGACTGACAGAGACAGTGAGTGACTACTGACTGACGGAGACAGTGACTGACTGACAGAGACAGTGACTGACTGACGGAGACAGTGACTGACTGACAGAGACAGTGAGTGACTACTGACTGACTTACTGACTGACGGAGACAGTGACTGACTGACAGAGACAGTGAGTGACTGACAGAGACAGTGAGTGACTACTGACTGACTGACTGACTGACGGAGACAGTGACTGACAGAGACAGTGAGTGACTACTGACTGACTGACTGACTGACTGACTGACTGACTGACGGAGACAGTGACTGACGGAGACAGTGAGTGACTGACGGAGACAGTGACTGACTGACGGAGACAGTGAGTGACTGACGGAGACATTGAGTGACTGACGGAGACATTGACTGACTGACGGAGACAGTGAGTGACTGACGGAGACAGTGAGTGACTGACAGAGACAGTGACTGACGGAGACAGTGAGTGACTGACAGAGACAGTGAGTGACTACTGACTGACTGACGGAGACAGTGACTGACTGAGACAGTGAGTGACTGACAGAGACAGTGAGTGACTGACGGAGACAGTGAGTGACTGACGGAGACAGTGAGATGAGGAGTGAGGAGGACAGAAGAGAGAGGAGGACGGAGGAGGAGGTGGCGAAAGAGGTGAGAGGAGAGGATGGAGGTAGGGAGGAGGAGAGTTGGCAGCGAGAGAGGAGGATGGAGGAGGGAGTCAGAGAGGAGGAAGACAGCAAGTGTGAGTTTAATAAGGTAAATATTAGGGATGCAACGATACCATTTTTTACAAACCGATACGATACCGATATTTTTATTTGTGTACTTGCCGATACCGAGTACCGATACCGATACTTCTTAGATTTGGTCTCCATGAAAGTGCAATTAATTTGGAGGCAGATTTTATTTTATCCTCTGCAGATTATGTCAAGCCTATAGTACAAAATTAACAGAAGGCTATCCCAAGCTTTAAACTTCTTGTGGAAGTCCCTCTAATGTCGGACCATAAAACGCCCCGTGTCCGGGTTCATAATGTGAGCGATAATATTAGGGATCGAGCAATTATATAGGAAGCTGTGTTCCAAGTTATGTTTCCGGTGCTTTTATTGTGGAGGGAGAAACGGAAAGGAAAAGAGGAGTGGAATTGTGGGATATACGTGTGTGATGGAGATAAAAAAGTGGTTCAAGTTACCCTTGTTGAGAAATATCAAATGCTCTATGATAATGTTGTATATTCATTTGCTTTGTGCGGTTTTTATATTCATTTACTTATGCAAGACCTCTTACACAAGCAGAACTATGTCTGTTGGGCAGGGAGCCCACCAGAGAAAAAACCTTCATAGAGGCAAATAAGGAGATGAACAAACACATCTGAAATTCCTCTTATGATGAGCAATTCCTCTTGTTATGTTGAAATGGAATTTTGCAAAGTTCAAGGACTAAAAACCATCTTGCTGAATAACAGAATGTGCGAAGGGGGAGAACTATGCTTCCCCTAGAGTAAACAAAGAGCGGCGGTCACGTTGACATGTATCAAGGAATGATCAGCATGCGATATGGGCGTATGCTGGTGTGTAACTTCTCTGTGTAAAAGATCTAATAAAAGACGAAGCCACGACAGGGAAGATCAGATTTCGTTCGTGAGGCTTTGACTGCGTAGTCATTATAAGGAACGATATCTCCTTCGGCCGGAGCTTTTGACAAACTGTTATACTTGGTCTTGTGTCTTATTGTCCATTACAGAGAACCTGAAGAAGTCCGTACGTGGGTGTGCACGTAAGAAGCGCATCAATTGGGGGCTCGTCCGGGATTCATTTAAAGACGGCTTCTTCACGAATTGGTGGTCTCTTGGTCCAAAGGTGAAAAGACTCGTTGAACATCTGACGTCATAAAAAAGGGTAAGCAGACCATTCTTCTGCATTGAATACAGCTAAATTTAAGGGTGTTCAACGTCTTAGTAACCCGCAGACGGCTAAAAATATTTTCATTTCTGAGTGGATAATAAGAATTATTGTTATTATTGTTGAAAAGAGAAACGTGATCGCCGAATCACAGAGAGGCTAGAGTCCTCACCTTGGTCTGGGTCGTGGCGGACCCCGCTTGTTTTCTGACGAGAAGGCAGGAGTAGCTGGGTTGTAAAACCCTAGAGAATTAGGGCCACTTTTTAAATAGTTACAGGTTGAAGTCCTAGTTACTGGTTTGAGTCCTGGTAACCTCTTTTTTATAATCACAGGTTGAAGTCCTAGTTACAGGTTTGAGTCCTGGTAACCTCTTTTTTATAATCACAGGTTGAAGTCCTAGTTACAGGTTTGAGTCCTAGTAACATCTTTTAAAATAAATAAAACAGAGTCCTCTAAGTGGAGTCTCCCAAGTGTGACTGGTGAACAATTATATTTTTGAATCATTTTACACTATTTAGGTGATATAACACAATGGTCCGATATTCACATGATTTGTTGGGTTTGGTGTCAGACAGTTGAGCTAGTTCAATTGTCCAAAAGCTGAGTACCAGGGACATAGTGTGCCTTATTTCTCAGCTGGCCAAAACCACATTGCAGAAACTTGATTCTGGTGTCAAGTAGGAATATTAGTTTCCTATTTAAAGGTTGAGAACCAGGGACACAGCGTGCCATAAATCTCAACTGGCCACAACCAAGGCATAAAAGCTGAAAAACTGACTCATCCAAATTAAGGGTAATGCATGAATGAGATGTGTATAATTGCTGAATAAAACAATTGAAGCAGCAGTACTGCCCGAAACCTCACGGTGTCAACAAAAAGCAGTAGTCTGTTGAAGTAGATTGTGGCCATTCAGATAATAAAGCTCTGCTGATAACCATAAAAGTGTTCTTGGCAATCTGATAACATTCTTAGAAAGTTGTGGCAGTTTAATAAAGTCCCTTAAACTAGTTTTGCAATTTAATAAAATCCCTGGCAGTTTGATAAAATTAAAAGTTGTATAATGGACGGGGAATTTGATAGGGAAATAGATGATGGAGGCTGGGGAGTTAAGGGTGGCTGTGGGCCGTATAAACCAGTAGAAAAACAGTTGCAAATAATGGAACATGCCGTAGCCAGAGTACACGGTAAAGGAAAAAATTCTGAGGAAGTGATGGCGCGCATGCGTGAGGAGGTAGAGAGGATCCTAACAGACCAAGCTGAGACCACGCAGTGCCAAGAGCCTCTGTCCAAAATCTTTTGGACACAGGAAAAGAAAGCGAAGATAGAAGAAGAAAAGGCAGAGCAAGCAAGAGAAAAGGGAAAGCTTTTTCAGAAAGGAAAGGCAAAGAAACAAAGGGACAAAGCAAGTCAGGAGAAGCAAAAATGGGCTCAGTGGGCCATAATGTGGCAGGGAGTCAAACATCTAATGTCAAACACAGCACAGGGACAGGGGGAAAAACTGCCACCGCCATATGCTCCAGTACCCCAAACAGCGGGGTTGTATCCTGTTTTGGACATCTCTAGTGGGCAACTGGTGGTGTCCGGATGCGAAGGCACCAAAACCCCTCCCCAGGGAGCAACCCCGCCACCACCGTCTCTTGATGTGGATGCATGGGAAGTTAGAAAAATCAGGGAAAATCAGAGTGAAGAGAAAGAAAATGACAGGTACAGTGACTTGGCTAAACAGGAATTAGTCAGATCACAGGAAAAGAAAAATCAGCAGCTCAGAGCAGAACTAGAAGAAATGAGAGAAGTCATCTCTGCTATTCAAGAAAATGGAGAGAAAATAAGACAAGGAATAGCGGAGAGATCTGGTCTGACTAGCCCTTCACTAGCGGAGGGAGTCATTCAATATGAGGAACAGCTGAGGATAGAGAGAGAGGAGGAGGAAGAAAAAAAAATGAGGGAAAGCAGGCTGCACCGCAGCAGTAGTGTAGAAGAACTCCGACGAGGAAGAAGCCAGGTCAGACGTAGCCAAGGTAGGGGCGTGACTAGGGCAAGCAGCAATAGCCCCAATCGTTCAAAAAAACATGATGGGCAGGTGACAATGAGAATTGAGGGTCAATGGAGACCAGAGCCACGCCCACGTTAATACTTACGTAGTCATGGACCAGTATTGCCAAACCCTCCAGCTAATCAGGGGCCACACGTCCAAGATAGCGATGCAGAGAGGGAAGAGGATGAGGGAGATCAAACCGCATATGAATACCTGTTGTTCAGAGTAGGGAAAGGGGACAAGTATAAACCATTTTCCATGGGGGACCTCCAGGGCCTGGTGGATAAGCTTCCACCCATGAGTGAGGGAGGAGCCCATTGGTTGAGTAAACTAGAAGGCCTCACAGCCGGCCAAAAATTAGCCTTAGGGGATTTCAGGGCCATAATTCATCGCTGTATGCTCGCGGCCGACGTCCGGGAGCTTGAAGAAGAAAGCCACACTCAATATAAAGAAGATGATACCCCGTACACTCACGTAGCCACTGAGGTAGGCAAATATTTGAGGGCTAAATATCCCGTCTCGCATGCTGCCGCCATTCCCAAATTCAAATGGGACGCTAAACAAAGCCCTAGGGACTTTGTGGATCATTGCAAGGAAAGATGGACCTCACAGACCGGGTGTCATCCCAATCTCCCAGGAGCACAACAGCAGTGGTACAGGACAGCCGTCTTAAGCGGGGTTCCTGAAAAGGTGCGTGTGGCGATAGAAGAAAATCCAGACATGGCCGCAGCTGATTCCACTAAATGGGAACGTCACATAATTTTTCATATGACACGTGCACAAGACACCATAGACACTGAAGAAGCAGACCTTAAAGAGCTCCAGGCTCAACTGCTCAAGTTACAATTAGCTGAGGCCAAACAAAAGGTCAATGAGGGAAAGAAAGACAAAGATAAAAAGGGAAAGCATGTCATGGCTATGACTGCCAACTCCCCACAAGGGGACGCTGATCTTTTCCCAACTCCTGATTGGGTCCCACCAAGCCCGATGCAGCCACCTGTCCAGTACTATCAGGCACCACCACAGCAGTGGCAGCCACGAAACAATTATAATGGGGGAAGGGGCAGAGGGAGACAAGGGAGGGGGCGGGGAGGTCCGCCCCGGGGAGGAGCTTCGGGGGCCTGTTTTACCTGTGGTCAGATGGGTCACTGGCAAAGAGAGTGTCCGCAGAACGGGGGTCGGCAGCAAGGGGGCAGGGGACACCAGCAGGGAGGGCAACAATCACAAGGCCCCCCTCAAGGTCAGCAGGGCCCACCACCGTTCCAAATGGCTGGATGGCCTTGGCCTGGTGATGGCTCTCACCAGCAGCAATGACACTCCCCAGCAGAACAGCAGGACACCGGGACAACGGCAGATCCCATGGTGTCCATGGTAGTGGAAGGAATTGAACAAGCTTTTCTAGTGGACACAGGGGCCACATGTTCCACAATTAGACATTGTCCTCCACAAAAGACTACACCTAAAAATATCACAGTGATGGGCTTCTCTGGGGAGAAACAAAAACTGCCAATAACTGAACCACTGCACACGATTGTCGGGAAACAATGCGTGCGTCACCCCTTTGTCGTGTCGTCAACGGTCCCCATGAATCTTCTGGGAAGGGACCTTCTCATCAAGCTGGGAGTGTCTATATTGTGCAGTGCAGACGGACTTGTTTTGACTTTTCCAGACGGTTGCCAGATAACATGTACCGAGGAATACCGAGGTCACGGACAATATGTTCTCTCCCCCGCTTCTGACTCCCCCTATGCCGACATATACTGGGCCATGTTGTCTCCAGAAAACCCGGGTACTCAGGGCATCCTTAAGCAATTCTTCCTCTGGAAGCCCTGGATTTCCCAAATGGCACCCTATGTTCCACCCCCCGATCCCCCTCATGTGACCCTTAAATATGATATTGAATCTGACCTCTGTTATCAGGATGCCTTTCAGGCAATAGAAGACACCAAGTGGGAAATTACCACACAGAATATCTATGTAGGACCAGAGGGCGTAGCCGCCGCGGTCCAACTGACTCCTGAGCAGTTACCATGGTTTGTTATGCAGGACGAATCAGCACCACATGTTTCCTTAGTGTAGTGAGACGAGTAGGGTAGAGCCCACAGTCTCGCCGCCCTCCGAGGGCACCCAGGTTAATCGTACAATACTAGAATTAGACGTGGTTATCGGAAAATAAATAATCTTTAATACAACACAATATACAAATCCATTTAGACACAATACCAACAAAGAGAATAGCTCACATGATAATAAAGTAGGTCACAGTAAAAAAGAGAGAGAAGCTCACAATAAAAGGAGAGAATAGCTTACATGATAACAATAAAGTAGGTCACTGTAAAAAGAGAGAGAAGCTCACAAGAAAACAATAAGGTAGGGCGGAACTGACCAGTTTCTTGGGGTGGGGTGGACCTGCACAGGTAAGATGGGGGGGGGGGCTCCGACGAGAAAAGGGAACACCCCACTCACACGTGTCGGCTCACACTCATGCACACACAGCCTCACGTGGGGATCCGGGCTAAGAGGAACATCAACCACACCACACGAAAAGGGAGACCCCCACACCTGGAGGTACCACTCCCACCTCCGTGGTCTGCCGCACCTACAAACACATAAAAGAAACCACAGTTAAACCCAAGCTCCGGGTTAACAAAACAAACAAAAGAACAGAAAATCAAATAACCAAACTTAAACCCAAACGATTATACCACAACGGTACTAGACCGAGATGCGTGTACACGGTTATCCCGACACAGAGGTGTAATGGCGTCGCTGGGTTGATGACGTCACACGTCCAGCGACACGACGCCGGGTGGATGGAGCCCTGGTTCACCAGGCCGGCCGCCGTCGGCAACTCAGTCCATGGACAAAACAGTAACATAAACGAAACAAATAGTCATGAGGGCAAAACAATGATAACTATAAGGGCAGAAACCCGGTCGCTGTTAGGGCAGAAACCCGGTCGCTGTTAGGGCAGAAACCCGGTCGCTGTTAGGGCAGAAACCCGGTCGCTGTTAGGGCAGAACAGCAGCGCAGTTCCTGACTCGGACAGCCATCGCTGATCGGTGCCACCTTCGGGCCTGCTCTGGGAGAGTTGCGGGACCTGGTGTCGGCGTGACTACCGGCTACATGAAAGCGAAACAAATGATCAGTAAAGCGCCCCAACACCACACCCCAAGAGCTGCACAGGACTCACCAACGCCGCTCCACGCTTGCGTCTCTAAGGCAGAGGGAGGGAGAATGCCCACACGAAGCTGCAATCATGGCGGAAGTCCAACCACGGGAACATCCGCATAATGTCCGGGTGGGGAAATCCCTCCTTTTATCAGAGGGACCTGCCTCCTTGATTGGCGTACGTCTAGGGAGGGCGTGCCGGCCCAGCAAACAGCGCTCTCCCTGCCACATTCCACCCCCCCATCTTAAATCGTCGCCCCGACGATTTGGCAAGCCAAACCGGTCATACAATAACTAGTCCCAGGGCCGGAACACGGCGAAGATGGCATTAGCCACCGGACCCCGGGGGTCGTCAGCTCTGTTCGCCATCCTCTCCACGGCTCTAGGAAGGCGATGTACGTTCGAATGATGACCGGCCGTCGACCGCGCGGTCCGACGTGGGGCCAGCCCACCGGACAACGGGGGTGAAATGGAGAGGCCCCCCTCGGAGACCGGTGGTGGGACCACCACCGAAGGCGCCGCTGAGGCCGTACCTAAGGGCGGGGAGGACCCCGCCGACGTGGCAGGTAGTGTTGACGGGCCGGGTTGCGGCTGGATCCTCACCAAATCATCCTCAAAGGAGGACTCGCCCTCCAAGGATGGTGAGTCCCGGGGGGGCGGGCCCTCCGGGGAGGCGGGACCGGAAGGGTCCGCGCCCACCAGTGCCTTTAACCGGTGGCGATGAACTCGCTTGGCCTTACTGTGGTCGCCTACCGGGGCAACGGTATAGACTGGCCCACCATCCGTCGGGGTCCTCAAGACTCGATGCACCCCAGGACCCCACACATCCTGGATTTTGTGCCGTCCCCTCACACTGTAGTCACGCAACACCACCAGCTGACCTTTGGTCAAGGGGGCGTCTCGAACACGCTGGTCGTAATTCCGCTTTCGGCGCTCCGCCGCCAGCCCCAACCTCTCTCTCGCTCCATCAAAGGCTACCTGCAGCCGAGTCTGATGTTCCCGGACCCACTCGTGGATGGTCCCACCAACCGGGTCCCGCACTCGGCCCAGCAGGAAATCGACCGGCAGCCGGGGCTCCTGACCGAACATAAGGAGAAAGGGGGATTCCCCTGTGGCCTGGTGAGGAGTGGTGTTATAACAGTACAAGACTTGTGGCAGACAAACATTCCAATCTCTCTTGCGGGAGACGGGTAACGTGCGCAATAAGTTATGGAGGGTCCTATTGAACCGCTCGCACTGGCCATTGCCCGCCGGATGGTATGCGGTGGTGCGAGACTTTTCAATCCCGTAAAGGCCACACAGCTGCTGGATCAACGCACTCTCGAAGCTGCGGCCCTGATCCGAATGTATACGGGCCGGAACTCCAAACTTATAAAACCATTCAGCGACCAACACTCGTGCCACAGTGGAGGCCTGTTGGTCCCGGGTGGGAATAGCCATGGTATATTTACTAAACACATCCGTCATCACCAGCACATTTTCCAACCCATTCTGTGCAGGCTCCAACAGAGTGTAGTCAATGGCCACAATCTCATTAGGCCGGGAGGCCAACAAATGCCCCAAATAGCTACGCGCAACCGGCTGGGTGTCCTTGGCCATTTGGCACCTTTCGCAGGCCTGACACCAGGCGGCCACTGCCGAAGACATACCCGGCCAGTAACAACGAGCGCGCAAAAGCTCCAGTGTTCGCTCCACGCCTTGATGGCCGTGCTCCTGGTGTACACCCGTGAGTACCTCGTTTTCCAAGGCCGCAGGTAGTAGCAGCTGGAAAGTGGCCGCAGCCCCGTCAGGACGGAAAATCCGGCGACAGAGGACCCCGTTCTGCTCAACCAGACGGTCCCACTGCCGAAGTAGCACCAAGGCGGGCGGAGACAACCGCCTCCGCTCCTCCGGGGTAGGGCGCTGCTTCCGTCGCCAGTAACCCACCACCTCCTGAATAACCGGGTCAGCCTGCTGGAGAGAACACAAATCAAACATGGTTCGGTCAGGCAAGACGGCGATAGCCGCCTGAGTAGCTTCAACCTTCCCCAACTGCAGTGCCCGCTGTAACGGCTCCGGCAGCAAGGTTCCTGGGACCATCAAGTCCATGTCCGGTTCACCTGGGGGATATTGCCGGGAGAGGGCATCTGCGTTCCGGTTGCTCCGACCCGACCTGTACTTTAACTCAAAGTCAAAAGAGGCCAACTGAGCGGCCCACCGTTGTTCGGTGGCGCCCAGTTTGGCCGAGGCTAAATGGCTCAGGGGGTTATTGTCGGTGTACACCAGACACTTGTGACCTAGCAAATACTCCCTGAACTTCTCAGTCATCGCCCATTTCAAGGCCAAAAACTCACGTTTCATCGAGCTATAGTTCTGCATGTTACGTTTTGCGGGCGTCAGCCCTCGACTGGCGTAAGCTATAGGCCTCACCTTGCCGCCATAGTCCTGAGAAAGCACCGCCCCCAGTCCGCCCCTTTCGTCTACCTCCAGGATGAAAGGCAAGGAGAAGTCCGCATAAGCTAGAACAGGGGCAGAGGTAAGTTTAGCTTTTAACGCCTCGAAGCTACACTGACATGTTTCCGTCCAAGCGCCCAGGACCGCCGGCGCTGCCCCCCCCCGGTTCTTGGTGCCGCCCAGCTCGGCTACCAACTTATGGAGCGGGGCTGCCAACTTGGCGAAGCCCTCTACAAAGCGACGGTAGTAACTGGCAAACCCCAAAAATGACCGCAACTCCGGGACTGTAGCGGGCGGCTGCCAGTTAGCTACCACCTCGACCTTACTTGGGTCGGTGGCGACTCCCTGGTCTGAGATGACATGACCCAGGTACCGTACCTCCTTCTGGAAGAACGCACATTTGGAAAGCTTCGCCTTCAAACCCTCCTTTTGCAGCCGACCCAGCACCACTTCCAGTCGCTCCAGATGTTGTGCCACTGAGGAAGATAAAACCACAATGTCGTCAAGATAGAGGAGTAACGACTGGCCCTGTTGGTCTCCAAACAGACGTTGCATCAACCTCTGGAAAGTGCCAGGAGCGTTGCAAAGCCCAAAGGGCATGCGGTTCCACTCGAACAACCCGAACGGGGTGCAAAAGGCGGTTTTGGCTCGGTCTGCTTCGGCCATAGGGACCTGATTATACCCGCTGGCCAGGTCCATGGTGGTAAACCAACGGGCCCCCGTCAGCGCATCCAGAGACTCCTCAATGCGAGGCAATGGGAAGGCGTCTTTCCGGGTTTTACTGTTTAGCTGGCGGTAGTCCACGCACAATCGTAGACTACCATCCTTCTTCCTTACCAACACAATGGGGGAAGCATATGGACTGCTGCTCTCTCTGATCACCCGTTGTGCTAGGAGCTGATTGATATGCTCCTTCACCATCTCGTACTCTGACGGTGGAATACGCCTATAGCGTTGTCTCACCGGGGCCGTATCCAACAGCGGAATGTCATGGGCTATCAGATTGGTACACCCCAAATCCCCCTCGTAAGCCGCGAATACCGAGGTGTACCTCCCTAAAAGGGACCTCACCTGCTCTTGCTCCTCGGCCGACAAGGAGGATAGGTCAATAGCCTCCAGCTGGTCAGGCACCGAAGGAGGTAGGGACTGCGAGGCCACGGTAGCGACCACAGATGGTTTCTCGGTAACTCCTGCGGGCAAACTGACAACATTAACAGCATCCACAGTGCCGATAATAGTACGAGGGTAAAGTAACACATCCGTGGTACCCACGTTGACAATTGGTATATAAGCGGTGCCTCGTTCCACTCGAACCAAAGCCGGTGATGCCAGTAGTCCCGCAGGTAAGCCGGCTTCAGGAGGCTCGAACAACACCGTAGCCCCCGAGCACTGCTCTGTGCACGTAGCCGCCACCACCTGCATAGTGCCACCCCGGATGCGGCAGGCCTTCTTACCCCGAATCTTGACTTTGCCTGTGGCTTCCACCGGAGCCTGCACACCAGCCTGATGACACTTCTGGAATGCCGCCAAGAGGGGCTCTGGTGCGCCCGACACCGGTGGAACATCAAACAACGTCGGTCCATGCTGCCCGAACAGCTCTCGATAGCACTTGCTTATCACGTTCATTCCCAACACCCCCGGGACGGGACGTGACGCTGCATCAGGCACGTCCTTCACGACCAGCACTCCACAGCGTGGCATCAACTTGCCGCAGAGCTCCACGTCTAATTCGAGGTACCCAACATACGGAATGGGCAACCCATTAGCTGCTCTCAATTCCAGCCAGTGACACGACTGAAGTCGTTCCTGCCCCCAGGGCTCAAAATGCTGGAGGAAGAAACTCTCCGTAACAGTAGACACCATGGACCCGGTGTCCAACAAACATGGCACCTGGACGCCACCCATGGCCACATCCATATGTGGGCACGGAGACACCAGGGTAGAGACCCCAGAGCCAGCAAATTGCCCACCCAAACCGTGGCTCGACAGTTCGGCGGGTGCTAGTTTTCCGACGCCGGAGCGGGACGGAACTGCCCACTAAACGGCGGTGGAGCGGATAAGACCCGGGGTGGGGGAGGAGCTCGCACCCCGTTGCACTCGCGGGCAAAGTGGCCCGGTTGCTGACAGCGCCTGCATATGATAGGGCCCTGGCGAGGCGCCTGGTGGCGCTGTTGTGAGCTCTGCAAGAGAGCCATACTTTGAGTAAGTTGTTGGAGCTGTTGTTGCTGCTGCTTCAACATATCACTCATGGCCGCCAGCTGGGCCAAGCCAGCCGTTCCCAGAGAACCACCCTGAACGCCATACTGGGTGCCAAGGACCGTGGGGACAGAATGACTGCGGCCTCTCATGTCGCTAGGCAACCCCTCGTGCTCCCACCTAATCGCCTCCCCCCTGACCTCCAGCAAGGCCGCGGTTGGTTTCCTGCGGACAAATTGTTTTAGGCCGCGGCGCAGCGCGCCATCCAGCACGTGCTCCACGAATTGGTCTCGTAACAAAACCTCAGCGTTCAGCATTTCACTGGGTGCGCGCTGCTTTACAGCCTCCATGCGGCTCAACAAGGCAAGGGAGAACTCTTGTAGGGTCTCCCCGTCTTGCTGTCTCCTAGAGAAGAAAGCCTCCTGCAAGGCTACATAGGACTCGGTGCACCCGTACAACTCCTGCAGTGCGGTGATTATTTTATCCGGGTCTCCCCGCTCTTCACCGGGGCGAAACTTAATTTCGTCACGTGCCTCTCCCTCCAAATGGTCAAATAAAAAGAATGCCTGATCTGCAACAGACAATCCTCGGGCCCGCATACACGCCCGTGCCTCCTCGCACCATTCATTCAACCCGATCCCCGACCGACCTCGGAACATGGGACATTTCCGGTCTCTGGGCACAAACACCAGCCGCTCGGTAACAGGGTCCCTAGTAGAGCGGGGAGTGAGTGGAGGTGCGGGGGTAGAGGAGCTATTACTAGGGCCAGGGAGGTTGGAAGCCTGCTCCTGGCGTAGCCTCTCATTATCTGCAGTCAACTGGGCGACCAGGGCCCGCAACTCCTGCAAATCCTCAGCCATTACTACCACTGACTCCCCAACACACTCAAAGAACTAATACTGCTGCTCTGCCCTACACACAAAAAAAACAAACCATACAACAAATAACATATACGTTGAAAAAAACAAAACAACCTAGAACCAACGCCTATATTTCCAGGGAGTACATCCTGCCAACAACGCCAAAATGTAGTGAGACGAGTAGGGTAGAGCCCACAGTCTCGCCGCCCTCCGAGGGCACCCAGGTTAATCGTACAATACTAGAATTAGACGTGGTTATCGGAAAATAAATAATCTTTAATACAACACAATATACAAATCCATTTAGACACAATACCAACAAAGAGAATAGCTCACATGATAATAAAGTAGGTCACAGTAAAAAAGAGAGAGAAGCTCACAATAAAAGGAGAGAATAGCTTACATGATAACAATAAAGTAGGTCACTGTAAAAAGAGAGAGAAGCTCACAAGAAAACAATAAGGTAGGGCGGAACTGACCAGTTTCTTGGGGTGGGGTGGACCTGCACAGGTAAGATGGGGGGGGGGGCTCCGACGAGAAAAGGGAACACCCCACTCACACGTGTCGGCTCACACTCATGCACACACAGCCTCACGTGGGGATCCGGGCTAAGAGGAACATCAACCACACCACACGAAAAGGGAGACCCCCACACCTGGAGGTACCACTCCCACCTCCGTGGTCTGCCGCACCTACAAACACATAAAAGAAACCACAGTTAAACCCAAGCTCCGGGTTAACAAAACAAACAAAAGAACAGAAAATCAAATAACCAAACTTAAACCCAAACGATTATACCACAACGGTACTAGACCGAGATGCGTGTACACGGTTATCCCGACACAGAGGTGTAATGGCGTCGCTGGGTTGATGACGTCACACGTCCAGCGACACGACGCCGGGTGGATGGAGCCCTGGTTCACCAGGCCGGCCGCCGTCGGCAACTCAGTCCATGGACAAAACAGTAACATAAACGAAACAAATAGTCATGAGGGCAAAACAATGATAACTATAAGGGCAGAAACCCGGTCGCTGTTAGGGCAGAAACCCGGTCGCTGTTAGGGCAGAAACCCGGTCGCTGTTAGGGCAGAAACCCGGTCGCTGTTAGGGCAGAAACCCGGTCGCTGTTAGGGCAGAACAGCAGCGCAGTTCCTGACTCGGACAGCCATCGCTGATCGGTGCCACCTTCGGGCCTGCTCTGGGAGAGTTGCGGGACCTGGTGTCGGCGTGACTACCGGCTACATGAAAGCGAAACAAATGATCAGTAAAGCGCCCCAACACCACACCCCAAGAGCTGCACAGGACTCACCAACGCCGCTCCACGCTTGCGTCTCTAAGGCAGAGGGAGGGAGAATGCCCACACGAAGCTGCAATCATGGCGGAAGTCCAACCACGGGAACATCCGCATAATGTCCGGGTGGGGAAATCCCTCCTTTTATCAGAGGGACCTGCCTCCTTGATTGGCGTACGTCTAGGGAGGGCGTGCCGGCCCAGCAAACAGCGCTCTCCCTGCCACATTCCACCCCCCCATCTTAAATCGTCGCCCCGACGATTTGGCAAGCCAAACCGGTCATACAATAACTAGTCCCAGGGCCGGAACACGGCGAAGATGGCATTAGCCACCGGACCCCGGGGGTCGTCAGCTCTGTTCGCCATCCTCTCCACGGCTCTAGGAAGGCGATGTACGTTCGAATGATGACCGGCCGTCGACCGCGCGGTCCGACGTGGGGCCAGCCCACCGGACAACGGGGGTGAAATGGAGAGGCCCCCCTCGGAGACCGGTGGTGGGACCACCACCGAAGGCGCCGCTGAGGCCGTACCTAAGGGCGGGGAGGACCCCGCCGACGTGGCAGGTAGTGTTGACGGGCCGGGTTGCGGCTGGATCCTCACCAAATCATCCTCAAAGGAGGACTCGCCCTCCAAGGATGGTGAGTCCCGGGGGGGCGGGCCCTCCGGGGAGGCGGGACCGGAAGGGTCCGCGCCCACCAGTGCCTTTAACCGGTGGCGATGAACTCGCTTGGCCTTACTGTGGTCGCCTACCGGGGCAACGGTATAGACTGGCCCACCATCCGTCGGGGTCCTCAAGACTCGATGCACCCCAGGACCCCACACATCCTGGATTTTGTGCCGTCCCCTCACACTGTAGTCACGCAACACCACCAGCTGACCTTTGGTCAAGGGGGCGTCTCGAACACGCTGGTCGTAATTCCGCTTTCGGCGCTCCGCCGCCAGCCCCAACCTCTCTCTCGCTCCATCAAAGGCTACCTGCAGCCGAGTCTGATGTTCCCGGACCCACTCGTGGATGGTCCCACCAACCGGGTCCCGCACTCGGCCCAGCAGGAAATCGACCGGCAGCCGGGGCTCCTGACCGAACATAAGGAGAAAGGGGGATTCCCCTGTGGCCTGGTGAGGAGTGGTGTTATAACAGTACAAGACTTGTGGCAGACAAACATTCCAATCTCTCTTGCGGGAGACGGGTAACGTGCGCAATAAGTTATGGAGGGTCCTATTGAACCGCTCGCACTGGCCATTGCCCGCCGGATGGTATGCGGTGGTGCGAGACTTTTCAATCCCGTAAAGGCCACACAGCTGCTGGATCAACGCACTCTCGAAGCTGCGGCCCTGATCCGAATGTATACGGGCCGGAACTCCAAACTTATAAAACCATTCAGCGACCAACACTCGTGCCACAGTGGAGGCCTGTTGGTCCCGGGTGGGAATAGCCATGGTATATTTACTAAACACATCCGTCATCACCAGCACATTTTCCAACCCATTCTGTGCAGGCTCCAACAGAGTGTAGTCAATGGCCACAATCTCATTAGGCCGGGAGGCCAACAAATGCCCCAAATAGCTACGCGCAACCGGCTGGGTGTCCTTGGCCATTTGGCACCTTTCGCAGGCCTGACACCAGGCGGCCACTGCCGAAGACATACCCGGCCAGTAACAACGAGCGCGCAAAAGCTCCAGTGTTCGCTCCACGCCTTGATGGCCGTGCTCCTGGTGTACACCCGTGAGTACCTCGTTTTCCAAGGCCGCAGGTAGTAGCAGCTGGAAAGTGGCCGCAGCCCCGTCAGGACGGAAAATCCGGCGACAGAGGACCCCGTTCTGCTCAACCAGACGGTCCCACTGCCGAAGTAGCACCAAGGCGGGCGGAGACAACCGCCTCCGCTCCTCCGGGGTAGGGCGCTGCTTCCGTCGCCAGTAACCCACCACCTCCTGAATAACCGGGTCAGCCTGCTGGAGAGAACACAAATCAAACATGGTTCGGTCAGGCAAGACGGCGATAGCCGCCTGAGTAGCTTCAACCTTCCCCAACTGCAGTGCCCGCTGTAACGGCTCCGGCAGCAAGGTTCCTGGGACCATCAAGTCCATGTCCGGTTCACCTGGGGGATATTGCCGGGAGAGGGCATCTGCGTTCCGGTTGCTCCGACCCGACCTGTACTTTAACTCAAAGTCAAAAGAGGCCAACTGAGCGGCCCACCGTTGTTCGGTGGCGCCCAGTTTGGCCGAGGCTAAATGGCTCAGGGGGTTATTGTCGGTGTACACCAGACACTTGTGACCTAGCAAATACTCCCTGAACTTCTCAGTCATCGCCCATTTCAAGGCCAAAAACTCACGTTTCATCGAGCTATAGTTCTGCATGTTACGTTTTGCGGGCGTCAGCCCTCGACTGGCGTAAGCTATAGGCCTCACCTTGCCGCCATAGTCCTGAGAAAGCACCGCCCCCAGTCCGCCCCTTTCGTCTACCTCCAGGATGAAAGGCAAGGAGAAGTCCGCATAAGCTAGAACAGGGGCAGAGGTAAGTTTAGCTTTTAACGCCTCGAAGCTACACTGACATGTTTCCGTCCAAGCGCCCAGGACCGCCGGCGCTGCCCCCCCCCGGTTCTTGGTGCCGCCCAGCTCGGCTACCAACTTATGGAGCGGGGCTGCCAACTTGGCGAAGCCCTCTACAAAGCGACGGTAGTAACTGGCAAACCCCAAAAATGACCGCAACTCCGGGACTGTAGCGGGCGGCTGCCAGTTAGCTACCACCTCGACCTTACTTGGGTCGGTGGCGACTCCCTGGTCTGAGATGACATGACCCAGGTACCGTACCTCCTTCTGGAAGAACGCACATTTGGAAAGCTTCGCCTTCAAACCCTCCTTTTGCAGCCGACCCAGCACCACTTCCAGTCGCTCCAGATGTTGTGCCACTGAGGAAGATAAAACCACAATGTCGTCAAGATAGAGGAGTAACGACTGGCCCTGTTGGTCTCCAAACAGACGTTGCATCAACCTCTGGAAAGTGCCAGGAGCGTTGCAAAGCCCAAAGGGCATGCGGTTCCACTCGAACAACCCGAACGGGGTGCAAAAGGCGGTTTTGGCTCGGTCTGCTTCGGCCATAGGGACCTGATTATACCCGCTGGCCAGGTCCATGGTGGTAAACCAACGGGCCCCCGTCAGCGCATCCAGAGACTCCTCAATGCGAGGCAATGGGAAGGCGTCTTTCCGGGTTTTACTGTTTAGCTGGCGGTAGTCCACGCACAATCGTAGACTACCATCCTTCTTCCTTACCAACACAATGGGGGAAGCATATGGACTGCTGCTCTCTCTGATCACCCGTTGTGCTAGGAGCTGATTGATATGCTCCTTCACCATCTCGTACTCTGACGGTGGAATACGCCTATAGCGTTGTCTCACCGGGGCCGTATCCAACAGCGGAATGTCATGGGCTATCAGATTGGTACACCCCAAATCCCCCTCGTAAGCCGCGAATACCGAGGTGTACCTCCCTAAAAGGGACCTCACCTGCTCTTGCTCCTCGGCCGACAAGGAGGATAGGTCAATAGCCTCCAGCTGGTCAGGCACCGAAGGAGGTAGGGACTGCGAGGCCACGGTAGCGACCACAGATGGTTTCTCGGTAACTCCTGCGGGCAAACTGACAACATTAACAGCATCCACAGTGCCGATAATAGTACGAGGGTAAAGTAACACATCCGTGGTACCCACGTTGACAATTGGTATATAAGCGGTGCCTCGTTCCACTCGAACCAAAGCCGGTGATGCCAGTAGTCCCGCAGGTAAGCCGGCTTCAGGAGGCTCGAACAACACCGTAGCCCCCGAGCACTGCTCTGTGCACGTAGCCGCCACCACCTGCATAGTGCCACCCCGGATGCGGCAGGCCTTCTTACCCCGAATCTTGACTTTGCCTGTGGCTTCCACCGGAGCCTGCACACCAGCCTGATGACACTTCTGGAATGCCGCCAAGAGGGGCTCTGGTGCGCCCGACACCGGTGGAACATCAAACAACGTCGGTCCATGCTGCCCGAACAGCTCTCGATAGCACTTGCTTATCACGTTCATTCCCAACACCCCCGGGACGGGACGTGACGCTGCATCAGGCACGTCCTTCACGACCAGCACTCCACAGCGTGGCATCAACTTGCCGCAGAGCTCCACGTCTAATTCGAGGTACCCAACATACGGAATGGGCAACCCATTAGCTGCTCTCAATTCCAGCCAGTGACACGACTGAAGTCGTTCCTGCCCCCAGGGCTCAAAATGCTGGAGGAAGAAACTCTCCGTAACAGTAGACACCATGGACCCGGTGTCCAACAAACATGGCACCTGGACGCCACCCATGGCCACATCCATATGTGGGCACGGAGACACCAGGGTAGAGACCCCAGAGCCAGCAAATTGCCCACCCAAACCGTGGCTCGACAGTTCGGCGGGTGCTAGTTTTCCGACGCCGGAGCGGGACGGAACTGCCCACTAAACGGCGGTGGAGCGGATAAGACCCGGGGTGGGGGAGGAGCTCGCACCCCGTTGCACTCGCGGGCAAAGTGGCCCGGTTGCTGACAGCGCCTGCATATGATAGGGCCCTGGCGAGGCGCCTGGTGGCGCTGTTGTGAGCTCTGCAAGAGAGCCATACTTTGAGTAAGTTGTTGGAGCTGTTGTTGCTGCTGCTTCAACATATCACTCATGGCCGCCAGCTGGGCCAAGCCAGCCGTTCCCAGAGAACCACCCTGAACGCCATACTGGGTGCCAAGGACCGTGGGGACAGAATGACTGCGGCCTCTCATGTCGCTAGGCAACCCCTCGTGCTCCCACCTAATCGCCTCCCCCCTGACCTCCAGCAAGGCCGCGGTTGGTTTCCTGCGGACAAATTGTTTTAGGCCGCGGCGCAGCGCGCCATCCAGCACGTGCTCCACGAATTGGTCTCGTAACAAAACCTCAGCGTTCAGCATTTCACTGGGTGCGCGCTGCTTTACAGCCTCCATGCGGCTCAACAAGGCAAGGGAGAACTCTTGTAGGGTCTCCCCGTCTTGCTGTCTCCTAGAGAAGAAAGCCTCCTGCAAGGCTACATAGGACTCGGTGCACCCGTACAACTCCTGCAGTGCGGTGATTATTTTATCCGGGTCTCCCCGCTCTTCACCGGGGCGAAACTTAATTTCGTCACGTGCCTCTCCCTCCAAATGGTCAAATAAAAAGAATGCCTGATCTGCAACAGACAATCCTCGGGCCCGCATACACGCCCGTGCCTCCTCGCACCATTCATTCAACCCGATCCCCGACCGACCTCGGAACATGGGACATTTCCGGTCTCTGGGCACAAACACCAGCCGCTCGGTAACAGGGTCCCTAGTAGAGCGGGGAGTGAGTGGAGGTGCGGGGGTAGAGGAGCTATTACTAGGGCCAGGGAGGTTGGAAGCCTGCTCCTGGCGTAGCCTCTCATTATCTGCAGTCAACTGGGCGACCAGGGCCCGCAACTCCTGCAAATCCTCAGCCATTACTACCACTGACTCCCCAACACACTCAAAGAACTAATACTGCTGCTCTGCCCTACACACAAAAAAAACAAACCATACAACAAATAACATATACGTTGAAAAAAACAAAACAACCTAGAACCAACGCCTATATTTCCAGGGAGTACATCCTGCCAACAACGCCAAAATGTAGTGAGACGAGTAGGGTAGAGCCCACAGTCTCGCCGCCCTCCGAGGGCACCCAGGTTAATCGTACAATACTAGAATTAGACGTGGTTATCGGAAAATAAATAATCTTTAATACAACACAATATACAAATCCATTTAGACACAATACCAACAAAGAGAATAGCTCACATGATAATAAAGTAGGTCACAGTAAAAAAGAGAGAGAAGCTCACAATAAAAGGAGAGAATAGCTTACATGATAACAATAAAGTAGGTCACTGTAAAAAGAGAGAGAAGCTCACAAGAAAACAATAAGGTAGGGCGGAACTGACCAGTTTCTTGGGGTGGGGTGGACCTGCACAGGTAAGATGGGGGGGGGGGCTCCGACGAGAAAAGGGAACACCCCACTCACACGTGTCGGCTCACACTCATGCACACACAGCCTCACGTGGGGATCCGGGCTAAGAGGAACATCAACCACACCACACGAAAAGGGAGACCCCCACACCTGGAGGTACCACTCCCACCTCCGTGGTCTGCCGCACCTACAAACACATAAAAGAAACCACAGTTAAACCCAAGCTCCGGGTTAACAAAACAAACAAAAGAACAGAAAATCAAATAACCAAACTTAAACCCAAACGATTATACCACAACGGTACTAGACCGAGATGCGTGTACACGGTTATCCCGACACAGAGGTGTAATGGCGTCGCTGGGTTGATGACGTCACACGTCCAGCGACACGACGCCGGGTGGATGGAGCCCTGGTTCACCAGGCCGGCCGCCGTCGGCAACTCAGTCCATGGACAAAACAGTAACATAAACGAAACAAATAGTCATGAGGGCAAAACAATGATAACTATAAGGGCAGAAACCCGGTCGCTGTTAGGGCAGAAACCCGGTCGCTGTTAGGGCAGAAACCCGGTCGCTGTTAGGGCAGAAACCCGGTCGCTGTTAGGGCAGAACAGCAGCGCAGTTCCTGACTCGGACAGCCATCGCTGATCGGTGCCACCTTCGGGCCTGCTCTGGGAGAGTTGCGGGACCTGGTGTCGGCGTGACTACCGGCTACATGAAAGCGAAACAAATGATCAGTAAAGCGCCCCAACACCACACCCCAAGAGCTGCACAGGACTCACCAACGCCGCTCCACGCTTGCGTCTCTAAGGCAGAGGGAGGGAGAATGCCCACACGAAGCTGCAATCATGGCGGAAGTCCAACCACGGGAACATCCGCATAATGTCCGGGTGGGGAAATCCCTCCTTTTATCAGAGGGACCTGCCTCCTTGATTGGCGTACGTCTAGGGAGGGCGTGCCGGCCCAGCAAACAGCGCTCTCCCTGCCACATTAGCTTTGCACCCAGGTCACGACGCAAAAACTTTAGGTCCAATGGTAAAGACGGCATTAGCAGCCACTGACTGGACATCAACACCCGCCCCACAGATCCAGTACTCCCCACAGACTAAGACCTTTTGTATTTCCTGTACATGCTATGACATAGCTACACCACAACATGAACTCATTACCAGACACCATGGTAGGGAAAGAACTGATCACCAAGATGCTACACAAATGCTAGACAAACTTCCTGGACCATTGTGGTCCCAAAATCCCACGGACGTGGGTAAAGTAACGTGTGCTCCAATGACCTTCCGACTAAAAAACTCTCCTCCGATTTGGATTCCACAGTACTCCTGTTCTAGTGAAAAACAGCTCGGAATAGCTGACACAGTAAAAGGCCTCTTGGAGGCCGGGGTTTTAGAGCCGTCTTGTTCCCAGTGGAACACGCCCATCCTTCCGGTGTTAAAGCAGGAAACAGGCAAATACCGGATGGTCCATGACCTCCGTGCCATAAATGAGCTAATAGTGGATACTACGCTCACAGTTCCAAACCCACATGTAGCCCTGGCAGACATCGGTCCTCAGCATCATTGGTTCACAGTGCTTGACCTGTCCAATGCATTCTTTTGCATTCCGTTAGCCTCTCACTTGCGCGACGTATTCTCTTTCACCTATATGGGGCGCCAACTTCGTTACACACGATTACCTCAGGGTTTTAATCTCTCGCCAGGCCTTTTTAACACAGTGTTGAAACAATCCCTGAGTGGGTGTGATCTACCCCCAGACACAGTACTGGTTCAGTACGTTGATGACCTTCTGATTGCGGCACCCACGGCTGTGGATTGCCTGAAAGCAACTCAGGATGTGTTAGTCACTCTGGCCAAAGAAGGCTATAAGGTCAGCAGAAAAAAGATCCAGGTCTGCAGACGGGAAGTGACCTTTTTGGGGAGGGTACTCTCAGCAAATGGGGTGGGAATCTCGCCAGCGCATAGATCCTCCATTTTGTCACATCCTAAACCCACCACAGTTAAAGACATGTTGTCCTTCCTGGGCCTAACGGGGTACAGTAAGACGTATGTTCCAGGGTATGTTGACCTAACCGACCCTTTAAGGGCCATGGTCCGAGAGAAAGGCATGCGCAATCTGTCCTCGCCGTTAGATTGGACGGAACAAGCAGATGAGGCATTTGTCACAATGAAACAATCGCTGGCAGCGGCAGCGAATCTAGCATGCCCTGACTATTCCCTGCCCTTCCATTTGGATGTTTCTGAAACAAAATGCGCAACAAATGGAGTTTTGTTTCAGAAAAAGGGGGGTAGAGTGGTATTGGGCTACATGAGTATTCCACTTGAACAGATTGAAAAACGCCAACCGGCCTGCACGCAACACGCGGCAGGGGTAGCTAAATGCATTGAAAAATCCTCCCACATAGTTATGGGACACCCTTTGATAGTTCTGACGTCACATAGCATCGTGTCCTTCGTTAACTCAGCAATGTTCTCCCTCACCCCCACCAGACAGAGAAGGATCAGTAAGATACTGCAAGCACCCAATTTGTCCTTCACACACAAGGGCATCAACATGGCCGATCAGATGGGGGAGGGGGAACCATATGAGTGCGAGGACAGAACCAGGAAGGTAGAAAAAGTCAGACCAGATCTCTCAGCACAGCCACTAGGGACAGGAAGGGTGTTGTACACAGATGGTTGTTGTTTCCGTCATGAGACAGACGGACTGAGGGCTGCCTACGCAGTAGTAGAAGACACAGGAGACAGTGTAGTGACCATTGAAGCTGAAAGGATGCAGGGAGCACAGTCAGCACAAAGAGCAGAGGTGGTAGCACTTATCAGGGCCCTAGAGTTAGGGAAGGGACAGGAAGTAACCATTTACTCAGACTCAGCGTATGCAACGGGAGCAGCGCTCCTTGAGTTACCACAGTGGTTAAGAGCAGGGTTCCTCACAGCAGGGGGAAAACCAGTCAAACACGAAGAAGAAATGAAGAGGTTGGCACAAGCCATTCTCCTACCTGCTAAGGTAGCCATAGTCAAGTGTAAGGGCCACAGCAACACACAGGATACAGTAGGAAGAGGGAATGATGTAGCAGATTGTGCAGCCAAAACCGCAGCGGGCTACCAACCCCACCAGCTGTTACTGACCACCGACTTAGAGAACAGAGCAGAAGTAGACAAGGAGACCATTGTTAAAATGCAAGCCCAAGCATCGCCATAGGAAAAATCCATGTGGCTAGGTAGAGGAGCTACCCAAAGTGAAGGGCTATGGAGGGGACCGGATGGAAGGCCCATCCTACCTCCAGGGGTAAGAGACACAGCGCTTGAAGAAGCTCATGGGGTGGGACATGTGGGAGTAAGTCAAATGATGAAAAACGTACAACACTGGTGGCATCCCTTTATGAAACCCATGGTTGAGCAGGTTACAAAAACATGCCCTGAATGCCGTGCTTTCAACCCAAAGTCGGCAGTGAGACCAGAAGGTGGTCACTATCCTCTTCTAACAGTGGCAGGGAAAGAAATTGTAATCGATTACACCGACATGATACACCCAGTGCAGGGCTGCAAATACCTGTTGGTATGTGTAGATTCATACACGGGATGGCCAGAGGCTGTTCCAGCAAGAAAAGAAGACGCGGCAACAGTGATAAAATTCCTGGTTAATCGATACATTCCCCAACATGGGTTTCCAGAGAAAGTGAAATCAGACAATGGGTCACACTTTAAAAACAAGGATCTGATGAGGGTCGAAGCAATGCTGGGGTTGAAACACAAATTTGGCTCGGTTTATCATCCCCAGTCCCAAGGTAAAGTGGAGAGAATGAACCTAAACTTGAAAAACAAAATAGCAAAAATCTGCAGTAAATCAGGAATGAACTGGGTACAAGCCCTGCCACTGGCT
The DNA here is from genome assembly GCA_023566465.1 of Cottus gobio. NCBI lineage: Eukaryota > Metazoa > Chordata > Actinopteri > Perciformes > Cottidae > Cottus > Cottus gobio. The sequence goes on along the minus strand of CM042234.1, from coordinate 21,470,776 downwards.
CTCATGTCTATAAGAATGTCAGTAAATACCAGAACGGGTTTCTCGCCACATGAGATGCAAACGGGGAGATGTTTCCCTGGGCCCCACTCACAATTGCCATTCTCTGACATATCCGATGAACTCTCACACAAAGCTTTTTTCCGCCAGCTACAAGGCACAGTCTCTTTGTTCTCAAGACAGGTTGCAGCTGTTCACCAAGCGGAGGAGCCAAAACCAGCTCCAGAGTCCGAGTGGGTGCTACTGAGGGTCATCAAAAGAAAGTGGTCGGAGCCACGGTGGTTGGGTCCATTCAAGGTAACAGCCCGAACCACGCACGCTGTCCAGCTCCAAGGCAAGGGAACGCAGTGGTACCACTGGACCCAGTGCACGCCGACTCAGGAACCAGGACGTCCCAACACAAGAAGTAGTCAGGGATCTGGCTACCAACACGGAGGGCTTCCATCTGACACTAGGGCAAAAGAGGCAGAATAATCCTCTCCAGTGTCCAACAGAGTACAGGGTAGTCTACCCCTGGTACTTGAAGAAAGGAGACCTGCAGAAGAATCGACGCCGACGTGACGTATATTGTTGAATGTATATCATGCTGTATTGCCAGAGTTGTAACTAGAACCCATAAGGAAAGTTGAAACCTTATTTACAGAGTCCTACTGCTGTAATAATCTTGTGAAAAAGGAACTAGTTAAAGAAAATGTGCTTGCTTAAAATAATACCCGTGTGGACATATGTGTGTAAAAGTAATTGTAACGACTGTAACTGTATTAAGTGTGGGCATTGTGACTCTAATCCTCTGGTGGTATTGTAAGCTTCCTCGACAGGGATGTTCTCAGGGGGCTTGACCTAATTCCAGTGGACAGTACTCATCCTGGTGGTGGCCCTGTTTTGTATCATAGTGATAACGTTATTTCTGGTCGTCTTTTACTCAGTGATACAAAACATAATTAACGCCGCCCCGTGCCCTTAAGATGGAAAGACAGCTTAGACGCTGTTTTGGGGATCCAGATCGCCCTGGTACCTTTCACGACAGACCGCGTACATTAAAGGAAATAGGATTTGGGAAAAAGACCCTTTTCTTTTTAGGCGTAGGACTCACCCTCGTAGTCCTATTAATGATCTGGGGAATAGAGTCCCTTGAGAGATCTAAGTCCGGCCTAACAGCTAGGACAACCTCGTTAAATACAACTCATCTCCGAAACGGTCGCAACAAGAGGTCAGTAGTAATCCATTACTCAAAACAATGTGTAAACCACTACCCCCAATGACGGTAGATTGACCAAGGCCATAGATGGACTTCGAACCCTGAATGAAAAGATGAAAGAACATTCTGGAGTTGATACCACCATGTGGGACAGCTGGATGAATACATTCGGGAAATATAAGTCACTAGTCTCATCCATTCTGCTGTCCATAGCAGTCTTTGCTGCCCTCCTCACCTTGTGTGGGTGCTGTTGCATTCCATGTCTTAGGGGGCTGTCTGAAAAAATAATAACAAGAGCAGTGGGGGGTACGGAAGTTCGTAACGCCATGATGCCATTGCTGGCTGAGGGGGAAGCTGGGGACCTGGAAAAATTACAACAACATTGCTATTAAAAGTGTAAACATGCTATGTATACCAAAAGGCTAAAAAACCATGCTTCTGTCTCCTATCATAGTGTGAACTCTTCGTAGAGTTCAAAAGGGGGACTGTTGAGAAATATCAAATGCTCTATGATAATGTTGTATATTCATTTGCTTTGTGCGGTTTTTATATTCATTTACTTATGCAAGACCTCTTACACAAGCAGAACTATGTCTGTTGGGCAGGGAGCCCACCAGAGAAAAAACCTTCATAGAGGCAAATAAGGAGATGAACAAACACATCTGAAATTCCTCTTATGATGAGCAATTCCTCTTGTTATGTTGAAATGGAATTTTGCAAAGTTCAAGGACTAAAAACCATCTTGCTGAATAACAGAATGTGCGAAGGGGGAGAACTATGCTTCCCCTAGAGTAAACAAAGAGCGGCGGTCACGTTGACATGTATCAAGGAACGATCAGCATGCGATATGGGCGTATGCTGGTGTGTAACTTCTCTGTGTAAAAGATCTAATAAAAGACGAAGCCACGACAGGGAAGATCAGATTTCGTTCGTGAGGCTTTGACTGCGTAGTCATTGTAAGGAACGATATCTCCTTCGGCCGGAGCTTTTGACAAACTGTTATACTTGGTCTTGTGTCTTATTGTCCATTACAGAGAACCTGAAGAAGTCCGTACGTGGGTGTGCACGTAAGAAGCGCATCACCCTGCAGCGTGTTTTCATTTTATTAGAATTACAAATATAGACACACAACAGACACTCGGCTACAATAATATCATCCATAGCCGCACAACAGCGTCTGAATGAGGCCGCTGCCAGCGCTACTTCAGGTGGATCAGCAGCCGTTTGATTCAAACCGGCAGGACGGCGGTGATGACGCGCAGAGCTTCTCAATTATAGATGTATTAAATACGGAAAATTTCAACTCTCGCGTCTAACGTGCCGCCGGCGTAAATTTGCGTCTGTCGCAACCACACGCGTCTGTGCATAGACTTTACATGTAATCTGGTCGCGCGAAACATTTGCGTCGCGTTGGGACGGACTGATTACAAGTAACTCCGGGGCTGTCAGCCACTAACAAGAGCACTAATATGAGCACTAATATGTCATACACACGTATGCAACACCGGTTAATAAGCACAATATCGATAAAGTCTTGTATTGTACTCGCGTCTCACTTTTCTCCTGTCTATTGAAAGAAGTGAGCGCTGCGTAGCGAGGATCCAAGATGGCGGCTCCAGATTCTGCTGTTGAGACAAACTGGCCATCTGATTGGACGGCAAAACAACTTGGATAGCGTGATTGGCTGCTCAGAAGTTGAGACTGTTGAGACAGTTGAGACAGAGAAGAGTGTCTCCGGCTCCGCCACGGGGTTGCTTCTCCACAAAGCGCGACCAGTTTGTTGTAGTGAAATACTGTTGAGTGAGTATCGGTTCTTGGTATCGGCCATTGAAACCGATGCGAGTACGAGTATTTAACGCAGTATCGACCACCGATACCGGTATCGGTATTGGTGCATCCCTAGTAAATATCAATTTCTATCTTTTTTCATACTGATGAATGATTTATGTTTGCATTAATTATCTAAAGATTTTTGATTTATTTTGTATTTGTTTTTACTTTAAGAGGCGGCGAGAGGAGGTGGGGTGAGAGGTGAGGAGGTGGAGGGCAAGTGGAGAGGAGAGAAGGGGAGGTCAGAGGAGGTAAATATACATTTCTAGCTTTTTTTAAAAATTTATTTTTTACGTTAAGAGGAGGGCAACTGTGAACCTTCTTATTAATAAGGTAAATATCAATTTCTATCTTTTTTTTCACATTGATGGATGATTTATGTTTACATCAATTCTCTAAAGATTTTATATTTATTTTTACATTGAGAGAAGAGAGGAGGAGGAAGAGCAGCAGGAGGAGGAGGTAGTGGTGGCGAAGGGCAACTGTGAACCTTATTAATAAAGTAAATATAAATTTCTATCTTTTCATTCTGATGGATGATTTGTTTATATTAATTCTCTAAAGATTTATTTTTTATTTGTTTTTATGTTAAAAAGAGGAGGCGGCGGAGGATGGAAAGGAGGTGGAGGGCAAGTGTGTTAAGTAAATATCAATTTCTATCTTTTTTTCCTACTGATGGATGATTTATGTTTGCATTCATTCTCTAAAGATGTTTTATTTATTTTTATATTTTGTATTTGTTTTTTTACATTAAGAGGAGAGAGGGGGTGAGAGCAGGACAGAGGAGGAAGTCGGGAGGAGAGGAGCAAGAAGGGGAGGACAGAGGAGGTAAATATAAATTTCTATCTTTTTTTCACATTGATGGATGATTTATCCATCCATCCATCCATTTTCCACCGCTTATCCGGGGTCGGGTCGCGGAGGCAGCAGGTCAAGCAGGCTGACCCAGACTTCTCTCTCACCCGCAACATCTACCAGCTCATTCTGGGGGATCCCGAGGCGTTCCCAAGCCAGCTGGGAGATATAATCCCTCCAGCGTGTCCTGGGTCTTCCCCGGGGCCTCCTACCAGATGGACGTGCCTGGAAAACCTCTAAAGGGAGGCGTCCTGGAGGCATCCTAATTAGATGCCCGAACCACCTCAGCTGACTCCTTTCGACACGAAGGAGTAGCGGCTCGACTTCAAGCTCCCTCCTGATGTCCGAGCTCCTTACCCTATCTCTAAGGCTGAGCCCGGCCACTCTACGGAGGAAACTCATTTCGGCCGCTTGTATCCGCGACCTCGTTCTTTCGGACACGATCCAAAGCTCGTGACCATAGGTGAGGGTTGGGACGTAGACCGACCAGTAAATTGAGAGCTTTGCCTTTCGGCTCAGCTCCTTCTTCACCAAGACGGCCCGGTGCAACGCCTGTTTTACTGCTGCAGCCGCACCGATACGCCTGTCGATCTCCCGCTCCATTTTACCCTCACTCGTGAACAAGACCCCGAGATACTTGAACTCCTTCGCTTGTGGTAGGCACTCTGTCCCCACCCGGAGGGAGCAATCCACCGGTTTCCGGCAGAGCACCATGGCCTCAGATTTCGTGGTGCTGACTCTCATCCCCGCCGCTTCACACTCGGCTGCAAAACGCCCCAGTGAATGCTGGAGGTCATGGTCCGAGGAGGCAAACAGGACCACATCATCTGCAAACAGCAGAGAGGCTATCCTGAGATCCCCGAACCTGACATTCTCCGCCCCACGGCTGCGCCTAGATATCCTGTCCATGAAAGTCACGAACAGGACCGGTGATAAAGGGCAGCCCTGGCGGAGGCCAACACCCACCGGGAACGTATCTGACTTACTGCCGAGGATACGAACACAGCTCCTACTGCAGGCGTACAGAGACCGGATGGCCCGTTGCAACGGGTCCGGCACACCATACTCCCGCAGCACCCCCCACAAAAAGCCCCGAGGGACCCGGTCGAAAGCCTTCTCCAAGTCCACAAAGCACATGTAGACTGGTTGGGCAAACTCCCAGGACCCCTCCAGTATCCTTGCAAGGGTAAAGAGCTGGTCCACTGTTCCACGACCAGGACGAAACCCGCACTGTTCTTCTTGAATCCGAGGTTCGACAAACGGTCGGAGCCTCCGTTCCAGCACCCTGGCATAAGCTTTTCCCGGGAGGCTGAGTAGTGTGATACCCCGATAATTCGAGCACACTCTCCGGTCCCCCTTCTTGAAGATGGGAACCACCACCCCGGTCTGCCAGTCCATGGGCACTGTGCCCGACCCCCATGCGACATTGAAGAGGCGTGTCAGCCAAGACAGCCCAACAAAGTCCAGCGCCTTCAGCATCTCAGGGCGGATTTCATCCACCCCCGGCGCCTTGCCACCAAGGAGCTTTTTGACTACCTTAGTGGCCTCTGCCAGGGATATGGGTTCATCCAACCCCAAGTCTTCAGGCGCTGCCCCCTGTTCAGGGGACATGTTGACCGGGTTTAGGAGTTCCTCAAAGTGCTCCTTCCACCGCCCGACGATATCCTCTGTCTGGGTCAGCAGCAACCCTCCCCCGCTGATAACAGCCTGGGGAAGGCCCTGCTTTCCCTTCCTGAGTCGTCGGATGGTTTGCCAGAACCTCCTTGAGGCCAACCGAAAGTCCTTCTCCATGGCCTCCCCGAACTCCTCCCATGCCCGAGTTTTAGCATCCGTGACCACCGCAGCTGCAGTCCTTCTGGCCTGTCTGTACCTGTCAGCTGCTTCAGGAGACCCCTGGGCCAACCAAGCCCGAAAGGCCTCCTTCTTCAGCTTGACGGCTTCCCTCACCCCCGGTGTCCACCACCGGGTTCTCGGGTTGCCGCCACGACAGGCACCGATGACCTTCCGACCACAGCTCCTAGCGGCCGCGTCCACAATAGAGGCTTTGAACATGATCCACTCGGATTCCATGTCCCCAACCTCCCTCGGGATGTGTGAGAAGTCCTTCCGGAGGTGGGAGTTGAAGACCTCCCGGACAGGATCTTCCACCAGACGTTCCCAGTTCACCCTCACTACACGTTTGGGCTTGCCAGGTCTTTCTGGCCGACTCCCCCGCCATCTGATCCAACTCACCACCAGGTGGTGATCAGTTGACAGCTCTGCTCCTCTCTTCACCCGAGTGTCCAAAACATACGGCCGCAGATCAGATGATACGATTACGAAGTCGATCATTGATCTCCGGCCTAAGGTGCTCTGGTACCAGGTACACTTATGAGCCACCTTATGTTCAAACATGGTGTTTGTTATGGACAAACTGTGGCTAGCACAGAAGTCCAACAACGAAACACCGCTCGGGTTCAGATCAGGCAAGCCGTTCCTCCCAATCACTCCCCGCCAGGTTTCTCTGTCGTCGCCCACGTGAGCGTTGAAGTCTCCCAGGAGAACTATGGAGTCGGCAGGCGGCGCCCTTTCCAGGACCCCTCCCACCAACTCCAAGAAGGCCGGATACTCCGAAATGCTGTTTGGTGCATAAGCACAAACAACAGTCAGAGCCTTACTCCCCGCAACCCGTAGGCGCAGGGAGGCGACCCTCTCGTTCTCCGGGGAAAACTCCAACACGGCGGCGCTCAGCCGGGGACTCGTGAGTATCCCCACTCCCGCCCGGCGCCTCACACCCTGGGCGACTCCAGAAAAGAACAAAGTCCAACCCTTCTCCAGGAGTTTGGTTCCAGAGCCAGCGCTGTGCGTGGAGGTGAGCCCAACTATATCTAGCTGGTACCGCTCCACCTCCCTCACCAGCTCCGGCTCCTTCCCCGCTAGCGAGGTGACGTTCCACGTCCCTAGAGCTAGTCTATGTCGCCGGCGATCGGCTCGCCCAGGCCCCCTGCCCGGCCCGCCGCCCGGTCTACATAGCACCCGACCCCGATGTCTGTCCCTGCGGGTGGTGGGTCCACAGGGTGGCTGCACCATGGTGTTTCTTCGGGCTGAGCCCGACCGGGCCCCATGGGCGAAAGCCCGGCCACCAGACGCTCGCCGACGAGCTCGCCTCCCGGGTCTGGCTCCGGGAGGGTGCCCCGGTTTCCCTGGTCCGGGCGAGGTAGCTACAGTCTTTGGGCTGCTTATCATCGAGGTTTTTTGAACCGCTCTTAGTCTGGGCTCTCCCCCGAGACCTGTTTGCCTTGGGAGACCCTACCAGGGGCAGATGCCCCGGACAACATAGCTCCCAGGATCATTGAGCCACTCAAACTCCTTCACCGCGTTAAGGTGGCGATTCGCGAAGGATGATGGATGATTTATGTTTACATTAATTCTCTAAAGATGTTTTATTTATTTTTACGTTAAGAGGAGGAGCAGCAGCAGCAGGAGGAGGTGGTGGTGGTGAAGGCCAACTGTGAACCTTCTTATTTATAAGGTTAATATAAATGTCTTTCTTTTTTTAATATTGTTGGATTTATGTTTACATTTATTCTCTAAAGATTTTGTAATTTGTTTTTACGAATTTATTTCGTTATTTTTTTATTTTATTTTTTTACAGAGAAATGAGCAGGAGTATGAAGAGGACGGGCGGCAAGTGTGAACCCTGTGCAGGGTCAACGTCACGGTCTGACAGCTGGACCGTTAAATGCAGGTAGAGGTTCATCTGAATCTTAGGATGTTTCTGCGTGTACCTGCTTTAAATAAAACTGTTGACTGATATTTTGGTTTCCTCTTTTCTTTGAGGGGTGGAGGTATGACGAAGTGCAGAATTGCTTGGTCAGGATTTTTCCTTTTTAATGCTATAACTATTATATAACTAAGTTTAAGTGGCATCCCTGTAGCAAACATATTCTGATTGCCCAGTTTTGAAAAAGAGAGATATAAGTAAGAAAAAGAAAAAAATAGATTACACAATTTGACTGTGCAAAACATACCATCATATATTATGTTAAGCAAAAGTACATACTTTGTATGTAAAAGCCTCTAGGCTCTAGTTTAGAATGAATACCTTTCTGTACATCTCCAGAGTGGTTATATTCTGCAGCATTTTGCATAGGGTGAGTCAATAGTGATCAATTTGTTTATGTCAGGATCAATGAGCTGATTGAAAAAACACCTGTGACACTTTCATGATTTAACTATATAAAAAGGTGATCTGTGTTTAAATATCCACATCACAAAAAGTTGAATAATTGTGATCCACAATAATTCGTTGCCTTAAAACCCTCCAAGCAGACGCAGCAGTACATAGTTCTTTTATTTTGTAAAAAAATATTCAAATATACTTATATTAAAGTTGAGTAAAAAACACATTTCAGCCACCACATAGTTTTTCATCTTTAACATACAGTATAATACAATGCACAATAGCTCATTATCAATAGCATCCATTAGAGAGTGCTGTTTGTTTTAAAGTGGTGCCACAATAAACCGTCAGTGCTTTAGATCGACACAGTTGGGGTCGACCGCACCTGCACCTTCTGCTTTTAGTGTATAAAATCACTTAAGTCCATGTTGAGTGCCTCATAATGCCATTTCATGTCTGTGCCCATTGTGGTCCGTCACTGTTGTGGTCTACAGCAACAGTCCCTCAAGAGTAGTGTCCACCTGTGAGCAGTGTACTGTGTTAACGGTGTTTACTTCGAGCCACCTGCAGCATTTCCTCCACAGTCAGCAGTTTTTTTTCCGTCATCAGCCCCAAAACACGGGCCGGTGGAACGAGGAAGGGAAAAGGAGGGTCGATCTTCTGTAGAGCGTCGTAGCAGAAGACTGCCGGCTCGGGGTTCTGGCAAAAAGACTAGTGTGTGACACGGGGACCACGGACCCTCCATGTCCTCCACCAAGGAATGAGCGATGTCAAAACTATTGTTCATAGTGGAGGCCGTCAGCCCAGTGGGGCCCGTTTTCAGCCAGCCACTACAATACAGACCTAGACGGAAACAGGAATTCATTACTGAGGCCCAGGTTTACTGAGTGGAACACACATGGACTCCAGGTGATAAATTACTTTCAGGTTTTTCCGATTCTTACCAATTTGGAGCCTTTTAAACTCTGTCCCCAATATAAGGAAGGTCACGGACCAGAGGCGATCGAGTCATTGATTAAGTCTGCCAGCTGAAGAGGAAAAAAACAAGCTATATTTATCATAAACTGTTCGATTAAGTAAGTTAAGTACTCACAGCAGCAGACGATCATGGGAACGGGATCTAAAAACTACAATTACTGATTACCAATGGAAAACCATCATGTTAAATGAAATATGTAGTAATTACAAATCCCAGGAAATTATGTTTAAAATTCTACATAAATTGCAAACTACCCCACATTGCAAAAAGAAATATGACAAAGACTGTTCTGGTGTATATTTAAGGTGTAAGCAGCATGTTGGCACTTATGTGCATTTAATTTGGTTCTGTCCGGAAATTCATAACTTTTGGGTTAAAATTGGGAACCAAATTTCTTCCATAATAAAATGTCCTATTGAGCTCCATCCTCTCCAATGTCTCGTCACCGTATAAAGCAGACATAAGAGCATCCTCAGTCTTCTATGGTACTGCTCTCTACTATCCATCTTAAATCAGTGGCTACACAGCACACCACCTGCTGCTAGTTGGCTTCACCGAAACCATACGAAGAGGCTTCACAACCTTAAGAACCAACTGACTCTGTGAAGGGACGAGTCCACAATAATTATTATGGTTTAATTGTTGTGACAAATATAATATGGGGTTTCCTGATCAGCAATTCTGTTGTACCCTTTTTTCTTTAGCGCTGGCTGTCGATGTGTCTGGCTTCCTGTGTGGCTGCCATGTTGTACATCCTTCTTGGCGGGTTAGGGTTGTCCTGTATAAACTGAAAATGAAATGCTGGCATGAATGAGAGGTTGTAACCATGGGATCCAAGGAACCCCTGAGGGCCTATATGCGCAACATTCATTAATATATCATTTTTTCTAGTTCTTAATACAAAACAACTGTGGTTTGAAAAAATATATACTTTTAGTAAATTACACATTAGTCAGCATCCCATTTCAGATGTTATCAGAAGTTTATTTACATATTTCACAATGTATGACGGTATATTCAGTTGAAAGAGCAAATGGAAAAGCAGAGGAAGTTAAAAGGTTGAGATGCTTTTACAGTTACAGTACCATTTGCATAGTTTGACATGATAACCGTCTCTAATATTGTGCTATGCATTCCAATACCCAACAGCCTGAGACCAGAGGACAGGGCCCGGATCTCATTCTGAAACCGGCTCCTGGTTTCCTGTGGGAGACCAGAAACCAGATCAGGGTAAGAAGGGTCTCTCCAGAGGTCTTTCCTGGTGAACGAGCACTGCAGCTGCCTGGAGAGCCGGGTGATGGCTTCCCAACGGACACAACAGAATGTTTAGAAAACTGAAATCAAATGATCCTCACGAAGCCAACAGGCTTCACTGATGTACTTTTACCACAGCGACTGGTGCCATGAGGGGTAGACTGTTCATCTTCATATTTATTATTTATATACACTGAGATTAACTTGAAATAATCCAGGAACGATTTATTAAATTAACTTTAGGGAGGACGAAAAATAAACCGGAATAAAATAAATTATAAGAAAAAAAATAATCTCCAATAGAGCATATTAATCCTCCATAAAAAGGACCAACACTTAATTTTATCACATATATTTGCAATGTTGTTTTCTCTTTCATCAACTGTTTTTTATTATTATTTTGTATTAAATAGAGCCATGCAAGCCTCAATGTAGTGTGTTTGTTCATTTGTTTTAAATGTTGATTTTAAACATGGTGCACAAACAGCCTGTCGTTCAGAAGCTCTTGAACCTGTGTAAACCAGATGTAAATACAATAACTCAATACAATAACCTCAGTCCTCATTAAGGAACGCAGGGACACATCAAATTGTAATATTCTGTGCAATGCGTCAGTGTTCATCATGGCTGAGAGGGAACAAACCTCACCGAAAAAAAGAATCAGTCCAGAAGAAAAAGATGACAATGCGAGGCCCAGATGGGACAGAACTACGCTCCAGAAGGAGCTCGGCGACCTCTTGAAACTACCACATCATCATCATCATCATCATCTAGCTCATTAAGTGGAAAAGTTTTTACTCCAGCAGAGAGGAAATAAAATGGTGCGACACAGTTAATAAGCGTCATTTTTTGGGACCGTTTGCTGTCGATCAGCGGCGCATATTTATGGGTCTAAAGTTGAACTCAATGCTGAAGATGTGCATGGATTTACTTTGCTGCCTCCCAGTAAGTTAATATCCATCTGAACAGGAGTAACGTGTAGCTACGAGAGTCTCGCGTGGTCAGTCAGTACCAGAAAAGTATGCCGTTGGTCACATTAGTGACAGCTGCCTTCAGGGGTGGAGCGGTGATCTTCCAGTACAACAACATGTGAACCAGTGCAGAATCTGTACGTGCCGGAGGAGAGAGGTGGAACACAGGTGTTGTTGTTCTCATGTCCCATGGGCCCATTTCAAGAAGCGATTTGGTATATTACGACAGTAGCATCGGCCACCTTCCCGTCTCAGCGTTCCTGTACAGCGTGTCCTCGTCTGATTCCTCTTGCGGGGAACTAAAAGCCTTCATCGCCGCTAACAGGAGAATGAGCTGGTGACTGCCGGAGCAGCTCATTATGTCATTACATAACACGACTACACATACTATAATAAAAAATGGATCAAGAACTCATCATTTAGTAAAGGGCCCATCTTGCAGTAAAATGCTTGGTGGAAAATAAGTCGCTGTCACTCTTTGAAAATGAATGGTTTGTACAGAGATGTATTTTTATAATAATGTGTGTCATTTTTCAGCTGTTCCGTTTCTAATCAGTTACCAAAACACTTTGGGTGAAGACAAAGCGCATCCAGCATTTTAATACAGAATGGGTTTTCGTTCACTTCTGTACAGTTGTAGCTGTAAGTTGCATTGGGAGCGTGGAGAAAGAACAGGTGACAGCGGGCGAATCCAAAACCTGAACGGGAGCATCCTCACCCGTCTTTGAGTTCAACACCATCACTGTACAGAGAGATCCACATAAATCAAGAGCAACTGAAGCACTGCAGATGAAGCAGTGTGCGTGAGTGAACAAGAGTGTGTGTGTGTGTGTGCATCTAGATTCTGGTTACTGTGCCTCGTTTGCTCTTTTTCCACAGGGCAAGAGATTGTGTGTGTTTTCCAAGTCTTACATCCACAAAAAGTTGAGTTGAAAACAATTGACAGGCGTTCCTCTCCCTCATCTTCATCTGAACCTCCTCTCACTGTCTCCCTCCTTCCCTTGTTTTCTCCACTTGTCAAGTTCCATCTCCTTAGTAACTTGCAGAAGTTACTTCTTGTCGTTGTTTTGAAATATTTGTTCGTAGGACGGAGGCGGGTGGTTGCAGTAGGACGGAGGTGGAGGGTAGGGGCCCATCATCATATGGGCAGAGCCAGGCTGTGGCGGGTATGCCGGGTGTGTGATGGTGACCCCCGGGTCGCCACCTGTCATCCCGTTGACCCCGAAGCCCTGCATACTCCCCGGCTGCTGGGAAACTAGAAAGAAAAGGAGAATACAGCTATCATTTAGCATCAACTCACTGTGCATTCTGTGACATGACATCTGTTGTACTTGGGTCCATCCTGACAGAGGGATCCTCCCCTGTTGCTGTACAGAAGGTTGTTTTCTCATTATTGTATGTTCTATGTGTGCTCCATACCATGTGATCATGCTCCACTCAGGATGTATGTGGCTCACACATAAATAAATTAAATGTCAATTAAAATTTTTCTTGATTGCTTTGACCTGCTTAAAGAAACTGGGATCCACTCGGTTTTCATCGTCACTGTCTCAGCAGAGCACAAGACACCTCTTGCAAATGTGTTAACCCTTTCTCATTGGATTGACACATTTTCTCCACCCTTTTGCAGAACAGTTAACATGGATGTCATTCAAGCAGTCCAAACTGCATTGTTTTAGCTATGGTAACCAAAAAGAAACCATCTGTTCCTAACTATTAGAAACTACCTACATCAGTATGAAATCACTGAAGCACCTGTTTGACACTCCTTCACACAAATCTTCAATTAGCAATCAGTCTGCAGGCCTTAAAAGGTGCAGCGTCTGGGTTGCAAGAGAGGATATTGAATGTGACGTGGATGAGGCCATGTGGCCCCATCGTCAAGACAGAAGAGTATCAATAGTGGCTATTTCTTATACTTTACTGTAATAGATTTATTTTGGTTTACATGTATTTTGTGTAATATTTAAAGTATTTCAGTTTTCAGCCACAGTTTGAAAAAAAGAATCAATGGAATCAATAAAATTTGCATCAAAGCATTTCTGATTCTGGATCCAATTCTATGCAAGAAGGCAAATTTGACAACAAATGGCACTGGCATGAAAGTATGTACAGTAATTGGCTACAATGACAAGCAATGGTGCACTGATTCTCACTGAGTGCTGTATTTTGTATTTTGTTGTCCACTGTGTAATGGTTGATTGGAAGAGCTCATACACTTGTTTGCAAGTTGTGTTGTTTGAAGGCAAAATTTGCTTTTGTTGCATATTTTAAATGTTTTGGCACGGTTAGAGCCTTTTGCAAACAAAATGTGTCATTTCGACCATGAGTGCCACTGTTTCGACCTGTGTGTTAACTGTTTTGAAAATGTGGAGTTTGAGTTGACTGCTGCATCAAAGCAATCAAGAAAAACTGTAATGCAGATTTTATGTGATGTTGTGTTATGTGATTTATCTGAGGTATCTTAATTCTTAGGTTGTTTACATCCATGTATACTATCTAGTAGTTACCAGCAACCAAATATAATATTAGTATTATTTAGTTAATTGAAACAGTGTTTCAGGTCACGGAGCAGAAAGAGCTCCAGTCCAGGTCCTGTTCTCCTCGTCACTCCACACAGATCTGATGTTTCCATCTCTTCAGAAGAAGCTTGAGTGATATTTAAGTTAATGCTCCATGTATGTCATGATTCATTCACTAAGTTGGTTTCTATTGCACCAAGTTGCAATATGTCATTGTTTTTTTTTAACTTCCAGTGTTTCCACTCAGGTTTTCTGTGCACAAATGCTTTTCATACAAAAAGGATGGACGTTCTGCTGGAGAAATCTCTATTGATTCCAACTGTTACGTCAGACAGAGGTAAAGGTTGTTGGGTAAAAGGTAACAGGGTCTGTATCTAAATCAGGCGTTTCTAAATGAGCAGTCAAATATTGTGGGTTGTGTACTGTTTCTGCAATTCTGCAATTCTTAGAAATGTCTTTAAAAGGTGCTGAATTAAAAATTCAGAGCATATCTAGAGCCTCCACACAGCTCTTGACAAGTTGACGGCTGAGCCGGCGGGTCACTAGCATCGGTGCTAACGGCAGCATCGGTGCTAACGGCAGCATCGGTGCTAACGGCAGCATCGGTGCTAACGGCAGCATCGGTGCTAACGGCAGCATCGGTGCTAACGGCAGCATCGGTGCGGACAGCAGCGGGGGACTGGATGGTGCGTCCTACGCTTGGTCATCCGTATGGGTGCTGTGCAGACCGGCGGCCATGAGTGGGACTCGCTGTGTAAGGCACCCCGTGTCACCTGTGTATCTGTCTGAATTCTGCTGTACCTGGAGAGGTGGCAGGGTGCCTGGTGAAGGAGACGTTGAAGGCCTGCTCGTCTCTCAGAGGGGACGGATACATCCTCCTGCGGACAAAGAAGCCGGCACCGCAGCAGAACAGCACTCCCATCATCAGCAGCACCCTGAGTGGAAAAACAGACGACATAGCAGACCTTTCACCAACATCATCAACACCAGGAAGAGGATGGAAGAAAAGGTTGGGCTTTAGCCTGGGTCTGCATTTTATGTAAATGATGAAATGTTCTATAGGTATTACCTGCTACACAGCAAGCAGACACAGTACACTCATCCCTAGTCAAAAGAGGACTCTCTGTCACTCACCAGAAGTACCATAGTCTCTGGATGGACAGGGCTCTCACACAGCAGCGAGTCCCACAGCAGTCCTCATAGGAGCGACATCTGCAACAGAGAAAGCACACAGGGAGGTCCAGGTCAGCAGTTAGCCTCAAAATATACACAGATACGTACGAGCAAAGGGATGGGACCAGATATATATATATATAAAACAGTTTGAGTTCCAAGTATCAGACATAAATTTAATTACCTGGATCCTTTGCATCATGGGGCCCAGACAGCAGGAGCATTAGCGTTATCTTTAACCCCGCCTCCCAGCCTCATTCTCGTTCTTATTAATTGAGGGAGAAAAGTAGCTCTGGATTTGTACTATTAATGGATTTTACTTTTAAATAAGGGCTATTCAAATAATGCCCTATCTGTAATAAAAATACTTGTCAGGAATTAATTTAAAGAAATTGCAGATGACCTGTAGATTTTGGTGGTGAGCCAAGTAGCGAGTTTGAAAAACAGAGGAGGAAAAATGTCTTCCCCTTTAGCAATAACATGTCGCTAAACATTTCTTTTTTCATCTCTTAATTATCTATATGCAAATTAAGAGAACATTACATTGCAAATATTCTAGTTATACTTTCTATTTATTTTATATTCAAATTTTCAATGTAAGCTTTGCTATGTTCAATGTTCTATTAACGTTTCTTGCTTTTGTTCCTTTTGTCCTCTTATTACGCTCACTGTATTCACCAAACACCGGAGCAAAGTCAAAACCTACTTGGCAATAAGCCAGAATCTGCTGATGTCATTCATCACAGGCTCTTCTCCGTAAACAAACTTTAAAGAGTTTCATTCCAAATGACAAGCCAGCCGCACGGGAGCCAAATATTCAGAACGGAGGCCAACTGTGATTGATCAGTGTTAGGTGAGCAGCAGGAAACCTGCACTAACTGAACCAATAACAAGGTGTGTGTGCGTGTGCGTGTGCGTGTGTGTGTGATAGATGACTGTGGATAGCCAGTAGGACAGTGCATACCTCAGACTCCCAGTCCTGTCTAGCATGTCAACACTAGATCAGGGACGAGCAGCCGTTGTCCCCGGGGCCTGCAGTACTAAAACTAGTAGTCTTTTCACCGCCACATCGATACCAAACCCCGCCATGCATTCTGCCTGTTTGCAAAAACGGTTTAAAATATTCATTGCACATGAGGCACGGCGGATAACTTTGAATCAATGTGGAACAGTCGGATTCTTTGGGCCCTCACAAGATCCTCATCCAGAAATTAAACCAGCGTTTTGCTAAAGATTATGAGTCACAACTAGAAAGGTGCTCTCAGAGAACAATCTCCTGAACAATCCATTGTGTGGTGGAATATACAACCCACAACCGACGACCCCCGTCTACATACACACACATTATTTTAATGTTAAAGGTCTGCACCACCTCTGTCGGGGATAACCGGGGCCCCACACACACACAAGCAGCCTAAGTGTGAGGAGGGGGGCTGAAGATGGGGAGCAAGAAATGTGTGCGAGTAATATAACATCTGAGTGCATACATAGGATTATATTACATTTAGCTGACGCTTTTATCCAAAGAGACTTACATGATATACAGTAGACACAGCAACGGTGAGCAATTAGGGTTAAGTGTCTTGGTCAAGGACACAACGACATGGACTACTGGAGCCTGGGATCGAACCACCGACCCTCTGATTGAAAGACAGACTTGCTAACCACTGAGCCACAGTCGCCCACCCCCATAGTGGTTGAATTGGATTAAATTATGATCTAATCGGAAAATTTGGGAGGTCAAAGCAGATCCAAAGATTTCTGATCCTGAAGATTTGGCTTCCTATTTGTTTTTCCAATCATGCCTTTAATCTGGTGTGTTTAATCCAGGCCAGCCGAGACAGCAGGAATGTGGAGTCCGAACAAGGTACTAATTGTGCTTCTAATTGTTTAAATAGGCAACCCCTCCAACCAAGAAGTAAGAAAAACATTTGGCTCAAACACAACTATTTGAACAAGTTGAACATAAATTGTGGAGCTGTTGAAATTCATTATTATACTGAGTGAAATGTGACTATTCAGACTTAAGAGTTTCCAAATTTTGGATGCCTTGATTACAGACATAAATAATTAGGCTCTTGAGAGTCATCATCATGTTGAGTTACGTTCAAGGACCTGGGTCAAATATGCTCATTCACTCCACATTCTTGTTTATTCCAATTGGAAGTGAAAATTCAAACACCGACCTGTTAAAGCTTCGGCTGAAGCAGACAATAACACCACTGCTGCCAAGCCATCTAAGGGCCGCTTCTCTTCCCTTTGTGTCTTTGATGGGTTTAAGGAGCCACAACTGTTTTTGTGTATTGTGTTTTTCCTGTAGTGAGACTGAAATCAAGGCAGTTACTCATACAGAAGTAGAGTGTGTCATCTGTGTCATTATCAAAATAGACACACAGTATGCTTCTACGATGGACGCCGTCACGTGCATTGCTATTTGGAAAAGGTGTGGTTGAAGCTGGAGCGAGAAATCCCAGTGAAGGAGAAAGGAGCATTTTCCTCAGAGTTGTTTTTCATCACTCAGGTAATATCTCTTCCTCTGTGGCCAGTAGCAGGAAAGCAAGCTAAATGGATGAAAGTTGGAACTGTGGGAGAAGCCCGTCATCTGTCTGAATCAGTAAAACAAACTTCCTAAAACCACGGCCCGGAGTTTAAAGCTCCAGTCAGCAATAGCTTTGGAAATCATACTGCACGTGCTAACGAGAGTCAACACAGCTCTGCAGCTCAGTGCGGATCTTTTGCTTCTTTTTGATATTCCTGCTCACACACAGACCGGGTTTCAATCCAAATGTAACGCTCCTATACCCATTTCTGTTGATCCCGTTTCATGTATTTATGTGAGGAAGCTGCAAACTCATCACTGCAAACAGATCTGATGTTTTCAGCCTCATCCTTTATCATCATTTATTCGCCACGTCTGTTTTCATTGTGCATTTAGCTTTTGATGTGTAAAGTCACTGATAAAGCTCAATCATCATTGTCACTTCCTGCGTGTGCACCAAAATAAATGCACTTTTATATGAAATGGACGTAGTCATTGTGACGTCCCCCGTTGGTTTGTGGACTGATGTTAGGAAGCATCGCGTTCAGCGGTTTCATCGTCACTATCTCTGATTAAGGCAGTCGCCATGTTTTTTTTTTTTGCAAACAGTAAATGAAAGTTACCATATTTGGAATGTGGAGGAACGACGTAGAGACAGTATAAACAGTTCTGGTAGCAGAAAAGACCTGTCAATCACAGTAGCCCCGCCCTAAAGCATCCCCTGCTTTATGGTCTGTTTGACTCTAAATGAGCATAATTTACTAAATGAACATCATGCTGTATTGAAGAAGACTTGAAACTAGAGATTGAGACATAAACTCATGTTTACAATGTTTACTGAGGGAATACATCAAGAGAGAAGTAGAGTCATTTATATAGACTTCTATACAACCAGAGGAGTCGCCCCCTGGTGGTCAGGAGAGAGAATGCAGCTTTAACACATGAAGCATAGACTTCTATACAACCAGAGGAGTCGCCCCCTGGTGGTCAGGAGAGAGAATGCAGCTTTAACACATGAAGCATAGACTTCTATACAACCAGAGGAGTCGCCCCCCTGGTGGTCAGTAGAGAGAATGCAGCTTTAACACATGAAGCATAGACTTCTATACAACCAGAGGAGTCGCCCCCTGGTGGTCAGGAGAGAGAATGCAGCTTTAACACATGAAGCATAGACTTCTATACAACCAGAGGAGTCGGCCCCTGGTGGTCAGGAGAGAGAATGCAGCATTAACACATGAAGCATAGACTTCTATACAACCAGAGGAGTCACCCCCTGGTGGTCAGGAGAGAGAATGCAGCTTTAACACATGAAGCATAGACTTCTATACAACCAGAGGAGTCACCCCCTGGTGGTCAGGAGAGAGAATGCAGCTTTAACACATGAAGCATAGACTTCTATACAACCAGAGGAGTCACCCCCTGGTGGACAGCAGACAGTTGAATGAAAGCTTCACTAAGCAGAACCTGAGGTTGCCGCCTGGCTGGGCCTCTACTGTGAACCAGAAGTGTTGACAATCTTTAGTTTTAGAATTGAACATTACCAAAACACACAACTAATTTTTTTAGAGAATTAGATTGAGACATTTTTAGCACTTTTTGTTCTGGAGTCTTTTGAAGAATTGCATTACATGTTTACCAAAGTTCAATGAAGGAGAATTGCTCGAAGAGCAAGGACTGATTTTATTGTTTATTAACAAAAAACCTCTAGTAATGGAACTTTAAAAGTAAAAATCACAAGTCTGATTTAAGCAGATCAAAGGGTGGTGTCAAAAGCCCAAAAGTGCAAATTGTCAAATGTCTTTGTAGTGGCCATAAACGATAGTGATTCAAGGTTGTTGTTTTTGTAGGAGTGGAATGTTGTGGTACTTACATGAAGTAGATGGGGTATCTGCCTTCAAAATACCAGCAGTACTTTTTGGCTTCCACACACTGTGAAAGACAGACGGATTAAATTAGTTCAGGAAAACATTTTACTTGTCTAACTTGATAAAAAAAAAAACTAGGATCCCCCTGCATCCTGTGTGTGTGTGTGTGTGTGTGTGTGTGTGTGTGTGTGTGTGTGTGTGTGTGTGTGTGTGTGTGTGTGTGTGTGTGTGTGTGTGTGTGTGTGTGTGTGTGTGTGTGTGTGTGTGTGTGTGTGTGTGTGTGTGTCTGTGTGTGAACAGGCTTTCATTGAGAATGCACAGAGAGCTGACGTCAGCCGGCTGGAGAGCGCCCTTTAATTAATTAACCGTCTTTGAAATGATCCCTGTGAAAATGAAGCCTGCGTGGTGGTGGCGCGCAGGGGATTTTCAGCGTTATCGTCTCTGCGCCCGGCAAGGCAGCGGCAAAAAAGTAAAGCGGTGAAGTAGGAGCAGCTTTGGAGAGCATATATTTGATATTGCATCTGCAGGTGAAACATCCTCTCACTCACATAAAGCAAAACGTCTGCAATGTGATCAGATGAGACACGGTACCAAAGCGATATGTCCGTACATAGTGTCGTCTGTGATGACGTTTTGTTAAAGTCATATCAGATTCAACAACAAAGACCGAGGAGGGTTTGGTTATTTTAAACAATTTCTGAACTGAATATACAGAACAATTACCGTATTGTGATGTTACCTTAAAAGAAGATCTTCATAACTAATAACTTGAGTGATCCCCTGGTTTAATTTCACGTATCCAGTGAAATATCTATGCTATTATCCAGCTCCTGAGACAGTGTAATTGTAAAACAAGTTGCTGTCCAAAGCTCACATGCATTACTGTGAGAAGATGAACGTGCACACAAACAAGCTGCATCCTTGACAACCGCGGAAAGGGGCCCAACAGAAGACAATGATATCCAACCCCATCATCGACACAAGGAGGCAGAGAGGAGCTGATGCCCCTCATCTCTGCCTCCGTCTGCTTCGTGGATCGTGGTCATCTGGGTCGTGGTCCATGCCTACTACTCATTACATGAATAATTTCTGTCATATTCATTGAATGTGCTGTAACTCTGTTATGTTGATTCTGGTCACATGACATCTATTGCTTCTGTCCATCCGGGGAGTGGGATCCTCCTCTGTTGCTATCCTGAAGGTTTCTTCCCTTTTTTCCCTGTTAAAGGGTTTTCACTATTTTTAGGGGGAGTTTTTCCTGATCCGATGTGAGGTCCCGTGACAGGGATATCGTATGTGTACAGATTGTAAAGCCCTCAGAGGCAAATCTGTATTTGTGATTTAGGGCTGTACAAAATAAACTGAATTGAATTGTTGCAGTGCGGCATGCCGGCTCGAGCTTTTGGTGACTCCCAACATGGCAACACAATAGGTTATTTGTCGGGCCACTGGTGGAGGATGGGGGCCATACTTTGACACCACAACTGAGAGGAAATGTCGGGAACACACACAGTGAGAGACCGAGAGAAATACGGCAGTGGGAGATTTGAACAAAGTACCGCCGCAGGAGAGAAAAGCATCCCCCCCTCCGACCGGCACAATGCACAGCCACTCTGTCTGCCAGGCTGTGATCTGCTACATCGTGGTCGCTGCTGGGAAATGTCACCGCACAGAAAGCCGTCGTCAAATCTTCACTTGATCTTCAGTTAGTTGAACTGTCATCTGAGGGGCCGTTCTTGCGTCTCTCCTCTGATCTTCCTTGTATATTTTAAAACACATAGAAGCTGATTGATGGCCATGTTTGTTGAGGATCAGTCATCTTAAAATACATCATCTGAGGGTGTCCGTTACCCAATGACACAATACATCCAATAGCTGAGGGTTTATTTATATACCCATAGCTTTGGTCCAGACTATATTACAGTTTTTGCCTATTGCTTACACACGTTTTGCTAAATTTGGCTCATTGTGTCAAAACTCTACACACAAGCAAATAAGACACAACACTGGGAAATAAACCATTCGCATCCATGTCAAATTGAAACTCTGCTATCAAAACCTAACAATCCTTTGTCAAAATGTCACTCTGATGACAAAATGATACCCACTTGCATCATATGAATACACTTTCAGATCAGCAGTAACACACTAGTTTACTTTATATAAAAAACTGCAGTCTTTTGTTTTCAATGTTTTTATTCAGTTCCATAGAGGGCATGTTTTCACGACAACCAAAAAAATGAAATACTGAATTCAAAATCTTTACATTAGTATATTTTACAGTACAGTAAATTCAGTTAAATCAAAAATAAAACAAACAATACACTACTGTAAACACAATTGTGCGCAAGTGGGCTTATGGATCCTGCCGTCTGTTGGGGTCTGGCCACAGGATCTCATCAACATCACAAGCAATGTCTTCTCTCGCTAAGCATCGGAGAAAATATCCCTTATGTCCTAATTATGGATGAAAACTGTGAAGCGGCTTAGATTAGGATGGACTCTCTGCCCAGCTTCCCTCATAGTCAGGCCATGGTTTATGATTGGTGTTCAGTTTTGTAAGTAAGTGTTTTCAGGTGTGTGTCTATGTCTTTTCAATTAACCAATGTGTGTTGTATTTTGAATAGATGTGTTTTCCCAATGGTACCCTGAGATTTCATTTTTGAACTAAGTGTCTTATGTATGAAATAGTGTGTAGTGTCTAGGCGCAAGTGTGTTGCAGAAAGGAGCAAGTGTGTTACAGAATTGCAACTAAAGTGCAAAGCAGCGCTTTTGTTTAAGGTATGGTTACACTTTGTTTAAGGTATAGTAACAACAACTTCAAGTTATGTTACTTTGGTTTAAGCATGTGTCTATAGTGTTCAAGCAACGGACAAAAACTGTATTAGTCTAGCTGTGGACCATCTGACCAACACTTCCATTTAAATTAGAAAGGTGCATCCTGATGGAACATATACATACTCAGTATATAGCATGATTCATCTTCTGAGGATCGTGAAAATTCAAGACAAATCTAATGAAATTCAGCATTCTACTTTGTCAGACACCTTGGCTTGGTAGACGATTGTCATATCAGGAAATGTCATTAAAATTCATCTTCTTGGGACGAGGAGTGTAATGTAATGCTTTACATCAGCCAGAACTGTTAACTAAGCACAAGTGCCTGAGGCTTCCTGCGAGTACCATCCATCTATCTGGCTTCCTCTCTGCATCAATATGTACAATATCCGGGAGGCAATTGAAAGGGTCAGCATTTCGCCTCTACAGCTGGGTCCATAAAATCTGAAATACTAACCAGCAGCACGGCAAGAATACGCAAAATTCAACCAAAGCGAGTCTGATCCTCGGGGCAGCTCTACTTCTTCGCCCTGTCATGTTGGATTGAGGATAATTAATAACGTTAGTTCGTCTCCTCAGTGCCACTGAGGCCCAGGCTCTGGTATCAACCCTCCAGTTCCTCCCTCTCAAGCCCCCTCACAATCTAATAGCTTCTCATCTCACAATATTCTGGCCGACACCAGCCTTTATATGACTCACTTAACGATGTGACCTCTGGCTGGATGGATGAGCGTGGGCGAGGATAAATGATGACTACGTCATCGGCATACCGCGTACAGTACAAGCAGAAAGAACAAACCAGCAATGCTCACATGTAATATATTCAAATGACAAAAGTTTTACTTTTTACAATAATTGACTTAGTTGCCATCCATCAACACTAGCTTGGCCCTAATTGTTGTGCTGTTCCCAACGCTGTGCCAGCAGTGGTCACTGTCCAGCTCTGTTCATTGTCCTTCTCTAATTAGAGCTCCGTGTAAGTGCTGACAGGAAAAATGTCCCTCTGTACTCCAGCGGGACAAGAATGACCGTTACGCAACCGGAGAATGTGTTTTTCTGCTATAAAAGCAGCTCAGATGGGTTTTAGCTAAAGGGCATTTGAGGAGTGGGGGTGTAATGGTTGGACAATGCACATGAAAGCTTTAGAAGTAGGAGTGTGTGTGCGCGGCGATCAAGGCTGTGTTTTGCCTTTGAGGTTGCGGGATGCCGAAGGTGTAGATGGAGAAAGGAGACGGGCCAATAAAGAGGCTCCCCGCTAAAAGGTCAGACATTACCGAACACGGTTCTCTGCTCCAGTGCGGAGCCTTCAAACTCATTAGAATAGCTGCCATCACTTTCTAATCCTTTGAGCTTAAGTGTGCTACAACACTCATTTACAACACATTTCAGGTGCAGTTTAGTCTCTCGTTGCGGTCTAAATTGTGCTGCTCGCTGCCAGGAATGAGCCGTAAATCTGTGTGATCCTACAATAACAAGCACTTTGAGGACTTGGAATGATCATAAATATCTTGGCATTAAAATAGTCAAAAGATAATTTGAATATATGGACACAATTGCGTCAATATCAACCGTAAAATAAAACAACTAATGGTTGTATTTGCCATCATTTCTTCAAAAACCCTTCTTTTGCTTGATTGTAATTTGTTCGGTTTCATCTCTTCCACTCTACGTTTCACTCCTTTCTTCCTCTCCTCCCATACGCCATCCTTCCTGTCTTATCGATCTCAGCTGACCCCACAGATGCCGTTAGCTGGCAGCATCAGACTAACAAGCATCATTCGAGTGTCAGTGTGAGTTTTGGCCTAAAGTGGAGACAGTGAGGAGGAAGTCTAAAGAAAATCTGTTCAGTCTACTGGTCTGCCTGCATGTATTAGGCAGACGATGACTGCAGATCCTGTTCCCAGCTGTTGTGCTGTTAAATTCTGTATTTTGTAATTCTACTACTGCTACATGTGCAGGAAGCAGCTGTTATTGGAGCGCTGAGCGAGCAACGTCTCCAGCGGCGTTACCAACGGAGCGGACGGTTGAAGGCTCGGTTTCCTGATTTGATGAAGGAGATGTGAACAAAACGGAGGACTTTACTTTCCTTATTTATGCTTATTTTGTTCTGAACATTGTGAAGTTGTCAAAAAAACTGTAAAGGAACAAAAAAATAAATACTCTCCAAATGAACAGGGCCTTCTGCCACCAGCAGAGCTATGACAACTTTTAAAGTAAATTTGATTGTTCACAGGATATTCAACCTTTGTTTCTTTATGATACATTTCATACTCTCCTTCGCGAATCGCCACCTTAACGCGGTGAAGGAGTTTGAGTGGCTCAATGATCCTGGGAGCTATGTTGTCCGGGGCATCTGCCCGTGGTAGGGTCTCCCAAGGCAAACAGGTCTCGGGGGAGAGCCCAGACTAAGAGCGGTTCAAAAAACCTGATGAATAGCAGCCCAAGGACTAGGGCTCCAACTAACGATTATTTTAATAATCGATTAATCTGTCGATTATTTTTTCGATTAATCGATGAATCGGATAAAAAACAAAAAAGCATTACTTTCCAACCCTTTATTCAAAAACAGAACTGACGGTGCAAAAATCTTCAGAAAGTGCACAAACAGGTTGCTCCTTGAACATCCCTGAGCTGTTACAGTAATACAAAAATAAAATAATGGACTAACACAAACATACACATGTATGCTTTACATCTGCCAAATATATAGGCTTTTATTAAATAAACTGCACAAAAAAATATATTTTTGTTTAAAGGGACATGACAATAAAAAAAAATACTAATCAGAAAACTTAACAGGATTTGTTTGAACGTCAGAGCTTGTTCTCTACACTACACACACACTCACAAACACTCCCAGACGCGCACAGACACACACACACACACACAAACACTCAGAGACGCACACACATACAAACACACACTCACAGACGCGCGCACGCACACACACACACACACACACACACACACACACACGCACACACACGCACTCTCTCTCTCTCACTCCCTTTGTTCAGACACATTGCTCTGTTCTTACAAGCTAACGCTAACTTAGCATGCTTGTCAAGCTAATAACGAGTAAACAGCAGAAGAGCTGCTGGAGGGACGTTACGTCTTCACTTCAAAACGGAACACAACCTGCCGACTAGCCGCGGCAGCTGAGCCTCAACAGGAAGTGCCTCTACTAGCTGCTGCTGCCCCGGTTTGAGCTGCTACTGTGCTGTTGAACGGCCTTTACCTCCACTATGTGTTTCAGAACAACGTTACAGTCTCAGATGGTCTCCTCTACCTCCACTATGTGTTTCAGAACAACATTACAGTCTCAGATGGTCTCTCCTCTACCTCCACTATGTGTTTCAGAACAACGTTACAGTCTCAGATGGTCTCTCCTCTACCTCCGCTATGTGTTTCAGAACAACGTTACAGTCTCAGATGGTCTCTCCTTTACCTCCACTATGTGTTTCAGAACAACGTTACAGTCTCAGATGGTCTCTCCTCTACCTCCACTATGTGTTTCAGAACAACGTTACAGTCTCAGATGGTCTCTCCTCTACCTCCACTATGTGTTTCAGAACAACGTTACGGTCTCAGATGGTCTCCTCTACCTCTATGTGTTTCAGAACAACGTTATGGTCTCAGATGGTCTCTCCTCTACCTCCACTATGTGTTTCAGAACAACGTTACAGTCTCAGATGGTCTCCTCTACCTCCACTATGTGTTTCAGAACAACGTTACGGTCTCAGATGGTCTCTCCTCTACCTCCACTATGTGTTTCAGAACAACGTTACAGTCTCAGATGGTCTCCTCTACCTCCACTATGTGTTTCAGAACAACGTTATGGTCTCAGATGGTCTCTCCTCTACCTCCACTATGTGTTTCAGAACAACGTTACAGTCTCAGATGGTCTCCTCTACCTCCACTATGTGTTTCAGAACAACGTTACGGTCTCAGATGGTCTCTCCTCTACCTCCACTATGTGTTTCAGAACAACGTTACGGTCTCAGATGGTCTCTCCTCTACCTCTATGTGTTTCAGAACAACGTTATGGTCTCAGATGGTCTCTCCTCTACCTCCACTATGTGTTTCAGAACAACGTTACGGTCTCAGATGGTCTCTCCTCTACCTCCACTATGTGTTTCAGAACAACGTTACGGTCTCAGATGGTCTCTCCTCTACCTCCACTATGTGTTTCAGAACAACGTTACGGTCTCAGATGGTCTCTCCTCTACCTCCACTATGTGTTTCAGAACAACGTTATGGTCTCAGATGGTCTCTCCTCTACCTCCACTATGTGTTTCAGAACAACGTTACGGTCTCAGATGGTCTCTCCTCTACCTCCACTATGTGTTTCAGAACAACGTTACGGTCTCAGATGGTCTCTCCTCTACCTCCACTATGTGTTTCAGAACAACGTTATGGTCTCAGATGGTCTCTCCTCTACCTCCACTATGTGTTTCAGAACAACGTTACAGTCTCAGATGGTCTCTCCTCGACCTCCACTATGTGTTTCAGATAGGGATGCACCGATACCGGTATCGGTGGTCGATACTGCGTTAAATACTCGTACTCGCATCGGTTTCAATGGCCGATACCAAGAACCGATACTCACTCAACAGTATTTCACTACAACAAACTGGTCGCGCTTTGTGGAGAAGCAACCCCGTGGCGGAGCCGGAGACACTCTTCTCTGTCTCAACTGTCTCAACAGTCTCAACTTCTGAGCAGCCAATCACGCTATCCAAGTTGTTTTGCCGTCCAATCAGATGGCCAGTTTGTCTCAACAGCAGAATCTGGAGCCGCCATCTTGGATCCTCGCTACGCAGCGCTCACTTCTTTCAATAGACAGGAGAAAAGTGAGACGCGAGTACAATACAAGACTTTATCGATATTGTGCTTATTAACCGGTGTTGCATACGTGTGTATGACATATTAGTGCTCATATTAGTGCTCTTGTTAGTGGCTGACAGCCCCGGAGTTACTTGTAATCAGTCCGTCCCAACGCGACGCAAATGTTTCGCGCGACCAGATTACATGTAAAGTCTATGCACAGACGCGTGTGGTTGCGACAGACGCAAATTTACGCCGGCGGCACGTTAGACGCGAGAGTTGAAATTTTCCGTATTTAATACATCTATAATTGAGAAGCTCTGCGCGTCATCACCGCCGTCCTGCCGGTTTGAATCAAACGGCTGCTGATCCACCTGAAGTAGCGCTGGCAGCGGCCTCATTCAGACGCTGTTGTGCGGCTACGGATGATATTATTGTAGCCGAGTGTCTGTTGTGTGTCTATATTTGTAATTCTAATAAAATGAAAACACGCTGCAGGGTAACTTGAACCACTTTTTTATCTCCTTCACACACGTATATCCCACAATTCCACTCCTCTTTTCCTTTCCGTTTCTCCCTCCACAATAAAAGCACCGGAAACATAACTTAGAACACAGCTTCCTATATAATTGCTCGATACCTAATATTATCGCTTACATTATGAACCCGGACACGGGGGCGTTTTATGGTCCGACATTAGAGGGACTTCCACAAGAAGTTTAAAGCTTGGGATAGCCTTCTGTTAATTTTGTACTATAGGCTTGACATAATCTGCAGAGGATAAAATAAAATCTGCCTCCAAATTAATTGCACTTTCATGGAGACCAAATCTAAGAAGTATCGGTATCGGTACTCGGTATCGGCAAGTACACAAATAAAAATATCGGTATCGTATCGGTTTGTAAAAAATGGTATCGTTGCATCCCTAGTTTCAGAACAACGTTACGGTCTCAGATGGTCTCTCCTCTACCGGGCAGGAGGCCTGGGCGAGCCGATCGCCGGCGACATAGACTAGCTCTAGGGACGTGGAACGTCACCTCGCTAGCGGGGAAGGAGCCGGAGCTGGTGAGGGAGGTGGAGCGGTACCAGCTAAATATAGTTGGGCTCACCTCCACGCACAGCGCTGGCTCTGGAGCCAAACTCCTGGAGAAGGGTTGGACTTTGTTCTTTTCTGGAGTCGCCCAGGGTGAGAGGTGCCGGGCGGGAGTGGGGATACTCAAGAGTCCCCGGCTGAGCGCCGCCGTGTTGGAGTTTTCACCGGAGAACCAGAGGGTCGCCTCCCTGCGCCTACAAGTTGCGGGGAGTAAGGCTCTGACGGTTGTTTGTGTTTATGCACCAAACAGTATTTTGGAGTATCCGGCCTTTTTGGAGTCGGTGGGAGGGTCCTGGAAAGAGTGCCGCCTGCCGAATCCTTAGTACTCCTGGGAGACTTCAACGCTCATGTGGACAATGACAGAGAAACCTGGCGGGGAGTGATTGGGAGGAACGGCTTGCCTGATCTGAACCCGAGCGGTGTTTTGTTGTTGGACTTCTGTGCTAGCCACGGTTTGTCCATAACAAACACCATGTTTGAGCATAAGGTGGCTCATAAGCGTACCTGGTACCAGAACATCATAGTCCGGAGATCAATGATCGACTTCGTAATAGTATCATCTGATCTGCGGCCATATGTTTTGGACAATCAGATGAAGAGAGGAGCAGAGCTGTCAACTGATCACCACCTGGTGGTGAGTTGGATCAGATGGCGGGGGAGTCGGCCAGAAAGACCTGGCAAGCCCAAACGTGTAGTGAGGGTAAACTGGGAACATCTGGCAGAGGATCCTGTCCGGGAGGTCTTCAACTCCCACCTCCGGAAGGACTTCTCACACATCCCGAGGGAGGTTGGGGACATGGAATCCGAGTGGATCATGTTCAAAGCCTCTATTGTGGACGCGGCCGCTAGGAGCTGTGGTCAGAAGGTCATCGGTGCCTGTCGTGGCAACCCGAGAACCCGGTGGTGGACACCAGGGGTGAGGGAAGCTGTCAAGCTGAAGAAGGAGGCCTTTCGGGGCTTGGTTGGCCCAGGGGTCTCCTGAAGCAGCTGACAGGTACAGGCAGGCCAGAAGGGCTGCAGCTGCGGTGGTCGCGGATGCTAAAACTCGGGCATGGGAGGAGTTCGGGGAGGCCATGGAGAAGGACTTTCGGTTGGCCTCAAGGAGGTTCTGGCAAACCATCCGATGACTCAGGAAGGGAAAGCAGGGCCTTCCCCAGGCTGTTATCAACAGGGGAGGGGGGCTGCTGACCCAGACAGAGGATATCGTCGGGTGGTGGAAAGAGCACTTTGAGGAACTCCTAAACCCGACCAACATGTCCCCTGAACAGGGGACAGCGCCTGAAGACTTGGGGGTGGATGAACCCATATCTTTGGCAGAGGCCACTAAGGTAGTCGTAGTCAAAAAGCTCCTTGGTGGCAAGGCACCGGGGGTGGATGAGATCCACCCTGAGATGCTGAAGGCGCTGGACTTTGTTGGGCTGTCTTGGCTGACACGCCTCTTCAATGTCACATGGGGGTCTGGAACAGTGCCCATGGACTGGCAGACCGGGGTGGTGGTTCCCATCTTCAAGAAGGGGGACCGGAGAGTGTGCTCGAACTATCGGGGTATCACACTACTCAGCCTCTCGGGAAAAGCTTATGCCAGGGTGCTGAAGGGTTCCTGAAGGGAACCTCGGATTCAAGAAGAACAGTGTGGGTTTCGTCCTGGTCGTGGAACAGTGGACCAGCTCTTTACCCTCACAGGGATACTGGAGGGGTCCTGGGAGTTTGTCCAACCAGTCTACATGTGCTTAGTGGACCTGGAGAAGGCTTTTGACTGGGTCCCTCAGGGTTTTTTGTGGGGGGTGCTGCGGGAGTATTGTGTGCCGGACCCGTTGCAACGGGCCATCCGGTCTCTGTACGCCTGCAGTAGGAGCTGTGTTCGTATCCTCGGTAGTAAGTCAGACACGTTCCTGGTGGGTGTTGGCCTCCGCCAGGGCTGCCCTTTATCACCGGTCCTGTTCGTGACTTTCATGGACAGGATATCTAGGCGCAGCCGTGGGGCGGAGAATGTCAGGTTCGGGGATCTCAGGATAGCCTCTCTGCTGTTTGCAGATGATGTGGTCCTCTTTGCCTCCTCGGACCATGACCTCCAGCATTCACTGGGGCGTTTTGCAGCCGAGTGTGAAGCGGTGGGGATGAGAGTCAGCACCACGAAATCTGAGGCCATGGTGCTCTGCCGGAAACCGATGGATTGCTCCCTCCGGGTGGGGATGGAGGGCCTACCCCAAGCGAAGGAGTTCAAGTATCTCGGGTCTTGTTCACGAGTGAGGGTAAAATGGAGCGGGAGATCGACAGGCGTATCGGTGCGGCTGCAGCAGTAAAGCAGGCGTTGCACCGGGCCGTCTTGGTGAAGAAGGAGCTGAGCCGGAAGGCGAAGCTCTCAATTTACTGGTCGGTCTACGTCCCAACCCTCACCAATGGTCACGAGCTTTGGATCGTGTCCGAAAGAACGAGGTCTCGGATACAAGCGGCCGAAATGAGTTTCCTCCGTAGAGTGGCCGGGCTCAGCCTTATGGTGTGTTCACACCGAACGCGACGCGAATTTTTCGCGCGACCAGATTACATGTAAAGTCAATGCACAGACGCGTTTGGTTGCGACAGACGCGAAATTTCGCCGGGCGGCGCGTTAGACGCGTTTGGCGCGGCGCGTTTGACGCGAAATTCGCGTGAGTTGAAATTTTCCAACTCGGGCGAAAATTCGCGTCGCGAAAGCCAATCAGCGTTGAGAAGCTCTGCGCGTCATCACTGCCGTCCTGCCGTTGTTGCATCAGCCAAAATGGAGGAGACGTTGATTGTAGCTGTGTGCGGGCATCCGGAGCTCTACAATACTATGTCATACGAATATAGAGATAGAGTTAAGAAGGACGTTGCCTGGAAAAGCATAAGTGAGGATATCGGACTATCTGGTAAGTTTTGATTTTATGTATATATTTTTGATTCTTGCTATTTGTAACCAACCACCGGCATATGTTTCATGTCAGAGGAGTTATGCCGGAAAAGGTGGAAGGGGATCAGGGACACCTACCTGAGAGAGAAAAGAAAAGGGACGGACAAAAGAAGTGGCTCAGCAGCAGGGTCTCAAAAAAAATGGAAGTACTCTGCTGTCCTGTCTTTCCTCGACCCCTTTATTACTCCGAGGGAGACGAGCGGAAACATGGTGCGGAGGGTCGAGGAAGACAGGACCGCAGAGTACGATACAGGACCAGTCGAGGAGGAAAGTTCAGAGGCAGCAGCAGCAGGGCCATCTCAGGTTGACAGGGCAGGTTAGTCAACAAGTGTAGACACAAAATCACAGTCTGGTTAACTTAAAACGAAAAGATTCATATGGCTGAACACTAGACCAAAGTGTCTGCTAATGTTCATCTGTGATGTCTTGTAAATTATACAAACGTCAGATCACATCATTGTTGCGTGTAAAAGCTACATTATAGTTTAATCCTCCAAAGACAAGTGTAGACAACTTTTACCAACTGTGTTTTGCTATAGGGATTTTTTTAAACATGGATGTAAAAAAACATACTACTCTATCATAGTTTCAACTATGTGTAACTTTAAAAGACACAAAATGTGATCGTATTTGCAGACATAATACTAATGTAATTACAGTGGCACTTTTGGGTTCTAAAATTGTTGTATTGTTAATATTTAAAGATGAATCAGATCAGTCCCCGGAGCCCCTTGAGGCAGAACCTCAAAGTGCTACTCCTCCTGGTCCTGCTGCTGCTCAATCAGCCTCCTCCAGACGACCCTCAGGTATGTGCACGACCAAAGTTGGATTGCATTTTTTTGGTATGATTTCAATTTATGCATTCGTGGTATGTATTTCACTGTGACAAATATTAATTTGACAAGCTATTGTAGTAATGGAATGCAATAGTTTCACAAAATATGTCCATTTCATACAGGAAGAAGAAGGGCCCAAAACAGGTCCAAGGACAGGGAGAGCGAGATAGAGGAGCAGCTGCTCAATGTTTTGAGAAGAAGTGCCGCTCCTGCTCCACCACCGTCAGAAGATGAATTGTTTCTAAAAGGCCTGGTTCCTTCCCTGGAAAGATTGCCACCCCAGCAGAAGGCATTTGTAAAATTTCAAATTCACAAGCTAATTTATGAAGCCAGCACTGTGGTGCTAAATCTGGAAACATTAGAATAAATCTCTGGGGGGACAATCTTTTCAGGGAACGAACCAGTGTTTATTATTTTAGTTATTACATTACTCATTGTTAATTTTTTTTCTTTCTTTCATGTTATAATAAATGCACTTTATTTAATGTTCCGTATTCCATGTTCTTTATTTTAGTTTTACAAGAAAACTCTTAACAAACAAAGGAAAGTTTGATCACTAGTAATGTGTGGTTGGCTCTTAAAAGAGCCGTTTTGGATGTGCTTGGTTATTACACGGTGTCTTGCCATGGGACAATTCCTTCAGCAGAGAAGAAGGATGTGAAGGCCTCCCTCACCCTGATGGCCTCTCTCGCTGAGTTATTGGCAGCAATTCTTCCCAGATCTGGCAGTGGCTCCACTTCTCCAACAGGTATGCTCACTGCAGTGGTTTGGGTTGTCCTCCGCAGGAAGTTATGCAGGACACATGTAGCCTTCACACACTTCTCTGCAACTTCTGGTTGGAGATCAATGGCACGCCTGTACATCCTCCACTAAGAAGAGAGGATCCCAAAGGCATTCTCCACAACCAGCCGAGCTCGGGAGAGACGGTAATTGAAGATCCGGCGCTCCCTCGGAAGGATGCGGCCAGGGAATGGCCTCATGAGGTTTTTCCTCAGTGGAAAGGCTTCGTCAGCAACAAAGACGTGTGGCTGAAGTCCTCGGTGATCAGCTTCTGGCAGTGACATGTCAGCAGGCAGTTGGAGGGTGCCAGATTTCAGTGCTTGGCCAAAAGCTGAGTTGGCCAGACTCCCACCATCACTGGTTCTCCCATAGCCCCCAACATCAATCAGCCGAAAACAATATTGTGCGTCAACAACTGCCAGGAGAACCAATGAGTAGGTTCCCTTGTAGTTAAAGAACTGGGATCCTGAATTGGGAGGGGCTTTGAGGACCACATGCTTCCCATCCAATGCTCCACAGCACAGAGGAAAATTCCAGCGCTCCTCAAACCCCACAGCAATTGACCTCCAGTCCTCTGTGGTGGGCACAGCCATGAACTCCTCCACAAGGCAGTCCCAAATAGCTGTGGCAACATCTGGGACAATGTTAGAGACAGTGGAGACCCCAACACGGAAGCTGTTGGCAATGGTCCTAAATGAGTCCCCAGTAGCAAGATATCTGCAGCACAGAAAACATTCAATTTAACTGAGTT
This sequence comes from Cottus gobio, assembly GCA_023566465.1. NCBI lineage: Eukaryota > Metazoa > Chordata > Actinopteri > Perciformes > Cottidae > Cottus > Cottus gobio. The sequence goes on along the minus strand of CM042234.1, from coordinate 21,437,377 downwards.
GTATTAATACTGTGGGAGCTAATAGTAGTTGTTTTTATTGCTACGGCTTTACCAATGCTAACATGAATAATTAACATAAATGCTGTTGAGTTTATATAATAAGTTATATAGTATGTAGATACGTAAGTGTATTGTTACAGACCAGATTGATGGATCCAAATTCATTAAGAAATCACAAAATGTAAAAGTGGCTTGCTTGCCCTCTTGTGGACGGACCAGACAAAGCATGAATATATTTTATGAAACTGCCACTCACCGGAGACAGATGGACAGGCGCTCCGCAGCTGAGATTGATTGCCTGAAGTTGGTGTCCATCCGAGAAATCCTGGCACCGATCCGAGCCAACAGGTCATCAAACTGGCTTATGGTCAGCCTGAAGTAGCGCTGGAAGCGGCCGCTATCCAGACGCAGTTCCTGGAGGAGTCGGTGAAATTCACCGAACTGTGTGCGCCGACGGATAATGTTATGAACCCAAACACGACGGCGTTTGATGTTCCGACGTTTTTGGGTTTTCCACAACAAGTATAAAGCAGAAATAGTGGCTATTTATTTCATGGTTGATGGCGGAAATGATAACGGTTTTACGGAGATAAGCCCCGCCCCCTTTCAGACGCGTTCGGTGTGAACACACCATTAGAGATAGGGTAAGGAGATCGGACATCAGGAGGGAGCTTGGAGTCGAGCCGCTACTCCTTCGTGTCGAAAGGAGTCAGCTGAGGTGGTTCAGCATCTAATTAGGATGCCTCCAGGACGCCTCCCTTTAGAGGTTTTCCAGGCACGTCCAACTGGTAGGAGGCCCCGGGGAAGACCCAGGACACGCTGGAGGGATTATATCTCCCAGCTGGCCTGGGAACGCCTCGGGATCCCCCAGAATGAGCTGGTAGATGTTGCGGGTGAGAGAGAAGCCTGGGTCAGCCTGCTTGACCTGCTGCCACCGCGGAAAATGGATGGATGGACATTTAATACTTGTTTTTTTTCAGGGCTTGCACAAAGGCAATAAAATAGTGCTTTGATATACGATATGAGTTTACAGATCATTTCAATCCCTCCTCAGCATTGTGTAGATTGCTTTATGGCTTTTTGCCGGTTAGACGGTTACTACAGTCTGTCGGCATACTGGGTTACTCTGGGTTACACTCGTCTAAACCGTGAGTATAAACACAGCTTTAGTATGGACGTAAATCATTTATAACGCTGCCGGAACCCCCATTTTCATTTTAAAACCCTGTTACAAAACGTATTAGTGTGGATGTAGCTTTAGTAGGCAGTTGTTACTGTTACTCTACTAACTACTGTTCATATACAAATCAAAATAGTGTGTACTGTACATGCAAATCACCAAAATACACAATATTCTGACTGAGGACCAATCAGCCATTTGGGAGATTTAAAGTCCCGAAATGAAAACAACAAGAAAGAAAGTGAAATACATTACACATCGTTATACCCATTTTTGTTTTTGTAAGCATTTACTGTGTTATAATTAAAGGAAAAATTGCTCAGCATTTTGTAGATGCAGTTTTAACAACCGGATGACTTTTTATCCATCCATTAGTAATACCCGCTTATCATTTTGAGGGCCATGAGACATGAATTTAAAACATGCCACATTAAAATCAAATCACCATAAAAGGAAAAGGTGTATTACAGTTTGGTGTCGCCCAGCAGAGAGCAGCAAAGATTTGCCATTACGGAATACAAAGCCGGTGCAGAGGAGATTTTCCTATTTGGAAATGCAGACGCGTCATCCATGCCAAAATGAAACCAACCTTGGTCATATAGCTGCGTGATAATGCAATTATAGGGCACAGAAACAATATCCTTGCAAGCCGGGAAATGGAATGTTTATTAACTGGATGGCTGCACACCACAAGCCCGCTCTAGCAGGAGAAGGGATACGGTGGCCTGAACGGGTCAAATCAAGATCACAGCTTCTCTTTGTTGTGTTAGAAAACGGGATTCAAATAGAGGAACATGAGGCAGAAGGAATTATAATAGTAGTCAGTTGATTCAGCTGCCTCCTGCATCAACTGGACGTTTGTTACTGGAGTCAACATGACTGTCTTATTTCTCTGAGACAGTCATGCTCTAACTTTAAGGGCGGTCCTTCTGTGTGGAGTTTGCACGTTCTTTGCGTGGCAGCGTGGGTTCCCTCCATCACAAGACATGCAGCTCAGGTTAATTGGAGACCCTAAATTGGCCGCAGGTGTGAATGTGAGCATGAATGGTTGTCCGTCTCTATGTGAGCCCTGAGACAAACTGGATACCTGTCCAGGTGAACCCTGCCTTCGCCCAATGACAGCTGGGATCGGCTCCAGCGCCCCGCTACCCTGAATAGGATATGCGGTTCGGATAATGGAATGCAAGTTTAAGGCACTTTTGCATGTGCTTCACTTTTCAGAACCGGAGGTTCATTTTCAAGGCATCCTATAAAATGAAAGCCTGAAAAGGGTTTCCATGGGAAAAATGTCTGCTTAGTGAGGGCTGCCCAGGCTTCCTCCTGATCTTGCCTCCATTTAATACACGTCAGTGGGTGTAAAAACGGGAGTGATCAGTAATGACACATTATATAGCCATTACCACAACGTTAGCCATTACAGTCCCACTGGGTCAGTCCAGCACATGTGAACATGGCGAAAAAGCGAGATGTCAACCTCTTTTTTTATATTTGCATTGTTGTTACTATCACAGTTGCCATTACCCATCAAACAACATGGTTATTATCAGCAGCATTACTTTATTCCCATTGTCCAAGGTTTGTTTGTCTTCTAGTGAGTCAACTGCTCCAAGAGACAGTTAGGTGAAGTACTAAAGCTGAGCTGAGTTTGTTTCCTTCTCTGAACAGTTTTCTGTAAGTCAGAGAAAAAACAACATTGATCCCCTCTTTGCCTGTGGCGCACACACACACACTAATTATAGCCTTATGCACATTGGATAATAATGCAAAAGTGTGTGGAGAACCGGGCCAGGAGGAAGCCACTAAAACCCTTAAAGTAGATCCCATCCAACAAGATGTGACACCAATAGCCAATGTACTGTAGAAAGCTTCTGGAAGGTATTGCTCTTGAATTTCTCTCACACTCTGTGTATGCGTGGCCAGCATGCATCATACCGAATTACAAAGCTTCTAAACCATTAAAGCCATAATGTGCCAGTTGGCTTTAACGAAATATTGGCATATTTCCACTCAGCGTTGAGCGACTTGAAAGCAGTTCAGCATCATCATCAAGAAACTAATTTGTACAAGGATTAAAGGCTAACATTTAGTGGTGCAAATATTTCCCATGGTATATGGCTGTTTTGAGACACTAGCTGCTCCTCAGTAAAGCTCTCAAGAGTTACCACAGAGCCCACACTGTCAGTAACTGCACTCCCTGAAGAAATGTTCTCTAATGTTTGCAAAGACAAAAAAGCAATTTCAGTGAAAGCAGAAAGTTCTACAATAGGCATTTGAAGATGTCAAAAAGATAAAGCAGCCAGACCGGGAAATAATATACACTATAAAGAACTTACATCTTTGATGAAACCAAACTCTACCATAACTTTAAAATGTTTTACTAGTCCTATACAAAACAGACATGTACCGGGAGTCGGCATATGCTCACAGAGTCATGGACTGGATCCACGTCTTTGAATTCGGCCAATCCAACAAGTTGACAATTCTGTCCGATATCAGACATAAGAGGTCTGTGATGTGTGTGCAGTTCTCAGCCAAAATGAACGGCGAAAATAATCTCCCGAGGGCTGGCAGGAGCAGCGCCAAAGCAGCAATGCCATCTGTGCAACACTGTCTCACGGCGGTTCGTGAAATAGCCACCAAATGCAGCGTATCAACCATCCTGGTTGGGCTTCAAATAACTGCCTGCAGTTAGGTTTAGATGAGAAAACAAACGCCAGGTTTAGGCAAAAAAAAATCACATAGTTAGGTTTAGAAAAAACGTCACAAAGAGGATTTTGAACGTCCGTCTCGCGGTTAAAATCCCTGTTTCTTTGGACCCATCCAACTCTTGCAAAATCCATGTTGTGGCAGAACGTGACACTAGTGGCGGTGACGAACACAACATTGTTCAGATTGCCCCACTGTGATTTAGATTTAAACTTATATAAATCAATAATATCTGTTAAAGGCATGTTTTTCCATGTCCAAAAGTGACAAAAAGACAGCTCATGTGTGTGGACAGACTGTGATTCAAAACTAAACCGGCTTCCCTTTCACTGAGAGGCCTAAGTGTTGTCTCCCAGTGTCTAGTTGCGCTCTCCAAGGCTCTCCCACCACAACAGGAGACATTAGTGTTTTGCGCTTTCGCTGGTCAAAGCCGACGAAGAAGAAACAAAACATCAATGGCCTCAATCAAAATGTACAAGTTGCCACATATCAGAGTGAACCAGCACGGGGTCCAAGGGCCCGGGTCCCTCTTGGCCGCCTGCTCGCATTCAAAATGGATGTACTAACGGAGTCTGCTGAATGAAATAAAATAATAATGATGAGTATTAATAATACACGAACAGACATGAATGTCAGCAGCACTGGACTGGCAGGAAGAGTGGAGATCGTGATCACGTCGCACTACCTTCAGAGCCATGTCCAAAAAAATAATGAGAGCTCATAGTCGTCCCCTCATACATGTTTAAATAATCTTTTTTTTAAATCCCCAATGACGTCCCAAACATTCACACGAGCGAAAAATAATTCTCATGTGGAGACGTGAAAGTGTATGTGATACACAGTGAAGAAAACAGGATGTATGGCACTACACTGGACTCAAAAAGTAGAAATGCATCAAGATGTGGAAAATCTCTCATGGTGACAAGACATACAAATCACATTATGAGAAATGAGTCATTCATTTGGCATCTGGTACATTTGGATTACACCACTGAGTGTTGTCCTCCAGGCCCAGTAACCCAGTGAGTAGTTCAAGGGGTCTGGGCACAAGGACAAAGGATGACCGAAGCCCAGGTAGTCTAAAGGTGATCTGACAGAGCCCCTCTCTGTGGCTTCCTCCTTTAGACAAGACTATCTTCTACACTGTCCTTCCAGCGTGAAGGCGCCAGCATCCCCCTTTCCAGAAGTACTGTATTTGTTCTTTAACGTGCTACCAAAATAAAGTTCAGATTTCATATATATTTATATATCAAGTGTTTCTTAATGGATCTCGCGCATGCCGAAGTTACCACACAATGTCATGACATTGTGTGGTAACTTCGACTGCAGTCATTTTGTGAAGATGTGTCCTCTACGATGAGAGTCATTTCGGCATGGAGCTGTTAAATGACGCTACTTTGGCGAACAACGCTCCCAAGACAATAGGAGGCGGCAGCATCGGCGCTACATCAAAGGGAGCCCGCTAGCAGCCGATAAGCGTCGCCGACAGAACCGACGTGTTGTCTCCGTGTTAACGCGCTCAAAGGCGGCGCTGTGCCGTCAACCGGGCGCGCTGGTCTGCCGGAGCTATGAAGAAATACCGTCGCTGGTGAAAAACAATGGCAGGCGCCGCTCACCTCTAGAAAGAGCCAGAATGTCAGCGCCAAACCGGCCAGTGGGTTCCTCATTTCTCCGCCGGTGCGAGAGTGAAAGCCCGAGCTCCGCTTGAGGAGGAGAGAAAGACGTGGAGGAGATGCTCCTTTATCACAATGTCGGTTTCATCCCGTCACTGGTGATGGTACCCAGAGAGTAGATGCAGCCGGCACGGCGCTGAGCACTCCGGGTGACGGGAAGGATGAAGGCAGCCTGGGTGTCGGTCGGTCAGACGGTCCATAGGCGGAGATTAATGGCATGCTGGGACCTGCATTAGCCTGCGATGCTGTCTTATTCCACGCCCCTTTACGAGCCCTCCCCTGCCCAACAAATACGCACTCGCGCGCGCACACACACACACACACACACGTTTTTATCGTTATTGTAGGCCTACTTTAGAATAATTCTTATTTTATCACATTTATTGTCTCGTAAAACACCAAAAATGGGAACTACAACGCCCTTGCATATTCCTAAACTATTGGCTTAATGTTTAAAACAGAGGTATCCAATTAAAATAAAAAATCCAGTACATATTTCCTCCTGCTGAGGGTTCGAACCTCATGTCTAAATGGCGTCCGATTACCGACACCACTACGTCTAAAAATTGAAGTCAACAATGTGTATTTCCATGATATTTTAACAATATTTATTGTCATACTTCTAACATACACACCCATTGAACTTGCATGGAAAACAGACCATAACATATACCATGAATAAAATAAGAGTGTGTATTTATGAAGGACTGTCAGTAGCGGCAGTCCAGTTGTGCGTTTCCGATTCAGCACCATGGACGGGCAGCTGAAACGTCAGGGACAGCTGGACAGTTGCTGACAGGAGACACAGCAGTGGCTGTCAAACAGAGCAGGACATGAGGATTGCTGTTCTACCAAACGGACCAGAAAACCCGTCTGGGGGCGACACACACACCACCGCCAAAAGACTTTGTCTCCAAATGGAGTTCACCATTCACTTTGTTCTTTTTCTATTGTCTCATGTCAACATGTCTTCAGTGAAAAAGGTCCATTGTATGATTTTTCTTCTCATTATTTAATTTGTATACTTATTTTTATTAAAATTGTCTTTAAAGTTGTCTCCCCAACTCGGCGAATACCTTGCTCAGTGGGCCCAAGCTTCAAACGTATGTTCCCTTGTAGCGTCCAGTTTTGGACGTGGCAGAGACGGCATGTAGATAGGTTCAGGAAAAGAGCGTGGTCGACATCAACTGGACAGACTCACGAGTGACTACCAAGTGACAAACGAGTCACGTGATCAGATGGCAATGTATATATTTATTTTCGTGAAGGGACACGTACAGCAGCCTTATTGACTGTTTCTGTTCGACCCGTCCACCTCCCGTCCGGAGTGGAAGAGAGACAGGCGTTGTTTTAATCCTGGGAGAGTTAAAGAATATACTCTTATTTTTGATTGAAGTGCTGTGTTTCTTGGGCAAACATCCCATTCACAAGGCTGAATTGCTTCTGTGTCTCGCAAACAAAACCTGACGTTTTATGATTCTCTTTGGAGAGTCTCTAAAAACGAAAGCAAAAAAAGCTGAATAGACTCTCGAGGAAAAACTGTGGACATTTAGTACAATGGGTAAAACAAATAGCTGTAATTGTTTTTATATTTAACGAAGGAAGCCTCAATTCAAACTCGCTCTCATAATATGTTAATACATATATAAATCAGTATATTATTTACTATATATTTGCATTTCTTAACACTGTTCTCATTTCAGTATCTGTGTTCTCGATACATACAGTACTAGCAGGAAGGCCCACGCCTCTTTATTCCCAGTAAGTAAATAATTGAGCTAAATTGCCACTTTAGCTTTTGAAGTGTGTTAAGCTGAGCAGCATGCTGCTCCAACCACAGAACAAACAGACTCATCCTAGCAAGGCAATCAGCATACACATCATCGTCTATAACGTCACCGTTTCACATTACACGTTGTTGTGTTGGGACGACCGTGCAAGCCAGCTGACAGGAAGCCGAAGCAGCAAACTGTCTAATGGACTGAACAACAGCAGACCAATAGTTTGAGTTTGAGGTCCATGTGATAAAGTGTACATTGTGTATATTTTAAATGGTTATATGTCTGATGGGGATCTTTATATTATTTTGCCACTGACACTAAAATCTGTCCACCATCCAAATGGACCCTGATGTGCCGCCGTTGCACTCCCAATGAGTCACATCCTTGGTCAGTGCTCCTCGGCGTCTGACCCCCTTTAGCTTCTACATGCAACTCACTGCAATACAGATCATAGCAAGTATACGTGTGGTCGTCACCCGTTGGTTTGTGGACTGAGGTTTTAAAGCCTTGAGTTGTTTTTTTAAACCGGTGAAAAGAAGTGACCACATTTGGACTGCGGAGGAGTGATGTAGAGACAAAGGACACAGGACTTTCACCCAGGTAGTCATGTGAGCCGTTGCTCAGTCGAGTTAACGTCAACCACTTCCTTTTCCTAAACCTAACTAAGTGGTTTTGTTGCCTAAAGCTAACTCCCTGTGAAGACAAACGTTTGTCTTGAAAAGACACTGTGCATGTATGAAACTGCCATGTCCAAAAAGTGGCACAAGAGGAACTTACAGCGCCACAGCGCAAAGCTTAAGGCCATGATGGGAAAGTGGGCTGATTCTATGCAGCTCTGGTACTCTCCTACTCGTTTGCAAGACATGGTTTTGGGTTAGAATCAGCAGTAGCGCTAATAAGAAACATGTTCTAGGGAGAAAACAGACACACAGTCACTGATTCCTCACCCCTTCAGTCTCATCCGCTCCATTTCCAGCCGTACCCCCAGACAAATGAACCTTGATGTAGTAATTACTGGGTATCAAAGGACGTAAACACTCCAGTCCCCGTAGCACAGATTTAGCACAGTCAGAAACATTAGTCAGCGATCTCGCTGTGAAATGCATTAGAGAGAGGCCAGATGGAGGACAGGGAAATCAAGAAAAAAAATGCAATCTAAGGTACGAGTGTAGCACATCAAACAAACTACAGTGATAAACAAGTAGCTGAAAGAGATTACACTCTTCATATACAATTAAACTGAACAGGTATCTCCGTAATCTCCATGTGTGTAGCAAAGTGATTTATGACGCTGGTACGGAAGGAGGCAGCAGTGGCAGCAGGCTGATGGATGAATGTGACCTTGGAGATGATTTGGGCTCCACCTCACCTTCACAGAAAATGTTTGATTTATGTCTTTCGGTCTCAGGGAATGCGGTTATTTGTTGCCATGTGAATGACGCACAGGAAACATAAATAATAACAGCTAACTTCGTTTTTGTTGTTCTCACAGATTTTGCCAATTTGACTTGGGTTTGATTCTAAGAAGAAGAGTGATGGAAACAACAACGATCAAACAATTAATGACAATCGGTAGAGTCATCCGAAAAATAACTCAAAAGAAAAGAAGTTCTCCCTATTTGAGAGTCCTTCCTCAAATTAAGCATCACACACGGGGGAGTGACAATGATGCTGCTGTCCAGTAAGGATAAAGGACAGGCGAGAAGAGGTGCTACGCTGAAGAAATGCTTAGCAAAGATTAGACCAGTGGTTCCAACCTGTTGGGCTGGCCCTGCCACATTTTGGACATTAGTTCTTAGCAGTTCCACCAAACGTCTCACATGGTTTCATTAAAATATCTGTTTGAGGCCAACAGATGTAAAATTATCAATTTATTAGATTAGAGAAGATTAATAGAGTTGTGCCATATAACTTAGTTTTTCTTCTCTCCCTTTAATCATCTCACGGCTCCTCAGATTAATCTTGTGACCTTTGAAAGGACCCGAGCCCTAGGTTGGGAACCATTGAATGAAATGATCAGACTGAAGATGAAGTACTGCAACAGTACATGCTGCTCATTGGCATGATAAGAAGAAGCTTTGAATACTTTAACTACATTTAGCTGATATTACATTTATTAAGATAGGGTTATAAATGTACTGTCTGGAATAATTAATACATTCTCTGATTGACGATCGTACTGAAGTAAAGGATCTGACGACCTCCTCCAACAATCAGCAGAAAAATAAATAGAGTCTATTTAGAGACATTGTGAAGGTGAACAACACCTCTGACAAGCTTTGTTTCCTAAAAGCTTCTATATGTTGTTTGTGATAGAAATAAGAGTTCCCAACGGGTTCTTCCTGAAGGACTGAGGTTCTTTTGCCTCCAGTCCAGCACCCCTACCCCAACATTGTGACTGAACCATGATTGTTGCGGCATCAGCTCTTTAGGGTTCTAGATAAATATAAGAGAGTTCTTGGTAAAACACCATGGTTGGGTTCTAGATAAAACCCTGAAATAAAAGGGGCTCGGTAGAACCCGTCAGTGGGTTCTAGATGAAACCCCTTCATGTATGAATGAATGATAGGATTCTCTGTAGAACAATAAAATAAAAAATATTATATATATATATATATATATATTAAATGTTATATTTCCTTGATGCAGAGCAACTCTGCTTATAACTCTGCTTAAAATATTTTATATTGGATCATAAGTGAGGATAGGTGTTCAGCTATAGCTGGATACAGACGGTAACTGCACCTCAGACTGACTGTGGTGTGGAGGAGTCAAGGACACTCACGTAGAGATGATCAGAAACCTGGACCACGTGAGTCACACTGAGATATGTTCCAGATCGGAGTTTGATCAAAAGTAGAAGACATTCAATTCAATTCAGTTTATTTTGTGTAGCCCAAAATCACAAATACAGAATTGCCTCTGAGGGCTTTACAATCTGTACACATGACATCCCTGTCCCGGAACCTCACATCGGATCAGGAAAAACTCCCCCTAAAAATAGTAAAAACCCTTTTACAGGGAAAAAGAAAAGGGAAGAAACCTTCATGAGAGCAACAGAGGAGGATCCCTCTCCCCGGATGGACAGAAGCAATAGATGTCATGTGACCAGAATCAATGTAACAGAGTTACAGCACATTCAATGAATATGACAGAAATGATTCATGTAATGAGTAGTAGACATGGACCACGACCCAGATGACCACGATCCATGAAGCAGACGGAGGCAGAGATGAGGGACATCAGCAGGGCCGCCATGACAGGGAGCATGGGGGCGAGAGAGAAGAGGAAAGAGAGAGAGAGAAGAGGAGAGAGAGAGAGAGAAAGAGAGAAAGAGAGAAAGAGAGAAGAGGAGAGAGATTTTTTTTTTGATTTTTACAAAAACACTTTATTTACATATTGTTTAAATTTTTACAGTCACAAACTGTCTCAAATGCAAATAAATACAAAAAATAAATTAAAAGACTTGTTTTCTTTTGTTTTTAAAATACATCAGTCAGTTAAAAAGTGTGAAAAGGACAGCTGATCGTTTAAAACCTCACACAGTGTGTTTTTAAAACACCATCGCTCCTTAAAAGACTCAAGATCGGAAACATGTCGATAAAATCCGAACTCAAGCCGGAGTCTTGACCGGAGGTTTGTCTTCCACACTGCCGCCGCCTCCTGCCCGTCCCCCTGCTCCACCTTCCTCTTCCTGCTGGTGTAAATGGCCAGTTTAGCTTGGGCTGAGAGGAAGTTGAGGAGCTGCCACTTGATTTTAAAATTTTTGTTGTAGCCAGCTCCCATAATAAAAATCCTCTCAGTAAAAACAACGTTAAAACGTGTAAAAAACGATGTTAAAAGGGAGAAGAGACTGGTGAGTCTCTTGCACTCAGTAAAAACGTGGTAAACTGTCTCACGTACGCCGCAAAATGGACACCCACTAAAAACAGTTGGATTAAGAACAGAAATAAAAGCGTTGGAAGCGACGGCACCGTGCAAGATTCTCCACTGGAGGTCACCTGTCCGTTTTTTGAGGGGGGCTTTGTATAAAATCCTCCACTGTGGGCTGGGTCCATCCTGTCCCCATCTCTTGGTCCACACAGTTGGAGGCCTGCCGCTCAGTCCGGCCTGGTGGATGCACTTCACGCAGTTGCGGTACAGAGTCTCTTTGTCCGCTCTCGTTATTGTTAGTTTTTCTCAGAAGGGGGCCGGTCTTTTCTCCCAACCCTGGGCTGAGGATGATGTCCGGGTAGGGGTCTGCAGCATCCGGGCTGGTCCTGGTCTGGCCACCCATCAGGAGATCTTTGTCTTTCTTTGTTAGTCTCTGTGACCAGAGCTCCAGGATCCTCCTTGCCACCCGGAGAGACTGCAGCCCCAGCAGAGAACCCAGGGCCTGGGTGTTGGTCAGTGCCGGCCCCGCTGCATCCACCAGCTGCTGCAGGGTCAAGGTTCCAGACTGGATCAGCGCCGCCGTCAGGCCGTGGGTGGTGTGGTTGCTGACGTCCAGCCTGGCTCCGTTGACCAGTGGTTCTCTCAACAACCAGTGCAGAGAGTTGGCTTCTGGGCACCTTTTGTGGTTAAAAAGGGCCCACGACTTAAAGACACCCTGATAAAAAGGACGCAACATAGTTAATTTTAAAAATTTAGGATCTGTTAAAAACAGAGCATCATCCAACCCCAGGTTATTGGCACGCCTCAGGATGCTGCTGGCCACATCTCTCCACACCAGATCTGCCGGGCCTGTGAGCTACCTTTGAATAAACTGTAGTCTAAAAGTGGCAGTCCGGCTGGCCAGGTGGACAAGGCCCTGTCCCCCCTCCTCCCTGGCTAAAAACAGCACCCCCTGTGGCACCCAGTGCAGACCCCCCCAGAGGAAGTCCACCATCTTCCTCTGGATGTCTGCAAGTAGGCCTAAGGGGGGGTCCACACAGGCTAACCGGTGCCACAACTGGGATGCTACCAAGTTATTTAAAACCAGCACTCTCCCTCTAAGTGACATCTGGGGGAGCAGCCATTTCCATTTTTTAAGTTTCTCTTCGACCTTTTCTGTGACGGTCTCCCAGTTCTTCTTCACTATATGGTCTGCTCCCAAAAACACCCCTAGATACTTTAAACCTCCTCTCTTCCACTCCAGGTTTTGGGGGAGAACTGGGAGACCGCCGCCCCACTCACCGACAGCGAGGGCTTCACTCTTTCCCCAGTTGACCCTCGCTGCCGATGCTGAGCTAAAATCCTGTATAATACCTGCTAAAATGTTGACCTCACTTTGGTTTTTAATAAAAAATATAATATCGTCTGCATACGCAGATAAAATCATTTCTTTATTAAAACCCGGATAAAACAAACCCTGAGTGCTGGAACGTATCTTGTGGAGGAGAGGTTCAAGGGAGAGAGCGTAGAGCATCCCAGACAGAGCACAGCCCTGCCGGACCCCTCTACACACTCTAAAAGGAGCACTCAGACTGCCGTTGATTTTCAGCACACTCTCAACATCCCTGTACAGCACCTTGATCTTAGCTATGAAGCCCGCGCTGAACCCAAACTTCTCCATCACGCTCCACAAGAAGCTGTGCTCAACGCGGTCAAAAGCCTTTTCCTGGTCCAGGGAAATCAAACCAGCGTCTACACCTAATGAACTAGAGACATCCAAAACATCTCGAATTAGGTGGACGTTGTCCACCATGGACCTGCCGGGGACGCAGTAGGTCTGGTCCCGGTGGATGACCTGCTCCATAACTTTTCCCAGCCTGGAGGCCAATACTTTGGACAGGAGTTTGTAATCCACACAGAGCAGTGACACAGGGCGCCAGTTTTTGATGTCCTGCAGGTTTCCTTTTTTGGGCAGCAAAGTGAGGACTGCCCTCCTGCAGGACACTGGCATGGAACCAGAGGCCAGACACTCATTAAAAACCTCCGAGACATCCTCTGCGAGGATGTCCCAGTAGGCCTTATAAAATTCAACCGTAAGGCCATCGATGCCAGGAGCCCGCCGCCCCTGCATGCGTTGCAGGGCGGCCAGCAGCTCCTGCATCTGGAGGGGGCCTTGGAGCTGTGAGTTGGCCTCTTCAGAGACCTGGGGCAGTCCTCCACAGAAAACCTCCAGGAGAGCTAGCTCTTCCTGGTATTCCGTGGAGTATAATTGTTGATAAAAGCTCACAGCTCGCCCCCGTATCTGGCCCGGTTCCGTCAGTTCCTGCCCTGTGTCAGACAGCAGTGCGTGGATTACTTTCCCCTGCCCGTTCTTTTTCTCCAGACTGAAGAAATAGCTAGAGGGAGCATCCATCTCTGTGATGTTCAGGAACCGGGACCTGACCAGGGCGCCCTGCACCTTACTATCCAGCAGGTCGGCTAAAGCCCTCTTTTTCTCTTTGAGGTTTTCAATATAACCTCGATCTCCTGTGGACTCACTTAAATGTTCCAGTTCCACTATCTCGGTCTCTAGATCTTTCATAGATCTGGTGCTATCACGTGTGACGTTTAAAGTGTGCTGTTGACACAGTAGTCTTATTTGTGTCTTACCATGGTCCCACCACTGCTTAAGACTGCTAAAATCACCCTTCCTCTGTCTAAAAATACCCCAAAAATAAATAAAAACCTCTCTAAAACTCTTATCAAATGTTAAAACAGAATTAAAATGCCAATACGCACTTCTGGGTAAAATGTTCCTGATAAGAACATGAGCTAAAACCAGAGAATGATCACTAAAACCAGTAGGCATAATAACACAACTCTTAAAAATGCTAAAATGATGCTTAAAACAATAAATACGATCTAGCCTTGCTGAGGAGACCCTGCTCTCTCTGAGGTGGGACCAGGTGTACTGTCTGGAGTCTGGATGCATCCTCCTCCACACGTCCACCAGGCCGTGAGAGCGGACCAGCTGCTTCAAGGCGTGCTGAGAGGCTGGATGAGGCTCTGCGTGATTACGATCTAAAATTGCATCCTCTGTGCAGTTAAAATCCCCCCCCAAGAATAAAAAATCCTCCGTGGAGCAACCATTTAAAACCTCATTCACTTTGAGTAAAAACTGCTTCCTCTCTGCACCGGATGTTGGAGCATAAACGTTGATAAAAACAGCAGAAAATTTGTTGAACCGAGCTTTGACTAAAAGAAGCCTCCCCTCGATAAAATGCTGGACCTCCAGTGCGTTGGGTTTAAAAGCCCGTGAGAAGAGGAAGCCCACTCCTGCGCTAAGGGAGGTGTTGTGGCTTAAAATGACTTCCCCTTCCCACTCCCTCCTCCAGTCAGACTCATTGTTAAAATCACTGTGTGTCTCCTGTAGGAAGAGAACGTCTATCTTTTTCATTTTAGATGTTTCATAGATAGACATTCTCTTCCGGACGTCTCTGGCACCATTTACATTGGACAGGCCCACTTTAAAAACATCCATGGTGGATAAAATTAAAGTAAAAACCAACCAATAAAACAGTAACTTAGATAAAATATCCCAAGCTGCCCTTTCCATCACTGCTCAGCTGACACTTTGCCTTAAGCACAAGTTTCTTCAGTCTAAAAGCCTCCTGGTCTGTGAGGCCAGACACCTCCCTCTGGCTCATGTGGAGTCTGGCCGAGGCAATAAAAAGACCTAGGTCTGGGAAGTGCTCACCCACCTTTACCCCATGCTGGTTCTTTGTTTGTGCTAAAAACGATTTTAATTTTTCTGATGTAAACATTTTCTTTTTTTGACTACTGCTAAAAACCGGAACATCACTACTATCAGACACACACTCATCATTCGCACTCTCATCAGTCACACCCACATTCATCGCCACCACCCTGTTCGACCTCCTGCGTTTTGTTGTACTTTTTTTTTTTTTTTCCCCCTCGTTTTCCTCCATCTCCGCCTCCTCCACCTGCTCACTCCACAGCGCACTGCGCTCCCCCCCGTCTTTTTCTTTCTCCTTTTCCCCACCTGCTTCACCTGCCTTCTCCTCCGCGACCCCCTCACCTGCCTTCTCCTCCGCGCCCCCCTCACCTGCCTTCTCCTCTGCGACCCCCTCACCTGCCTTCTCCTCCACCTGTATCCCACACACATCGCTCACCCCACCCAGAGCACCCTCCCCTCCCAGAACAACCTCCTCACCCACCACCCCCTCTTTACGCACAATACCCTCACCCAAACCCCCCTTTTCACCCGTAACTACCTCCACCCCCGGTGCATCAACTGAACTCACCCCCTGTGTTGGTCCGGCCACAGCGACGGGTTTCCGCGGAGAGCTCCGCGGAGCCGCGATCGGCCGCACGATGGGGGCGGCCACCGCCGCAGCGGCAGCGGCCCCCCAGACGGGAGCCCTCCGCCGCTCCGGTACCGGTGGAGCGGAGGGGGCCCCCGCGTCAGCAGCCGCAGCCGCTCCCGGGCCGGGCGGAGCCGGCTCGCTCCGCTTCGGACAGGCCCTCACCGAGTGTCCCTCCTCTCCACAACCGAAGCACTTCATGCCCGCTGAAGTGGCGTATATGGTGTAGTCATAATCATCTACTTTCACAATGAAACGGAGGTTGAGCTCCTCGTTCCGGTTGTTCAGTATCATATACAGCTGCCTGCGATGGGACACCACGTGCTTCAGCAATGGAGACTTACACCCAGACAACATCCTGCGGATCGGGGACGCCACCTTCCCGTGTCTGGACAGCTCTCTGCTGAGGAACTCATCGGTGATGAAGGGGGGGACGTTCGAGAGGACCACCTTGGTGGCGGGTTGGCATAAAGGCAGTACCTGCACGAAACAGCTGTTAACGGTGATGCCCGTCTCGACCACCGAGTTCACCTTCTCCACACGGTCCAGGAAAACAACCACGGCACTGTTCATACGAGCGGCCGACACGACGCCGCTGTGACCGACCTTTTCCCCCACAGCGAGGCCGATGTCCTCCACGCTGCAGGGGAACGTGGCACACACCTTTACACCGTGTTTGCGGGTGAGGTGTTTGAAACACCCGCTAGCCATGGCGCCTGCCATGCTACCGGCAGACGCCGGTGAGAAAGAAAAGAAAAAAAATAAACCCACAAAAAACCCAAACACTAAACTATAAACTACTGTGCAACTGTGATTATTAAACTATGTGAAAAATATATCATTAACTACCAAAACAACTAAAGACACAAACGCTCTGCCACCACCACCTGCTCTCAGCTCACACACGCTCTGTGAGAGAGAGAGAGAGAGAGAGAGAGAGAGAGAGAGAGAGAGAGAGAGAGAGAGAGAGAGAGAGAGAGAGAGAGAGAGAGAGAGAGAGAGAGAGAGAGAGAGAGAGAGAGAGAGAGAGAGAGAGAGAGAGAGAGAGAGAGAGAGAGAGGAGAGAGAGAGAGAGAGAGAGAGAGAGAGAGAGAAGAGAAGAAGAGAAGAGAAGAGGAGAGAGGAGCTCATTGTATCCTAAAATGTTCCCCAGCAGTCTAGGCCTATAGCCGCATATCTAGGGGCTGGACCAGGGCTGACCTGAGCCAGCCCTAACTATAAGTACTATCAAAGAGAAAAGTCTTAAGTCTACTCTTAAATGAGGTGACTGTGTCTCTGGGCTGCCTGTTGATCTCCGTGACGTGTTGTATTGTGCTGCCGGTAAAAGAAACATTTAAGCTGCACAATCACACGGTTTGTACGTTCAATAAAATCGGTTTATTCTTTGGAAATTTGCTGCTCAATATCAAGCAGCTTTTGTACAAATGTAACTCTCCAGTTACCTCGAAACCCTGCAAACATGTTTAGGCTACACTTTACAACCAACAAGCAACCAGTGAAACATCAATGTCTCTGCAGTGGGGTGCGCTAGACACTTCCATCCATCCATTATCTGAACCGCTTATCCTCCGCTTATCCGCTTATCCGCTAGACACTTATCTTGTGTAAATTAACCAAAAGCTTTTTTTAATTGAACTGAGGGACCAAGTTATATCTTGTCGACACAACGAAATCAAAATGTTTAATTTGTGTCTTCTCACTCTGTGCCAACTCTCAGACTCTGTAAAGCCGTAATAACCCGGCCTCTAATAGAGTGTTGCTTCCATCTAGTGGTCCCTAGAGGTAATGCTGCAGCCTAGAGCCGTGTGCAGTCTGTGCCTCACAGGTTTACAGGAGGCTTGTAGCTCCATTGTTGAACTTGTTGATGAATTCACATGAACAACAAATAATCCCATAATCTCCTCATCATCAGATGGAGTTGTGGATGCAGACTCACGTCTCTTCTCAAAGATGGCCTTGTGTCAGACACGAATGTCCTTCCTTCTCTGGTCGACCTTTGACCTTTGCCCAGTGGATGCAGTGAGAGCGTTCAGTCTGGTGTTCCCAAGCAGGTGAGAAAACTCCATCAGCTGATGAAGGCCAAGACATACAGGTGAAAGCTCCTGAAAATGTTTGTTGGTTGAGTTGGTTTGATTTTGGGAAACAGTTTGCTTAAAGGGAACATTTGTAACAATTCACCCTTAGACTTACATTAAGGGGAAATGCACAACGCAAAATTAAAAGGAAATGGGCGGATCAGCTGTTAATTATAGCCTTAAATTGCTGCCACTGGTCTATGTAGCACCTTTAACATGACCTACGCTTGGCCAAACCTAGAAAAAGAACGATCATAACGCCAAACAGTCAGTTGCAAGTATCAAAGTATATTAATAACTTAAATTCAATGCAACAAAACGACACATACCATACAAACAATTGAGCACAATTCAAACCCCAACAAGCCCAAAGTCCAAAAATAAAGTTCACTGAGCAAATAAATCCCCCCCCAAAGTCGGCAAGCAAAGCTCCGCGACGGGCGGAAACGTGACGAGTCGCCGCGTTGACCTGCCCCGCGCTACCTCACCGCAGTCTCCTTAGCAGCTGGCCCAGTGATCCGGCTCCAGCGCAGTCTCTCGTTCGTAATCCACTTATCCCAATTCGGTTACCAGATTCCCGTAAGGAGCAATCGCCAGGTTACGCCGTCCTGAGGCCTCTAATCGCGCTGACCGCTTCGCCGTCCGTGCGCTCCTCCGACGTCGGACTCCTCACAAACAAAACAACCCCTCGCGTCACTTCCCCCCAGTCACATTTTATACACAAAGGTCAGATAAAAGTAATAATAACAATAACAGAAGATCCAATTTAAACCGGTGTTCCCTCAGGCTGCCGATAATAACTTAACAGTACGGCAATTAAAGTGTAAAGGAAAATAAACAAACATGTTTTCACCTTCACCTGTGCCGTAAACAGAGACAGACATATGCGATCATTACACATTTTATCTGACCTCTCAGAGTTACAGGTAATACTGTAAAAACACCTGCAGTTGTTATCAACTATGTCTCTGAGGCGCAGCTGAAAATTGGTTTATTTATTTATAGAATGATTTGCACTAATTTGTATATTTATTGCCTTGCTTATTTGTTTCAGGATTTATTTCATAGTTACATGTTTTTTTTCTTCATATGTAGATTTATTTATTTATGCATTTACATATTTTATATTGAATGAAATGGCATTTAATAGCTGAAACATACATACAATTGATGAAAAGTAAAAGTAAAAATAAATAATAGCTGTCCTGGGGCCTGTTGCACAAAACTAGGATAAGGGATTAAGCCAGGATATCTTGGTGATCCTGGCTCAATTGATCCGTAATCCGGTTGCACTAAAGATGGATAGGGGGCAGGAGGATATGTTATGGTATAAATTACCATGGAGATTTATTCTGTGGAGCTAGCCTGCTCCAGACCAGGCTAAATTCCAGGATCTATTTAATCTCATCCCTAATGTCAGTCAGCAGTCACCACAAATGGAAACTAATAGTTATTTCACTGCTCACTATACATTGTTATCACATAACTAGACGACTGTCATTATTTAAACGTTTGTGATCATTAATTTCAATGATTTTGGATAAAAAATGATTTTTAGATGATGTTGTTGTATTTGATTTTGACCTGCTGCCATGTCCGTTTTGGCCCGTTCATGTTTAATCTACACACACACACACACACACACATTTAATGGAGTCACACTGCAAAAAATTTGTGCTTTGTGATTTGTGCTTCCGACGGGGAAAAGTACGCGGCTCTAGTTGCCATGGTAAATCAGTTAATCTGTGACTATTTGAGTGAGCCGTGAGCGCGCACCTATCCAGGATTGGTTTCACCTGGCTTAATGAATCCGTGTCTGCTCATCCTGGCTTGGTCTTTGTGCAACCAATTAAGCCTGGACGCACATGTTTTGGCTTCATTGAGCTCAGCTGAGTCATTTATCCCGGATGTCTTAATTCTACTTTTGTGCAACAGGCCCCTGGAGTGTGTTTTTGGGCTTCACAGCTCAAACATTGTATCCATATGTAATCCTTTATTCACATTTTATCGGTCGTGACCACATGCTCATCCCAGATGGGGCAGCTGCCAAAAGCGTAGGAAGTGGGGGTGCTGAGGCTGTTTGAATCCGACCTGCGGCCCTTTGCTGCATGTATTCTTCGGCTGTATCTAATAAATGCAAAATGTCCAAAATGTGTAAATGTTAATAAAGTAACCAAAAAAAAACAAGGCCAGTAAAAGTGTAAAAATTATATATGATATGGTAAGTTAGTTAAACAAAAAATATGTTTGTAATTGTATTAGAAATAAGAAATGCTAATGGTTTCTATTAATGTTTTGTTAACTGTTATGTACTAATAAATGTCATATAATCTAACATGTTTATGTTATATACTAACACTCTATAGTTTTATTAACACAATTATGTTAATAAGAATGTAAGATTTACAAGGACTTTAATGATTAATGCTTATTACAAGGACTTTATGATACATCAAAGCAGTAGTTAATTTTAAGCAGAGAGGAAGCAAAGTGAGTGGTGAATACAACTTGCCAACAGAATTGGCCAATGTTGTGGTAGGGACTTAAGCTAACGTTATAAAAAAATAATCCCTTGTAAATAATTCAAAGCATACTGGAGCCAAATCCACATCTACCACTGAATGATATATTCTCAAATGTTTGTTGTGTGCTGCAAGATGCAAGCTAACAAGCTAACAAGCTAGCGTGAACTGGTTTCAGTTATCAATGCAAAATAAAGCCTTATTTCTGAAAGCTAAAAGACAAACTCCAAATTCCAGCATAACACTCACTTTTATTTCAACTCATAAGACACTTGTCACATTTTGGTAAAACATTGGCCTTTACATTCAATGTCAAACTGAAATAATTGTGTCTGTTGTGTTTGTTTTGAAATTGAAATTACCAAAAATATAAATAGATATTGTAGGGGGTGAATTCACAAAATGATTGGTCTGCTTTTGCTGAGTAGGTCTTTATTCACCGTTACATTCATCAAAAGATAAAGCAGCATGTGTATACATTCAGTATACCTTCAGTAGCCAAGGTAGCATAGAAATGCCAACGCTATGCTAATGTTAGCTCCACAGGTTTTGACATAGAAACGTAAGTAGAAACACATATCTCCTTCCAACCTCTCCGGGTAACAAGTATCACTGTTACACAACGTTTAACAGCCTGAAAATGAAGAACATTTAAAACTATTGCATGAGAATCTACGCAGCAGAGCCAAATACTGTCTGACCATGCTCAGAGATTATGGCCAGTCTGCATTCAGGGGGCGGGACTTAGTGAAGGGTCACTTAAAGAGTAACTAAACGTTTATTCAGCTGAAAAACAATGCATATGGTATTTGGTAGGGTTGTTTATGGATTCAACTTCTGATTTTGGCCATTTTAGTGCAAAGTATTTGGATTCTACATATTGTGTGAAATATGCACACGATGCCCACTACTGGCTGAAACCTGGCTATTGCTATTATTTTTGCCAATAACTGATCTGGGGCGAGGCGACATGTATGGAGCCAGCTTTCATCACCAGAAGCATGACATCATGGTAATTAGCCCTAAATGAGTAAAATGAAAAAGTCCAATGCTTCATCCACACACTCTTGTCACAGCATAGGAAAGCACATTGCTCTCGCCAGATTGATTGATTGATTGATTTATTAGACAGTAAAAAATATAAAATAAATGCATAACAATATGCCAACATAGTGACATTGTACATTTATCAAAACTGTCGAGGATAACACAAGAAAGTTACAAAACTTATTTCCATTGTGGTCCTCGTTGTAGTGATATGATGTCCAGGCAAGCTATAAATATGACTAAAGGTACCTTGCACACTCAACCACATACAAATACAAAACAAACACAAATATACACACTATAATAATAAATATTCATTAAGACTAAAAATTCTAATTAGCAATTAGCAACCATTCACCACAAGCTCGATTAAAACAGTAATCCGACTGGCTTAACTTAATCTCAACTGGAAGTTTATTCCATTCCATTGCAGCCATGTACAAAAAGGTATTTTGCCCAGAACAAGTCTTAAATCTACACGGAATTATGTCTGTGGCACTGCCTCTGGTTGAGTAGCTATGAGAGTTCCTAATAAGCTTAAAATAATCTTTAAAATATCTTGGCTCATTTTTGTGCAAAATCTTTCGAGTTAATCTCAGTTTCAGTTGTCTTACCCTGTTTTCAACTGTCAGCCATTTTAATTTCTTAAGTTCTGAAGAACCAACATGGTTTCTATTTTTGAGGTTTAAAACTACCCTGACTAACTTATTCTGTGCTGTTTGGAGTTGAACTTTTATTCTCTTAGGGGTGCTACTGTACCATGTAGTACAGGCATAATCAAAGTGTGGCTGAACTAAAGCATTAGATAACAATTTTAAAGTTTCTTCATTTAGAAACTGAGCCTTACGAGCCAGAAATTTAATTCTTTGGTTTACTTTTATGATAACCTTTTGACCCATACTTTCACCACTCACAGAACTATCTAAATCACAGCCCAAATATTTAACACATTTTTTAGTTTCAATCTGGATACCACCCACAGAAATGTTGAACTCAGAAGTCCTACTCAACCTAATTTTTGAACCAAATAGAATAGATTCTGTTTTCCCTAGATGCAAAGACAGTTTGTTCTCGATCAGCCATTCACTTATGTTCTTTAACTCATCAGTTAAACGGTTCTCAATAACTTTTTTGTCCTTATGGGAAAACACCAAGGCTGAATCATCCGCAAAGAGAAAAAGATTACAACTGCAAACAGATTTCATATCATTTATATACAAGAGAAACAACAATGGACCAAGGACACTACCCTGTGGCACCCCACATGTTATTTCTCTTGTCTCCGACAGAGTGCTATTAATATCAACTCTTTGATACCTCTTAGTCAAGTATGATCCAATCCATTTACATGCCATACTGTTAAAACCTAAGGCTTTTAGTTTAACCAGCAGGATCCGATGATCAACTGTGTCAAATGCTTTTTGTAGGTCTAACAATACCATACCACAGAATTTACCCACATCGATCTCTCTTCTTAAGTAGTCTGTTAGATATAATAAACATGTATCCGTAGAATAAGATGTTCTGAAACCAGATTGTAAATCATAAAACAAATCAGAATTACTAATGTAATTATATATTTGCTGTTGTATTATCTTCTCCAAGACTTTTGAAACAACTCCCAAAATCGAAACTGGTCTATAATTACCCTCTTCTAATTTGCTCCCTTTTTTGTATAGCGGAACAACCCTAGCTAGCTTCAGATCGTTCGGAAATTTACCTGACCTAATTGAAAGATTAAAAATATGAGTAAGATATGGCGAAATATATTCTGCTGCATCTTTTAAAAATCTGGCAGGTATTTCATCAAGACCCATTGCCTTTGAACACTTAAGTTCATTCAATAACTTTAGCACCTCATCCTGTGAAACCATGGAAAGGCTAAAAGAGTCTGCAACCACTCCAAGCTTAGAATAATACTTAAACATGACCTCACCATCATATAACCCAGGTTTTCTTGGTAGCTTTTCAACTAAGTCTCCAGCTATAGAGGTAAAAAAGGAGTTAAATTTATCTGCAACCTTTAGTTGATTAGAAGAGAGCTCCCCATTGATACTTAGGCAAATATTTTTTGTCTTTGTCTTAAGTCTATTACTGTACACAATTTGTTTCAATGACTGCCATAGTTTCTTTGGGTTACCTTTATGCTCAATTAATTTATCACGAATAAAATCCCTTTTACACGTTTTAATCATCTTCTGCACTATATTTCTTAGCTTCTTATAATTATCCAAGTCAACCTGCTCTTTACTCTTCCTAAATACAGAAAAGGCTTTATTTCTCTTATTAATTGCTTCTAAAATATCCCCATTCATCCATGGTTCTGCCCTCAGTTTTACTCTAATAGTTTTAACAGGAGCAACTTTATCTACTGCCTCTAAGAACATATTTTTAAACTGCTCCCATGCTTCATCAACCTCCAAGCATAACACTAAAGGCCAATTCAGTAATTTTAAACCCTCAATAAAAACCTCACGACTGTATTCTTTTAATGACCTGATCTTAATTGTGTTTTGTTTCTTCAATGCAACTTTAAATTTTTTCCTTGTACAATCAATTAATGAGTGGTCACTCATAGTACAATTCACCACCCCACTCTGAGAAATCATAGATTGCTCAGATACCAAAATGAGATCAATGACTGTTTGACTCATTTTAGCTACTCGAGTGGGCTCTTTAATTATTTGCTGTAAATCTAGAACCTGGCAAAACTTATTAAAGGCTCTATACATCCCATGATTATTGTTTGAAACATGAGTATTAAAATCACCTATCATTATAACCTCATCCTTAAAATCACTACAAGGGACAGAAAGTTCTTCCAACAGCTGATAAAAATTATTCTGATCAGGCGGTCTATACAGAGCCCCAATTAAAATAGGTTTACTTTTAGTTAACTTTACCTCAAACCACACAGTCAAATAATCAGTCAATTTAAGCGTCTTTGAGTATTTAGAAAAATATAAAAGGGTTTTCACTATTTTTTGGGGGAGAGTTTTCCCTGTATTGATATGAGGTACCAGTACAGGGATGTCGTATGTGTACAGATTGTAAAGCCCTCAGAGGCAAATCTGTATTTGTGATTTTGGGCTATACAAAAAAAACTGAATTGAATTGAAATAAAATTATAAACTATACAAAATTAAAGTATTATTATTATTATAATAACATGTTCAGTAGACTTAATTTGAAGTCCACAGAAAAAAGAGAAAAGGC
This sequence comes from Cottus gobio, assembly GCA_023566465.1. Classification (NCBI taxonomy): domain Eukaryota; kingdom Metazoa; phylum Chordata; class Actinopteri; order Perciformes; family Cottidae; genus Cottus; species Cottus gobio. Next base: position 21,412,961 of record CM042234.1, on the reverse strand, counting down.
TTGTGGTGTTAATTGTATTGCTACAATGTTTGTGGAAAATTAGCCAAAGTTAGATTCAATAGATGTGTTTGGCGTGTCTTAGTTTACAATTTAGAACCTAATGCATAAAATATGAGCAATTGAGTGTTGATTTACCTAAAAGAAGTCTACAAGGAAACAATGTGGTCACTATGCACAATTTGCTTCAAAGCCTCAACCTCAATGCCGCTAGTCCTGTGCGCCTGGTTTAGTTAATCCTTAAGTTTGACTTAACAGCTGATATATTGGTTTGCTTCCCTTAGACCTAGCGCTAAGCTAGTTGACTTCTTCATGAAATGAAAGATGACAGATAAACCCCCTCCCCCACTATGTGACAAATACCTGGAGAAGGGACACACACACACACACACACACACACACACACACACACACACACACACACACAGACAGAGAGGAAATCACTACATTGACAGGATATGAGGCACCATGAGTCAGTTACAGTGAGCATGCAGAGGCATAGAGATACCACGACCGCTTTAGTCTCACACACACACACACACACGCACATGCACGTGCACTCCTGGGTGCTATGATATTAAAGGCTGAGGGCTAGAGTGTTCTTCTGTGTCCACAACCTGTCCAGGGTGAGGAAGAGACACACTGGAGCTGGACAGCAGCCCCACAGGATGCCAGTGTCCTCTTCAGGAAGAGAAATATCCCAGAACATTGTCCTCTTCAGTCTATCAGCTGCTTTTATTTTCAACCTATAGTTATATTCAAAATTAATCTCCCGTTTATCTTTTGGGGATTCATTTCACAAACCAGACCATACGTTTACTCCACCAAACAATTGCATTCACTCTTCTCACTTCTTAGTTTTCAGTGTAGTGTTTGGTCACTACTTTGGCCTGAGGTCCAAACTCCCCGTACCCTTTCCTCGCCCTCGGCCCATCAGCTGGGTCAAAGTTCAAAGGCAGGGAAGCAGGAGGCTTCGGGGTTTGCCACCTCTGACAGGTAGTAGATGGCCCCTGCCATACCTGAGAGGACAAACAGGCCATTACTGCCAGCTGGGCCAAGTACATGCTAACATCATCATGTGTTCAGATGTAACCGTGTAAAATCATGTTTTGATGAGAAATATGAATAAATATGGTTCTTTTAAGGAGATATTTAATGAATATATATATATAAAGATGAATTATGACCTATTTACAATACCTCTAAACTGCTTATTATACATCATTATAACTACCAATGACATGGTAAGTTTTAAATCAATACAAATACAATATTTTATTTTATCATTAGTAAAAGTTTCAGTCTTTTTATTTGCAAGTTTTTATGAGAGAAGATGGTGCCTCAAGACATTGTCTATTTTGAGAAACCAACAATAAGTAGTATTCTGTATCTCCATGAGCCTGCGTGGACTAGAGCTGCTGCCTCTGCAGATCCTGCTGCGCTGGGCTGCCTGCAGCCCGGTGAGAGGCCGCTAACTGCACACTGACAGAGTAGCACAGGGTTCTGTGTAATTGGCCTCTGATGGAAGAAGAGCCGGCAGCAGACTTTGTGTTGCGCAGCACAGATTACAGGCCCGCTGCAACATCGATTCAAAAGACGGCGGTTCTTGCAAGGGAAGCAAAATGTCGAAAGCAGATTTGAAAAGCCGAATGATGAATAGTTGGTACCTTCAAAAAGAGAGTAGGGTCGGTCTGGGATGCGACAGCCGTGGGTCCCGTAGGCCAAACACCACTCAGCGAACTGGGAGGAACATCAACGCGTTTATAGACATTAATGCAACAGTCAGCCAGAGACGTTCGACAAATGCAAAAGAGAAGAAAGAAGATTAGGCATCAAGTTATTACTCCATCAGTGATAGAGATATATATCTCAGCAACAAAACCTTGGTGCTCTCTAAGCTGTGGACAACTTGACACACACTTTACTGCTGAGACTTTAGGAAGGAGGCTGGTGATATGATGCAACCCAATCAACAGACAGGAGATCATGCTAATGACTGCTAATGCAGGCCTGTTGTAGGACACCATGCAGGTCCAGCTGCTGTCACCACACATAGGACATTCACATTTGTGTGAAGGCTGTTGAAATATTACGCTGCATCGTAAAACAACTTGAACTCACGGCATCAGCAGCCTGGTGGGCCGTTACCTTGACAACCTACGCAGCTCATTACTTTTTAACCAACCCCACCTTCTTCGCTGATTCCACACCTCTGGGTTTTTGTTGTTTCTTGTCAAACCGGCGCCGCCTCAAGTGACATCACTTGAGGACGTGAACCAGACTGCACACAGCTGCTGGTGGTTTGTTTTTTGCTCGTCCCTACCTTGCAGAAGCGGTACAGGTGCTTCTTCTCCTGGGTGAGCTTGTACAGGGACAGGAAGGCGTAGCCGTTGCCGGCGGTGCCGTGGCAGATGCCATAGCCTTTTCTGAGCAGGCCCCGCTGCCAGATGACCTCAGCACAATCTGCAGCCTCCTTCAGGTACTTCTCCTCTTTGAACACCTGGTGGAGACACGGGGGAAGTCAAACGAAGAGACTTGGCACAGAAGAAGGAGCTCGCAACAACCCCGTTTAATGCACCGCACTTTAAATTCATCAGCACTCGTTAATGTTCATCATGTTGTTGATCACTTTGGATGGGTAGTTTCCTTCCATCCATCCATCCATTATCTGAACCGCTTATCCTGTGTAGGGTCGCGGGGCGCTGTAGCCAATCCCAGCTGTCGAAGGCGGGGATCACCTGGACAAGTCTCCAGTCTATCACAGGGCTCACATATAGACAGACGGGGCAAATCCACAAAAGGACTGCGAAGCCCAAATAAGAATAAAAGAAACCGTGTATCTCTCGTGGTTGTACGCCTCCAGCCAACCAGTCAAGTGGCGGTTTACAAAATGTCCTTTTATCCTATTAGACATTAGTGTGAATGTCATAATTAGCATATGAATTGGGAAGTCACAGTGATCAGTTCACCGTTGAGTCCGTGTGGACGTTGTGCGCCAATTTTGGAAGAAATTCCCTCAAAGAGCTCCTGAGATACTGCGTTCATGAGACGGACAAAGCCCAAAACAGAATCCTCCTCCCACAGCTGCTGCGGAGACACTCAAAATAACGAGTGGGTTAAAAATGTTTTATTAAATATTCCCTTTCCATCTGCAAAATCAAGGTAAATTTGCACTAAACTGCAAACCTTTATGGGCATATTTGCGCTGTAATATCATAAGAGTCTGAGTATCATAAGGGCCAATTCACAGACAACACTAACTGGATACCTCGGCATTGACCTAAACAAGCAGAATGAGGCCTTGTATCATTAGACTGTACGAGTTTCCCTGTCAGACATGAATGAAGCTGATGAGGCAAACAGATGCAGCGTGAGGTCTGCGATGGCTGAGAAAACTGCACTGTTGATTAAAAGCAAAACTAAAGCCCCCAAAAAATCTTTTTCAGCTTTTTTGCATTATTCATATCGATGAAGTTTTTCTGCCATCCAATTTCATCTTACCCGTTGAATCGTTTGTGTAGAAATCGACCAACGGCGCTCTCATGTCAGTGTGGGGCGCCATATTGGATTTAAGAACTAAGAAATAATATCTACAGAAGCACCCTCAGAGGAAGACTGATGGTGTAATAACACCATATCAGGATATGGCAACCAGTCATGGACCCCTCTGGACCCCCTTCATCCTAACTAACAATCCTGGAACTGATCCCAACCTGGTAATGTGAAAAGATGAGACCTGATTCATAAGGGATGCATCATTCATGGGAACGTAAGGTGAGCCACATAGTGTTGCATAGCAACAATTCCCTGCAGCCTTTCCAATATCCCCCCGTGTTACCGGTGATGCTGCCGCTTCCCTCCAGTCTGAGACCATCAGTCTGCAACGTCTCTGTAGTCACACATTTACAATCGTATCGTGAACGTGCTCATGTTTTCTTTCCCCGAAACCAAACCCACTGCAACCTCCGCTTTACTGTTTACTGTGGCCGTGATAAAGAGATGGTGTCTCCCATCTTTGTTCCCCGTGTGGTCTCTGTATTAAAGAGAAGAATGAGGACGCCAGAATAGCAGACCTGTTAGCTACCAAGCGGCTCGTTAAGGGGCCGAGAAAAGAAGAAATGAGCTTACAATCCATTACTGCAGCGTGTGTGTGTGTGTGTGTGGCCATGCTATCCAACCAACAGATAGCCAGGGTGTGTAGTCAAGAGGGAGTCTTAACTACCTCTACAAGCGGTCTTGGCCGGCCACAAGGTGTCAGTGTCGGACCAGAGTGGTTTCACGGAGCCACACAGCGCCATGACGAGCAGGTCTCACCTTGTACATCATGACGAGCAGGCCTCACCTTGTACGTCATGACGAGCAGGCCTCACCTTGTACATCATGACCAGCAGGCCTCACCTTGTACGCCATGACCAGCAGGCCTCACCTTGTACGCCATGACGAGCAGGCCTCACCTTGTACGCCATGACGAGCAGGCCTCACCTTGTACGCCATGACGAGCAGGCCTCACCTTGTACGTCATGACCAGCAGGCCTCACCTTGTACGCCATGACCAGCAGGCCTCACCTTGTACGTCATGACGAGCAGGCCTCACCTTGTACGTCATGACCAGCAGGCCTCACCTTGTACGTCATGACCAGCAGGCCTCACCTTGTACGCCATGACCAGCAGGCCTCACCTTGTACGCCATGACGAGCAGGCCTCACCTTGTACGCCATGACGAGCAGGCCTCACCTTGTACGCCATGACGAGCAGGCCTCACCTTGTACGTCATGACCAGCAGGCCTCACCTTGTACGTCATGACCAGCAGGCCTCACCTTGTACGTCATGACCAGCAGGCCTCACCTTGTACGTCATGACCAGCAGGCCTCACCTTGTACGTCATGACGAGCAGGCCTCACCTTGTACGTCATGACCAGCAGGCCTCACCTTGTACGTCATGACGAGCAGGCCTCACCTTGTACGTCATGACGAGCAGGCCTCACCTTGTACGTCATGACGAGCAGGCCTCACCTTGTACGTCATGACGAGCAGGCCTCACCTTGTACGTCATGACGAGCAGGCCTCACCTTGTACGTCATGACGAGCAGGCCTCACCTTGTACGTCATGACGAGCAGGCCTCACCTTGTACGTCATGACGAGCAGGCCTCACCTTGTACGTCATGACGAGCAGGCCTCACCTTGTACGTCATGACCAGCAGGCCTCACCTTGTACGTCATGACCAGCAGGCCTCACCTTGTACGTCATGACCAGCAGGCCTCACCTTGTACGTCATGACCAGCAGGCCTCACCTTGTACGTCATGACCAGCAGGCCTCACCTTGTACGTCATGACCAGCAGGCCTCACCTTGTACGTCATGACCAGCAGGCCTCACCTTGTACGTCATGACCAGCAGGCCTCACCTTGTACGTCATGACCAGCAGGCCTCACCTTGTACGTCATGACCAGCAGGCCTCACCTTGTACGTCATGACCAGCAGGCCTCACCTTGTACGTCATGACGAGCAGGCCTCACCTTGTACGCCATGACGAGCAGGCCTCACCTTGTACGCCATGACGAGCAGGCCTCACCTTGTACGCCATGACGAGCAGGCCTCACCTTGTACGCCATGACGAGCAGGCCTCACCTTGTACGTCATGACCAGCAGGCCTCACCTTGTACGTCATGACCAGCAGGCCTCACCTTGTACGTCATGACCAGCAGGTCTCACCTTGTACGTCATGACCAGCAGGTCTCACCTTGTACGTCATGACCAGCAGGTCTCACCTTGTACGTCATGACGAGCAGGCCTCACCTTGTACGTCATGACGAGCAGGCCTCACCTTGTACGTCATGACGAGCAGGCCTCACCTTGTACGTCATGACCAGCAGGTCTCACCTTGTACGTCATGACGAGCAGGCCTCACCTTGTACGTCATGACCAGCAGGCCTCACCTTGTACGCCATGACGAGCAGGCCTCACCTTGTACGCCATGACCAGCAGGTCTCACCTTGTACGTCATGACCAGCAGGTCTCACCTTGTACGTCATGACCAGCAGGTCTCACCTTGTACGTCATGACCAGCAGGTCTCACCTTGTACGTCATGACCAGCAGGTCTCACCTTGTACGTCATGACCAGCAGGTCTCACCTTGTACGTCATGACCAGCAGGTCTCACCTTGTACGTCATGACCAGCAGGTCTCACCTTGTACGTCATGACCAGCAGGTCTCACCTTGTACGTCATGACCAGCAGGTCTCACCTTGTACGTCATGACGAGCAGGCCTCACCTTGTACGTCATGACGAGCAGGCCTCACCTTGTACGCCATGACGAGCAGGCCTCACCTTGTACGCCATGACGAGCAGGCCTCACCTTGTACGTCATGACGAGCAGGCCTCACCTTGTACGTCATGACCAGCAGGCCTCACCTTGTACGCCATGACCAGCAGGCCTCACCTTGTACGCCATGACGAGCAGGCCTCACCTTGTACGTCATGACCAGCAGGCCTCACCTTGTACGTCATGACGAGCAGGCCTCACCTTGTACGTCATGACGAGCAGGCCTCACCTTGTACGTCATGACCAGCAGGTCTCACCTTGTACGTCATGACGAGCAGGCCTCACCTTGTACGTCATGACGAGCAGGCCTCACCTTGTACGTCATGACCAGCAGGCCTCACCTTGTACATCATGACCAGCAGGCCTCACCTTGTACATCATGACCAGCAGGCCTCACCTTGTACGTCATGACCAGCAGGCCTCACCTTGTACGTCATGACGAGCAGGCCTCACCTTGTACATCATGACCAGCAGGCCTCACCTTGTACGTCATGACCAGCAGGTCTCACCTTGTACGCCATGACCAGCAGGCCTCACCTTGTACGTCATGACGAGCAGGCCTCACCTTGTACATCATGACCAGCAGGCCTCACCTTGTACGTCATGACCAGCAGGTCTCACCTTGTACGCCATGACCAGCAGGCCTCACCTTGTACATCATGACCAGCAGGCCTCACCTTGTACGTCATGACCAGCAGGTCTCACCTTGTACGCCATGACCAGCAGGTCTCACCTTGTACATCATGACCAGCAGGCCTCACCTTGTACGTCATGACCAGCAGGCCTCACCTTGTACGCCATGACGAGCAGGTGGACGACGCCGGGCGCTCCGTGGCACCAGTGGACCAGCCGGTCGCTCTCGTTGCTCAGCGACGATGGGAAGTTCCCCGAGCGAAACTTCTTGTGGCGGACGTAGTCGATGCTGGGACGGATCAGCTCCGACAGAACGTCCGGGTGGACCTTTGCACCTGGCTGGAAAGAGACAGTTGTCTCCTGAGTTCACACTATCCTGCTCTGAAACACAACCAAAGGCATGAAAGACGCCCACACAGTCCCAGAAGGTGTTTATTGCCCAGAAGCAACAACACGTCGTATGAACTGCTTCACAAACTGAATGTGGCGGTTTGTGTTCGTCGCAATTGAAATGTTTCAGAGTAAGAGCTTTTCTGCACATTTCCTGTCACATGATTATGGTCCCTATCTGCCTAGATCAGGGGTGGGCAAACCTTTTGGCTCAGGGGCCACATTGACTTTTAAAATTTGACAGACGGGCCGGGCCAGTATCAGATGGATAGAGAGTGTTTGTGTGAACCAATATAAATTATAAGTAAAAGCCAATAACTAAAAAGTAAAGAGAACTTACATTACTTACTAATGAATATAACTTAAATGACTCAGCTTTTTTGTTTAACTTGCTGGCTAAGTCTTCGTCAATTAGTTCTACACGCCGAGTCGCTGTCCTGCGTGATAAACTACATTTTTCGAATTTGTTTTTGCTCTCTGGACACAAGAGACCTGCTGTCTCTACCATGCATTCTTTCAAAAACTCCCCTTCAGAGAAAGGCTTGCTGGCTTTTGCTAATTTAAATGCTAGCAAATAACTTGCCTTGGTGCTTGATACTTGACTAGCAGTTTGTCTAAAAAAAGCCCCCCTGTTGCAGAGGGGCTCCATGCAGGAAGCTGGCAGGAGGCTGGCAGGCAGAACCCTATATGTCACATGAGTCCCGTGGGTCTGATGTGCGTTCGTTATGCCGTATAAAACGGACCATGTCTCCGTGGCGCGCTGGCCTGTGGGGGAGGGGTGGAGGTGAGCAGACAGCAGCAGCTGGACTCGCAGCCTGATGCGCTGCAGAAAGCACGGCACGTAAAGACCGCTGTAACGCTTCTCCGTTCCCGACTTGAGTTAAGAAACATCGATGCTGGTCTTTTGCCGTCATCGTGCTTCGGAAAACTCAAGTCGGGAACGGAGAAGCGTTACAGCGGTCTTTACTATCATTTATAATTCATAATACTCGGCGGGCCGGATCAAAACGCCCAACGGGCCAGATCCGGCCCGCGGGCCGTAGTTTGCCCACCCTTGGCCTAGATGATCATGCAATCATCTGTGTGTGCAACTGTGAGTGAGTGAGTATGCATCTCTTTGTCCGTCCACGGCTAATCTCGTATTCTGATGCAGCAAACTGCATAATATGTTGGGTTAGGGTTAGTGACGGCCGCTGGGAGACTTTCTCAAAACACATGGTATGGCCCGTTTGATACTGTAATCGAGCCGCCTCCTTAGCAGTCCCCCGGCTGGTAGGGGCCTCTCAGACCTCCGGCTGCTACTCTGCGCCCCTAACAAATACATATATATGACAAATAAATCTAAATCTGTGCCGTGTTAACTAGAGATTCTAACCATATGGATATTTGCCTATTTGTCTTTCAAAATCATGGCGTGTATCAAATATTTGAGTATTTGCTCAGACCAGACCAAACAGTTCAAACAGCCAACGAGCCGCCGTCTCCATCTCACCTGCATGAGCATGTAGAAGATGCCGGCCAGGCCGTGGGCGGCGCCGATGTACTGCTTCTTGTGCCACTCGTAGAGCAGGGGGCAGCGGTCCGCCTTGTTCTGCTCTGCCGACATGTTCTTCCCCGATTCCACGATGGCCATCGTCACCTGAGGATCGGTGGGGAGGGAAAGGGTTCAGTGCAGAGGACTGGTCTGATAGCATCCTGGCAGAATTTTCCTTCGGCTTGCCAGAGTTAATATTTGTGTCCTCGGCTGTTTCATGTGGGAACATCCAAAGACAATCAGACGCGCTTATTGGATCAAAATAGTTTCAAAACCCTCAGCAAATCGAATGAGGTTAAGCTGTTAAAACTGAATAAACAAGTGCAGCCCACTTATTTACACACTAACATTCACATTATGGGCTGTGACACCGGCGGCCTCATAATATGGATTTGGCAGGAACAGCCCAAAGTTAGATTTACAGAATTCTAATTAAAATCAGTTTCAGCTGACTGAAGTGGGCTCCAATCCAAATAGCCAGAGAATGAAAAAACGTTTTAAGAGATTTAAAAAAAACAGGCAAGGTAGGGGCCAGGCCTTTTTCACCGTCTCAAAATGAATGTGGAACGTCACACATTTAAAATATTTGTTAACATTCTTTAAAATCATTCAAAGTGACCTTTAACAAAAACAAATTCATAAGCTATAATTTATTCAAACGAATTAGGAAATGTATATCTATTTTTTATAATTAACATGTTTGCTTTGATTTTGGACGTTAGTCAGCTAATTTTAATTGAAATATATATATTTTTTGTCAAACAAAATTGTGCATAAGGCCCCCAGAAAAACAAGAACCGGCCCTGCCAGCTGGTGCGTCTTGTTGTTGGGCAAGATGTGCTGGTCCTGAGGAGAGAGCGTTGTTGCCAAGGACGAAATGTGATGGGAGAGATCTCATAACATTAGAAACACACACACACACACACACACTATATATATATATATATATATATATATATATATATAGCTGGACGTTGTGAGTCAGCAGTTTGTTGTCCCCAAGCAAGATAGAGTGAAAAGAAAGGGAAACTGTTCTGCAGCAGCAGCATTGCCTCCCTCATGACAGAGCAGATTCAACTGTTCATTTACACAGCGCTTCACTCCCTCTGTACATCTAAACTGCCATCCCTGCCTCAAATGCACCTTTAATTTCTCCGAAGAACCATTTCATCTTTATTTATATTTGCATCTTGCAGAGTTGTGACCACACCAGCAAAAAAAAGCTAAGCTAAAACCGTCCTTTCAGCAGCTAGCGTCTAAAGAGGACAAACTGCTCATAACCAGCACAAGCAATACACATTTAATGTAACAAACACACACACACACATAATGAAAACACACAAAACCTTGACACAGTCTCACAACTCTTCAGACAAAGAGGGGAAAAAGCACCCTGGGGTGTGTGTGTGTGTGTGTGTCCTCTGTGCCATGGTCCTCATCCACTTTTGTCCCAACTCTATGTCTAACAGATGGTTATTACAGCAGCGCTCACAGAAAAAACAATGTGTACCATCTAAAGATGCTTCACCTCCTCTTCTATACAGGGAAGAGAACATGAGGCATATACGAACACTAGATATATAAAGTGTATACCTCCCCATGTTATTTATTAGATTGGAAATGAACTGACAAGCTGCAACCGTAAAAGAGAACAAAAAAGGAATTTGTAAATAAAACAAGTATCTAGTTAGACACTGTTGCTTGTGAAGTCACTGAAGTGGACGTAAACAAGAGGTATCTGTGTTTATTTTGGCTAATTAGAGACAAGATATTTCAGGACAGAACGGCCAAAGATGTGACATTAAGAGGCTGTGTGTCCATTAAAAGATGGAGCCAACTGAAGCCTTGGATGAAATTAAATGTCTCAGGATTTCGTTGACTAAAACTAGAGCAAAAGTTTCAGCGATGAAAGAGCTCAAATGTGACCAAAACAAACAAATTGTCAACAAAATGAACCCTGCATACGGGGGCTGATGTCACTGTGGTCAGCCTCCCACGGAAGGGTTAGCAACAGACATCCATACATCAGCTGTAGTCAGAGACGTGACCGCCGCGCGGTAATGTTCACGTCGATAGGATGCTTTCATTCTTCATAGTTTGATCGCTGTTCTCTGATGAAGGTCGATCAGAGGAAACACAGCCGAACCGACGTAGTAGAAGGGACAGCCGGCGTGGCGAGACTAGACACCCACGTTTAGTAGTACTGAGGCATCTCTGATGGGAGAAACCAAGTCAAATCAGACATTCAGCTCCCCCATAGAACCTGAATGGATCCTTTCATAACCACAGCTTACTGCCAATATTGACCAATATTGCCCAAAACAACGTGATGAGCAACCTTAGTGCTTGACAAAATGCACGTGACACGCATATGCTCGCGTTTCAAAATACTGGAGAGTTCTCGATGAAAGACAGAAACTGTAACGGAACAAAGTTTTAGGATTTAAAATGTCAAAAAGTTCACGAGGCTGTCACCTTGGTGATGGTGCTCTCATCCACCGTGTCAGCGCCCATCTCTCTGTTGACGTAGAGCAGAGCGTAAAGGTAGCCGGCACGGCCGAACAGCAGCTCATCAGGCAGATCAGAGTCTGGACTGAGCACGGACCTCTGCAGCTGGAGGAGCCTGAGACACACACACACACACACACACAGAGACACACACACACACACACACACACACACACACACACAGAGACACACACACAGACACACACAGAGACACAGACACACACACACACACACACACACACACACACACACACACACACACACACACACACACACACACACACACACACACACACACACACACACACACACACACACACACACACACACACACGATTATTATAAAAGCGTTCAACAAATAACAAATCCCTGCAGCTTAGTTGTATATACATAATCTGTTATTAGGTATATAATGAGGTTGTAATAAAAGCCTATGAGAAGTCATTTTCTCATAGGCTTTTGTTGCAGTCGCCCCCTGCTGTTCAGTAGAGAGAATGCAGGTGGTTAAGACACTCACATTGGTTACCTGGCCGCCCGGGTGCTCCTCGTGAGGTGCTCCTCATTTGAGAAGGGGGTGTTAAGTTCTAATAGATTAGTGAGCCTAAAATTGACTGTACATGTGTAATAAAGGATTGTTTAAGTGTACATTACAATGCATAAGAAGGATATGATAAATAATGAGGGACATTATGAAGGATGTGTAATTGTATGTATTAAGAAAATCACTGTATGTTATATTGTTTAGAGTTTAGGTGTGAATGTTTTTTTATAATGATTCTATAAGAAGTTAGGAAAGTGGGACTGTCTCTTTAAGAAGTAGTTCCTTCACTTTGTTGCTAGGGAAGGCGGAGTGAGACACTGAGACAATTGGGCCTGGAAGGACGCGCGCATGGATATACTTTGAAGATGGACATTTCCTTTGTCCCTAGAGGAAAAGAGCCTCCGCCTTCTCTGAAAGCAAATGGACCTATGGACAATCGGGATGTTAAGAAAGGTGTTTATATAAGGGAAGGGAACTAACCAATGAGAGGGCCTTAAGCTCCGTGACTGAAAAGTATTTAAACTAACAGCGCGAAACAGAACGGCCTATTCTCTTCGAACGCAGAGGCAGCAGGTAACTGAGGGACAGTCTGTGAATCTGCAGGAAAAGAGAAGGCCTCGATCGAGTAATGTATAACTGTTTTGTCATCTTTTATTAAATCTTTAAATTACACTCATTTGCATTCTGAGCTTTTCTCCCACGAAGTGGCCGGGATAACGAACAAACTCGTTCAGGGGCGTGGCCCGCGTTGGATGCACGGTGTTGAACACCACTCACCTGGACAGGCAGTCTTGGCTGTCAGCGGTGTTGTTCAATTTGTGGTGAACCACCGCGCCCACTGCCAGCGGCCCCGCGTCGCCGCAAAGGAATGTTACTTTGCGGCCGTTCAGGATCCTCATGGTCCGCTTCACGTAGTCCAGCGCCCTCTGCAGGTCGGTGGCCTCTTGGGACACCCGGTGCAGCTGCAGGTACAGCAAGGCAATGCCTGTGGTGAAGAGTACGCCGGTATCAGTGAACCCGACGCATGGACGGGGCGCCGGGTTTTATAGTGCTGCCAACAGACCTGTCCAGCCGGTGTAGGTGGAGAAGTCATGGGGGTCGGCGGTCTTCAGGCCCTCCTCCATCTGCTGGAGGAGATCTTTGATCTTATTCTGGACCTTCTTCTGGAATGATGCGCTCACCTGAGGAGAGAAAGCACCATTATGAGCCCCAGCCACCTGGACAGAAACCAGATCAAACTCATCCCTGCCGTCATGGACAGGCCTACCACTGTTCCAACAATCACCAACTCTGGTTTCGTCGAAATAAACTCCTTAATTCACGGAGTTCTATGTGAAGAGAAACAGCCGTTCTATGCAGTCCTCCAAGCTACCAGACTCCACAGTCATTTCACCTCGCTGATAATTGTGAAAAACACTTAATTCAAACTTAAAAGAAACTAAATAAAACCAAGGGCACGATTTTCAATATAAAATGTATACCATATTTATAACACTGGACATCTAACATACACACTTTCACACACATACAAAGTATACCATTTGTGCTCTCACATAATATTAATCCAAATGTAATACATCTGAACAAGGTGGAACAGAAAGGGTTAGGATTCATGACTGGACTATCAGAGGGGAGTTCATGTTCAAAATAAAATAGAAACAGTTGCCAGAGCCAGTAGATCCCTGCGTGGTGTATTTAAGTGCTCTAGTTTGAGGTGGGCCATCAGCTCCTCCTCCACCCCGTTTATGCCTCCCACCAACTAACAAGGGTCAGTCGTCTAGCCAGTGATGTGGAAAAAGCTGGAGCCTGACGTTTAGATAACTGCATCTCATTCGGCGCTGCACCAAAGAGAGGGTGAGGATCGATGTCTTTGCTGAACATGTTGAATATTCAGAATGCGTCTGTATAGAAGTTATAATCTCTCTTGGCTCTTGGTTGCATCTGGGGCCATCTGGGTCTGACCAAGCTCCTCCTGGAGAGATGCAGCCTCCTTGAACTGCAATAAGCTGTGCTTGAAAGGTACTAGGGATGCACCGATACCGGTATCGGTATCGGGGGTCGATACTTCGTTAAAATACTCGTACTCGTATCGATTTCAATTGTCGATACCAAGAACCGATACCACTCAACAGTATTTCACTACAACAAACTGGTCGCGCTTTGTGGAGAAAAAGATTTGTTGTCCTACCTGACTTCAACGTCTAGGGCAGGGGTCGGCAACCCGTGATCCAGAGCCGCATACGGCTCTTTCGTCGCTCTCTTGCGGCTCTTGCAGCAAGGTGTGTAGAGTAATGTGCGTCGCGTTCACACAGTAAAAAATGACTGCCGTCCTGCCGGTTTGAATCAAACTGTTGCTGGTCCACCAGAAGTAGCGCTGGCAGCGGCCTCATTCAGACGCTGTTGTGCGGCTACGGATGATATTATTGTAGCCGAGTGTCTGTTGTGTGTCTATATTTGTAATTCTAATAAAATGAAAACACGCTGCAGGGTAACTTGAACCACTTTTTTATCTCCTTCACACACGTATATCCCACAATTCCACTCTTTTCCTTTCCGTTTCTCCCTCCACAATAAAAGCACCGGAAACATAACTTGGAACACAGCTTCCTATATAATTGCTCGATCCCTAATATTATCGCTTACATTATGAACCCGGACACGGGGGCGTTTTATGGTCCGACATTAGAGGGACTTCCACAAGAAGTTTAAAGCTTGGGATAGCCTTCTGTTAATTTTGTACTATAGGCTTGACATAATCTGCAGAGGATAAAATAAAATCTGCCTCCAAATTAATTGCACTTTCATGGAGACCAAATCTAAGAAGTATCGGTATCGGTACTCGGTATCGGCAAGTACACAAATAAAAATACTCGTACTCGTATCGGTTTGTAAAAAGTGGTATCGTTGCATCCCTAAAAAGGTACTGATGATGAGTGATGATCGTATTGCACACTGCTGGGCTGAGTCAGGCATCACCACCTCCAGATCCTCCTCCCACTGCCTCCTTATATGTCCAAGACACGGGAAAGCAGTTCTTTGAATGGTGTCTTTTAGGATGGATATATTACATGATGTCCTGTAGTAGTACAAGTGGATCAGCAAAGCCAATTCTGTCTTTGCAAATATTCTTTCCCTATTAAGATCAGAAACATCTTTGTAGCCATGTGTTACGCTCACTCCCAACATGAGCTTTAGCTTGCTGGCTGTCAGCTGAGGTGCAACAGTGTTGGTGTGTCCCGGGACATCCCTGTCCCGGGACCTCACATCGGATCAGGAAAAACTCCCCCAAAAAATAGTAAAAAAACATTCACAGGGAAAAGAAAGGGGAAGAAACCTTCAGGAGAGCAACAGAGGAGGATCCCTCTCCCGGATGGACAGAAGCAATAGATGTCATGTGACCAGAATCAACGTGACAGAGTTACAGCACATTCAATGAATGTCACAGAAATGATTCATAACATATAGATAACCTCTATATGTCCAGCAATATGGATTCATAAAATCCCAAGAGTGATCTTCAGATAACTTTTCCCATGGACCTCTGGCGCCTGTGAGACACGCTAGCAAATGGTTAGCTAATCTTTTAAAACATCCCGGGAGCTGCGTCACTGAAGGCAGCCGGTTTCTTTTCCCCCACGAGGTAGCAACCCTACTGCAGGCATCCAAGCTTCAGCGTGATGTGCCGTGTGTGCCGGAGGGTCAGCTCGTAATGCAAACATTCATATATTTTTATAATGCACCAGGTTAGACGGTTCCCTGTACAATTTGTTCTATTGGATCTCAGAGCATCTATTTTATATCAAAGCAATAATGGTATTGCAACTGAAATATCCCTAATCCAATCAATATTGAATCGGCAAACAAATCAAATTGGGTGCTTGTGAATCAGTGTTAGCCCGAGTTACCAATTACATTAACACTGGCACCAAGTATGTAAGTATTGTATAAGTAAGTATTGTATTGTATTGTATAAGTAAGTATTGTATTGTATAAGTAAGTATTGTATTGTATAAGTAAGTATTATATAAGTAAGTATTGTATTGTATAAGTAAGTATTGTATTGGATAAGTAAGTATTGTATAAGTAAGTATTGTATAAGTAAGTATTGTATAAGTAAGTATTGTATTGTATAAGTAAGTATTGTATAAGTAAGTATTGTATAAGTAAGTATTGTATTGGATAGCATGTGCTTATCCTATGTGACATGCCCACACGTCGGCTGTGAAACAGGCTTATGAGGAGCAGCTGGAGCCAGACACATTCCCAAGCAGAGGCCAGATGTTATCTGCCCAGAGAACCTCTGCCCCCCACAGCTGGCACCACACTGGTACTAATGGCTTGATCTGATGAGCGACAAAGACTGTTTTCATCTCAATTGAGTGAACGCGTGAGCAGCAGGTTGACATTTGCCTTGTCATGTCCAGAGGTCACGAAACGTCCAGAAGTGTTTTCTGTCGGCCGTGCTCTGTCAGGAGGGGAAGGCCTAATCTGTTGCCAGATATCACCCAGCAGGTTATGACCCAGACTCTCCATCATTAGGATTCATCTCAGGAAACCATGTTAATTGGGTTATTTTCCACAAGGCTCAAGGCTCTAATTACCCTTTACAGATTTAACCGGATAGGTCAGACGACGCTTCAAAGGATGGTTTGATCGTGGATACGGAGTTAATTCATTCTCTACAGGCTCCATTCACATTCAGCCTACGGTGTGAAGTGTATAAGAGGATCTGGGGAGCCACAGATTTCAGGAGAGTCTCTCACTAGCCACCTCTTCAATCAAACACCGATTGGGAGTCCGTAGGAGCTATTTGTTGGACTCCAGGCCCATTTTTCTCTTATCCACTGGCCTGATAACTGAGCAGGGACTGCTTAGAGAACAGGCATCTCAGCACTGGCCAATCTCTGCTGCCGTTAGTTTAAAACCAGTTGTGTGCATACATTTTCACGAGCTGGAAACAGTCTGCATCTGCAGTCACCATTTTACTCCATGCATGATGACATACAAGGTTGGGTAAACTAACAGAGCCCTGCACCAGCAATTATTAGCATAACTGATTATCATAATTATAGATTAGCAACTGTTTGCCTTGTAACAGCCCTGTCATGTTTTTGATTTCTAAAAGATTCCTAGAGATACTGTTCATTTAGAAGATTTGTTTCTCTTTTTTACTCTGTTGTTACCAAAGACTGTACATCAGAATTGGACGTAGTCATCTTGACGTCACCCATTGGTTTGTGGACTGAAGTTTGAAAAGATTGAGTTTGACAATTTTGCTGTCGCCATGTTTGTTTTTTCCCGGAACCAATGAACAGAACTGATGCTGTATACGACTCTGGTTGTGGTAGCGACCTGCCAATAATCGTAAAGTATACATGAACATTGATGATTAATAGCGAATGGGTTGCAGGTGACATAATATGTAATTAATGAGGAAAAGCAGTAAACAATAGCTCAGAAGATTTCTCAAAAACAATCACTACAGGTTCTGGAGTGAAACTTGTATGTTTGCAATGTGTCACCAGAAGATGGCGCTAGCAGAGTAGAGTTGTAATATGAGTCTCAAGCGATACTTGGGTGGCTGTTAATATGCCCAGGTGGCCCGCCCAAGTAAAGTCTGTATGTGGGGAGACACTGGGCTGCTGTCAGGCGCTCCAAGGTGTTGGGGAGCGATGCCTTGCTCAAGAGCACCTTGCCAATGCCCAGTAAGTGACCCGGCACCTCTCCAGCTACCAGTCAAGACACAATTCCGACCAGGCCTGGTTGGATTTGAACCACCCTCCCAACGGACTGATCTACTGACACATAAAACCCCAAAACACAGGACAGATAGGCTTCCTTATTGCTATGCACCAGGAAACACCATCAACGGTCTGCTCTGGTTTGCATTCTGCTCAACATCAGTTGCTTGTCAGTCAGAAAATCCTCTTTTAGCCCCAGTCCAGTACAAACTGTCCTAAAGGCTAAAACCCAGGAGCCTGACCAGAGTGCCCTCTGTCCTCAAACAGGGAGGATTATGACGGAGTCCTTCTGTTCTACAGTCATCCACAAACGAAGGGATCGACAGTGAAGGAAAGAACAAGCAGAGGCACAGTAAATGCTATCGTTTAGCCTGACAAAGGTATGTTCAGAAAAGCCAAGGAGAACGAGAAGGGTGCGACTAAAAATGAGACAACGCTCTGCCTGCAGCTCCTACACCACACAGTAACACAATTCCTTGTTAGTACTATTGGGGTATATTTTTACACAATACTAATGTTGGTTGGAACCAAATAAACACTCAAACTCATGGGGCTACGACTTTGGCCTTCCTGGGTCCCTTTTCATTGGCCCACCGGCACCTGAAGCGACACGCCCCCAGTACAAATAATCTAAAGTTATGTCTCTAAAGGCACATAGGTCATTGTGATTATTCCACTAATATTCATTTTTTCCATTTCAGCATAATAAACTACGGCATCCAAAGTGAACAGAAAAAGGCCGATTTCACAGATTTATTTACATCTAGACAAGTCCAGATCAAAAACACTATGCCAATAATCAATCAAGTCATAGTGAACACTACATGATCCCAGAAAAGACAAGTCAGTTTCAGTTCTACTAACTTAAGGAAATGTATGTTTTTTTAACATCTAGGCTACATTGCACCACTATACTTGAGACAGGTCAAATATGCACACACACAGACAGAGACACACACACACACACCTGTCTCCTGTGGGACGCCCCTGTCTCTTGTCCCTGTCGGGGCTGGGGCGTTGTTTAAATTAGACACATCTGGCGCACAAAAAGACACACACACACACACACACACACACACACACACACACACACACACACACACCTGTCTCCTGTGGGACGCCCCTGTCTCTTGTCCCTGTCGGGGTTGGGGCGTTTTTTTAAATGTGACACATCTGGCGCACAAAAAGACACACACAAACAGACACACACACACACACACACACACACACACCTGTCTCCTGTGGGACGCCCCTGTCTCTTGTCGCTGTCGGGGTTGGGGCGTTGTTTAAATGTGACACATCTGGCGCACAAACAGACACACACAAACAGACACACACAAACAGACACACACACACACACACACACCTGTCTCCTGTGGGACGCCCCTGTCTCTTGTCGCTGTCGGGGTTGGGGCGTTGTTTAAATGTGACACATCTGGCGCACAAAAAGACACACACAAACAGACACACACACACACACACACACACACACACACACACACACACACACCTGTCTCCTGTGGGACGCCCCTGTCTCTTGTCCCTGTCGGGGTTGGGGCGTTGTTTAAATGTGACACAGCTAGCGCACACAAACCGATACACACACACACACAAACACACACACACACACACACACACACACACACACACACACCTGTCTCCTGTGGGACGCCCCTGTCTCTTTTGTCCCTGTCGGGGTTGGGGCGTTGTTTAAATGTGACACATCTGTCTGGCGCACAAAAAGACACACACACACACACACACACACACACACACACACACACACACACACACACACACAGACGCGCCTGTCTCCGGTGGGACGCCCCTGTCTCTTGTCCCTGTCGGGGTTGGGGCGTTGTTTAAATGTGACACAGCTAGCGCACACAAACCGATACACACACACACACACACACACACACACACACACACACACACACACACACACACACACACACACACACACACACACACACACACACACACACACACACACACACACACACACACACACACACACACACACACACACACACACACACACACACACACACACACACACACACACACACACACACACACACACACACACACACACACCTGTCTCCGGTGGGACGCCCCTGTCTCTTGTCCCTGTCGGTGTTGGGGCGTTGTTTAAATGTGACACAGCTAGCGCACACAAACCGATACACACACACACACACACACACACACACACACACACACACACCTGTCTCCGGTGGGACGCCCCTGTCTCTTGTCCCTGTCGGAGTTGGGGCTTTGCGGTTGTTTAAATGTGACACAGCTAGCGCACACAAACAGACACACACACACACACACACACACACACACACACAAACAGACACACACAAACAGACACACACACAAACAGACACACACACAAACAGACACACACACACACACACACACACACCTGTCTCCTGTGGGACGCCCCTGTCTCTTGTCCCTGTCGGGGTTGGGGCGTTGTTTAAATGTGACACATCTGGCGCACAAACAGACACACACAAACACACACACACCTGTCTCCTGTGGGACGCCCCTGTCTCTTGTCCCTGTCGGCGTTGGGGCGTTGTTTAAATGTGACACATCTGGCGCACAAACAGACACACACAAACACACACACACCTGTCTCCTGTGGGACGCCCCTGTCTCTTGTCGCTGTCGGTGCTGGGCGTTGTTTAAATGTGACACATCTGTCTGGCGCACAAAAAGACACACACAAACAGACAGACACACACACACACACACACACACACACACCTGTCTCCTGTGGGACGCCCCTGTCTCTTGTCGCTGTCGGGGTTGGGGCGTTGTTTAAATGTGACACATCTGGCGCACAAACAGACACACACAAACAGACACACACACAAACAGACACACACAAACAGACACACACAAACAGACACACACACACACCTGTCTCCTGTGGGACGCCCCTGTCTCTTGTCCCTGTCGGGGTTGGGGCGTTGTTTAAATGTGACACATCTGGCGCACAAACAGACAAACAGAAACACACACACACACACACACACACACACACACACACACACACACACACACACACACACACACACACACACACACACACACACACACACACACACACACACACACACACACACACACACACACACACACCTGATCCAATGTAGTCTACATGTGGTCATAAAACAGTACCCCCCGTCTCTTGCATTTTCCCAAATAGAATAACGTGTTTACAACCCTAAGCTAACTCCAACGTCGTAACACTGACGTAATGTAACGTAAAGCAGATGCCTGCGACCTGCTGCATTTAACGTCCTCCACCCGGCGACATGAACGTCCCTTCATCGTGTCGCTGGCCTGCACCTGTTGAGCCTCACTTGCCCTCAGGTCTCCGCTGGCTCTGTTCACTCCAATCAGCGCGTCCACGAAGAGTGGGAAGTCTCGTGACAACCACCGATGACAGAAGTGAAAGTCTGAGCTAAGCTAGCTCCAGTTTCTATTAGCACGTCAGGGGGTGTGTTATTAAAAAAAAAAGATATTGCTGCAAACGCAAAGACAACTCTCACCTTTCCTTCCGCATCGAAAGGCTCATTGTAATCTTCCTCTGCTCCGGAGCCGGAGGAGCCGGAGGTGAGGGCCCCGTGGTCCCAGTCGGGGTACGGGTTTGGAAAGGAGCGCTCCTCCATCTCTGCCTCTGTAGTCGAGATCAGCTTCAGCCGCTTGGACACGTTATCTCCCATCGCTACGGCGGCTCGGCAGGGATAAAAATAAGAATCCTCGGGAACACTACGGCCAATTATGGGAAATAAGAAAACGCGTTTAAGACAATATTAAACTAAACCACACCAACGGGACGTGTATTAATCATATGATATTTGAAAATGTGTTATGAAATTTGGTTTTAATGGGCTTAAAGTTTGTCGCAGAGATGAAATTATATATTCTCCTTATTATACAAACCAAAGACGGAAAAGAATGTTGTGTAAATGAATTACAAACGAGTTATAATATAAATGCAATATAATAATATGCAATAATATTCAATATAAAATTAACTATTCCTGTCAGCTAGAAAATTGTATAGCAGTAAAAATGCAAACGTGACGGAATAGTCTGACTACTATTATTTTGAAGAGAATTAAATACTGTACTGGCCATATATTATTAGGATATGCACGTCTTTGTCAGGATAAAAAGCAGAATAACTATCATGGATATCTGTCATCCCAGGTTATTGTTAATTAACCAATATAGCCTACATTTGGCTCTGGTTCACATATTCACCCTATAAGGAAATAGGAAAAGAAAAAGTTTGTTCAGCTGAAACTTTCAAATAAATTACTAAGAAATGTAAATTCTGCTAAAGCTATTTCCCTTTATTGAGGCATAACGTTAAACAATTGAGGGTACAAATACATTTAAAAAACTTTAGCTCACAAATGTCACCTTGGAGTAGGCCAAGCGTTCCACACAGGCCCCGCCAATGGTTAATACAAACAATACAATAAATACACGCAACGCATTTGAACGCTGGGATTTTCCAGCCCTCCTTTTGTTTTGTTGGCTTTGCCTCCAAAGACGTGTGGAAGTATAGCACGAGAACAATGCAATGCCTCAATGGAAATACAGAACAATTGTTGCTGTACTGTGGCTGCTGGATCAGTAGATTAGCAGCCACAGCTAAACTAAACAGTGCAGGGGACAGGTGAACCGGGCTTACCCAGAGGCAAAGACCCCAAGCAGGCTCTCCGATCAGCAGTCTGTGGGAGCTCGTCTGGGTTGATCAGGGTCCGCGGGGTCTGCGGCAGCCTCCAGCCTCCCGGCAGCGTCTCTCAGCATCCCCGTGTTCCGGCAGCTCTCCTGTTCCCCGGGTGAATGGGGAGGGGGGGTGGACGCCGCAGTCAGTCAGAGCTCGCGGGGCGGTACAGGCTGCCATGTGTCGCCGCATCCCCGCGTCTCTCTCTCGGGCTGTGCTGCTCCTCTCTGAGCTGCCGATGCTGTTCGGGCAAATCAGAGCCCCCCCTTCTCTTTCTCTCTCCTCTCCCACCTCCGCAACTCTCCGAGTGCAAATAACTGAGTGCGGGAGGTGCGCTTAACCCCCCCACCCGCGCCCACCGTCCCAGCCCATACCCAGTACCCGTCAGTAGTCGGTACCCGACAGCATCCGGCGGCTCCAGTCCAGGCGGCTGATAGTGACAGATGGCGTTGGTGTGTAATGGTCTGCCAGGATTAGACAATCAATCCCTTTCTGTCCCTTTCTCCACGTGCCTATTGCCTTTACAGCATACCCTGTAACTGTAATCCTGAGTTGCAGAACGTTGGGATCTATCTTTAATCAAACATATTCAGATACTTCAATTTTATTAATATTCTATGTGATTCCCCAAAAGATGTATCAGTTGTTTTGTATTAAAGGAACATATATTCCACTTTACATAAATGCTTTCCTGATTCTTCTAAGCAGGCTGACCACTATTACTGAGATCAGAGCCCTAATGCACATGGATTTTATTTCCTATATCCACACATGCCCTGACAGTGTGAGCAGAGTCTAATAATCCAGTCTAATATACAACAGAACATCTATAAAGCAGCAGCCTGACCTGATGCCCTCCAGTGAGGCTCTCAGTCTCTGATCTCTCTTTGTGTCACGCCACCCTCCATCAGAGGAAATGGAACGAGCGCTAAATGAATATGATGATAAGATGAACAAGTGGGACTTATTACATCAAGTGAGATGTTTAACACGTCCTGCCTGTCCGCTCTTTCTGGGATATTGGTGGTACATAGTCTAATCTCCCACCACACTGGAGGCAATCGGGCTGCATTGTGAGTAATGACCAAGAAGTGGACGTCGTCGTACCGTCACAGATTGGGTTTTGTGGACTGATGTTATGATGCCTCCAGTTCAGCTTTTCGGCCATCGCCATCTTTGCTTTGCAGAAAGACAGAAGAGACCATAATTGGAATGTGGAGCGGTGATGTAGTGACAGCGTATTGAAAGATTCTGCTCGTTATCCCGGTCAGTCCGTGGGAGAAATGCTCAGATATTCAAATTTATGTAATTAAAAGATTTAATAAAAGATGATGACAAAACAGTTATACATTACTCGATTCGAGGCCTTCCTCCTTTCTGCAAATTCACAGACTGTAAACAGTTAGCTGTCGCTTCACGTCCAGGAGAGAGGGCGTACAATTGCCGCGTGTTAGTTTAAATACTCAGTCACGGAGCTTAAGGCCCTCCCATTGGTTAGTCCCCTTCCCTTCCCGATTATCCATAGGTCCATTTGCTTTTGGAGAAGGCGGAGGCTCTTCCTCTAGAGACAAAGGAGTAGTCCATCTTCAAAGTATCCATGCGCGCATCCTTCCGGTCTCCCAATGTCTGTGCCTCACTTCACCTTCCCCCAGGAACACATAAAGGAACCATTCTTCTTTGAGAAACAGTCCCACATTCCTAACTCCTATAGAATCATTATATAAAAACCCATTCACACCTAAACATTAAACAATATGACATACAGTGACTTTCTTAATACATACAATTACATATCCTTCATAATGCCCTTCATTATTTATCATATCCTTCTTATGCATTGTAATGTACACTTAAACAATCCTTTATTACACATGTACAGGTAATTTCAAGCTCACTAATCTATTAGAACTTAACAATTCCCTCTCTTGATGCTATTTCATAGTATCAACACAACGTAATAACTCTTTATTGTCATCCACAGTGCAAACATCGTAATACATTTCATACATCATCAACAGTGAAAAACATCAACAGTGAAAAAAAAAACTTCTCTCCCTCTCTTGACAGTGTAATATATGCTGTCACAAAAATATAATATGTATCAGTGTGGTTCTATTCATCACACAGGTAAAAATCTTAAAATCTGGAACTGTAATGACTATGTCTGCTTATCTGTGTGCGTCTGTGTGTCACTATATGTTCTTATGTGTGTTGGTGGGTGTCTCTCTACGTGCGTGTTGTGTAAGCCCTGTTACATCCTGTTCCTCTCCGCATCACACTGGCTCCATCAACTCCAACTGCTTGCTTCAACTCCTCATCTCCTCGATCTGACTCCATCTCTCCTTCATTTTCCAGCAGACTCCATTCTCCAGTTATCTCGAAAAAAGATCAGAAAAACAGGTCTAAACACTGCATCCTATCATTTCGTTTGACAACTGAGTATTGTTATTTTATTAAAATTGTATGATACTCCTTCATACTACCCGTCACCCTGGGTTGCAGCGCTCTTCTTCCCGTCAGCGCTCCGATGTGACACTTGGAGTCTCTGGTCTGATGTTGCGGTCTTCTTCTTTCAACAGAAGCATGGTGGAGGTTGATGATGGGGTGGTGAATGTAGCTGTGAAGGAAAGTTAGAACATACAGGGAGGCCTCCGGACTGGCTCTCATTATACTTCCGCCATGTCATAATACTCCGGCGGTGAGGCTGAACAGAGCAACTCTCCATCCATGTTTTCCTCATCCACTTGTACTTCTGGAACCATTAACGGCAGCATCAACTGTTGGTCCTCTCTGGTCAGGGCTACAGAAATCAAATGGGTTATTAAAGTTCTCAGGCATGGGATACAACAACATCCACAGAGTATCAAAATCACTACCATAATACCTACTACAGTAATTACTGAGAGGATGTACGATTTATACTTACCAAACCACTTTTCTATGAATCCTGTGAACTCATTCTCCACTTCGGAGTTCTCAGCCAATTCTTTGCTAAGTGAGGTAAGTCCTGCTAATGCCCTGGACACTGAACCATCTGGGGCGGTATTATTTGGAATAAACGTGCAACACATTAACCCAAACATTTTACATACCCCACCCTTCTCAGCAAGCAACATGTCCAGAGCCATTCTATTTTGGTAGGTCATAAGGGACGTTTTGTCCAACTGCTCTGTGATGCCTTTAATTGCATCCCTGCTGTAATTGACAAATCTTTGCTGATTATAATAAATGTAATTGATCCAGTCTACGTTCTTATTCACTGTGGGCCATATGAAAATGGATTCAAATCCGGCAGCTATTTGATTCCTAGCTTTGAATTCATCTGGAACTCCTCTAGGTACTCCTATGCTATCGATATACACATTCCTATCAAAGGAGGTGGATAATACATCTCTCCGTCTTCTGTTTAACCTATCGCTCCTAATTGACGTCGTGCCAAGCAGATTTAGATAGTCTTTTCCTAATGGAACCATTGTCACCGGCATGATCAATCTAACTAGAGCACAGGTTCCTCTCCAATCTTTTGGGAGGTAGTCTCTGAGGGCCTTGTCACCACAGTACCACCATATATCCGCTCTTGCCACTGTCTGGTCACTTACCATACCACTGCTGATACTCTTCTCCTCTGCGGTAACATTAATGATAGTGTGGCAATGGCTCAGGATTCCCACCTGGACTGAGCCTTGCGAACGATGTAGACAAGTGTAGTTGCCTTTGTAATATGTAAACACTGGTGGATGAACTGGGGGCACCGCTGGAAATAACAAATCAAGTGTAGCACAACTTTTATCAATATTGTTTTTATAAAGTCCCAGCATGCATTTGAACCCTTCAGGATCATTTTCGGGATTCAATGCAAATGGCACTGTTGCCAACTGAGGCCGTGCCTTAGCACACACTAAACAATCCGGTCGTTTTAGGTCTCTTGCCGTGTACAAAATCCAATTAAGCCAGGTATTAGTCTCACTAAAGCCTGTCTCTGTCTCAATTGTCTGCCTTACACTTGATATGTTAAGGTACTTCACTATAGAGTCTGGTGTAGGCCTAACTGGTGCAAGGTTCAATCGAGACTCACTATTTGGTTCTGGTATATTTATCCTAATTGTATACATTGCAGCACCATTTTCTATTCCTAATTTATAATCACCTGCCATTTCCACTTGTGGATTGGTTATTGCTAAAGTAATCATATTGCATTGATATTTTGACACTGTTCTAGTTGTACATTGGTTAATTTGGCCTGTCAGCGAGATTTCTTTATATCTCCGGTGTCCCTGATTTACATGACCCATGGGGTTAGTGTTTGAAAAAATGTCATCCCAATCACACTTTCCAGTGCATAGATATTTGTGATGCCGGGAATTATCCCATATTACTTCATCGACTGATACACGCATATGTATTGGACATCCTCCTACTCTACACAGGTCAAATGTTCCAACACATAGGCGACCTATATTACAGAGGATCTCAATTGGTCCATCAATGCTATCACGCTTAACACGTTTGACATGGAGAACAGGGCTAGGTGTGTATTTAGCATTAATTAGTGTACGATCCCTCTCTATGTCTATAGTGAACACAGCATCCTGTGTTCCAAATTTACTTTTAACTTTTCTTTGCTGCGGTACCTCCCACCAAATGAAGGGAAGCATTATTACGCCTAATAAGAATACTGCCCCTAAGCAGTATTGTGTAGCTGTGAATTCTTTTTTTTTTTTTTTCCTTACTGATTCTGCATTTCTCTGAGTCTTCCATTTCTACTCAGAATCTCCTTCCGGCTCAGTCACACCTTCAGCTGTTGGTTCTGCTGCTTTGGCAGGTGGATCTGCAGGCAAACAATGGGTTAGATGATGCCACTTGATCTTATTGTGTCCTCTTACCTGGAGAGCATATGAAGTCTTTGCAACGACTTCAAATGGCCCAATCCACCTAGGTTCAGTCCACTTCCGCCTGTGCACCTTTAGTCTAACCCAATCACCTGGACCTACTGATGGCACGTTCCCATCAGCTGGCACTTTCTGAGCTCTTGCAACCTGTCGAGAGAGAACTTTGATCTGGTCAGACAATTTCCCAAAATATTCTGTTTCTTCTACCTGGAATATGTCTAACACAGGACTCTCTCCCAACTCTCTTCCTGGGCTGGGCATCGGTCTTCCTGTCAATAGCTCATGGGGAGAAAGAAAGGTTTTCCCCGCTTTTGAGGATCTCATTGACATTAATGCCAAAGGAAGCGCATCTAGCCAGGTCAACTTGGTACCATGGCATATTTTAGCTATCTTAGATTTAATTGTTCGATTAGCTCTCTCGACTATCCCCTGTGACTGTGGGTGATAGACTGCTCCGTGTGCGTGTGTGATACCTAAGTATCTTTCTACTTCTTGTAAGTGTTTGTTTGCAAAATGTGTGCCATTGTCAGACCTTATCCTTCTCGGGACACCATATCTTGGAATCAGCTCATTCTTCAGCCATTTTACAACTGTCTTTGCGTCTTCTTTTCTGCAGGGAATCGCTTCAATCCATCGGGTATATCTGTCGATCATCACGAGTAGATATCTGTACCCTCTCTTTCTGTTTTCTGCACCCATGTCTGTGTAGTCTATGCATATTTCCTTGAAAGGGGCATCTGGCACTGGGAACTCTCCTTGGGGACTTTTATACGGTCTTCTCATGCCAAAGTCATTGCAGGTAGGACATTCGTGGTGGTAGAGTCCTACCATCTCTTTCATATATGGATGCCACCATAGGATGGAGACTTCTTCTTCTGTCCTTTTGGGGTTCACGTGTGATGGGCCATGTGCCTGCTTGATTAGTCCTTGACATAATGCTGCGGGTGCCACTAAGCGTCCATCATGTGATCTCCAGAGGCCTTCCTTCTTCGTGGCTCCTCTGTGTATCCACTGATTCTTTTCATATGCTCCTGCTGCTTCTTGCATGAGCTTGATGTCTTCCATCCCAAGTTTAGGGAGTTCTGGGGTGGCTATGGCTATCATTTGCTTCACATAGCCTGCTACCTTCTTTGCCGCAAGGTCGGCTGCTTCGTTCCCTTTTGCCACTAACGACTGATCGTTCTGATGTCCTCTACACTTCATCACTGCTACTTTGTGTGGTAGCAAAATGGCTCTCAATAGTCGTTCTAATTGATCTTTGTGTTTTACAGGTGAATTTGCTGTAGTCAGGAATCCTCTTCTCAACCACTGGGGCCCATCGACATGCACAGCTCCATGTGCATAAGCTGAGTCTGTATAAATGTTCACAGACTTTCCTTGGGCATATTCCAGTGCGATTGTGAGTGCCACTACCTCTGCGAGTTGCGCTGATGCTGGCTGTTGAATAATCTCAGCTGCAATGGTTGTGTGCTTCTTTCCTTCTTGTTGTACCACTGAATAGGCAGCAACGTTTCCTTCTTCACCTCTGTGACAGCTTCCATCTGTAAACAGCGTCAGCTCAGGATTGTCCAGAGGTTCTGTCTCCAGATCAGCCCTGACTTTGAGATCTGTTCTTGCAATCTCTTCACAGTTATGGGGCTCTTGAAGATTCACATGTAATCCATCAGCCATATTGATGGACTCATATGAAAACCTGATGTGTGGCTGTTGCAAAACTCTTGAAATCTTATCCTGTCTTGTAGCAGTCATGGTGAATGCACTTGAGGTTAAGTAGGCGAGAACACCATGTTCTGTGTTGACTTTGAGCTCATGACACATTACCACATGAGCGGTCTTTTCAATTGCTCTCTTCAGGGCCGCCAAGTGTCTTGTACAACCTGTTTGGCCCTTTTCAATGTGGTCTAGTTTTGAGCTGTAGTACATCAATGGTCTCCTTCCTCCCTCCTTTTTCTGAAACAATACTGCGGATATCATCCCATTTGATTCAGAAACATCCAGATGGAAGGGTTTGGCATAATCAGGTGCAGAGAGCTTGGATGCTTGACCAAGTTCTTATTTTGGGGAAAATTGATAGTGTCACACTGAATCTTGATTTGGCTTCAGGGTAAGCACCACATTGTGTTGAGTGGTGTGCCCTACATCATCTCCTCCTTTTGACCAGATCTGGGGCGGCTCTTTTTACTTTCTTCTATTTGTTCTAACGGGCCTGTAGCAATCTCTAGCCTGATGTCCAATTCTCCCACAATTATAACAGCTGGCATCGTACTTTCTGTTCACTTGTCTCTCTCTCTGCCAACGAGGTCGGTCTTCTTCTTGTTCCTTCTTGGCTTGCTCCAGAGCGTTGGTCACAGATTCTTGGATGAGATGTGCGATATCCTCCATAAGTTTTCTTGCCGTTGAGCCATTCACAACTTCAGCATCCTTTTCCGCTAGCTGCATTCTTAGCAATCTCAGTGACAGTCCGTCTTTTCTTTCTTTCTCTTCTTTCACGGGTACTTCCAGAGGGGTGTTTTCTGGACTTATCCTGGTGTTGCTTGCTTCCACTAGTGCTATACCATGGAGCAGCTTTCTTGCCTCTACGATGGTTTCCTTCTGTTTCTTCCTTGCTGCGCTGCTTCTTAGCTCGAGCACTTTCATCAGTGTTCTCCTTTGTTCCTTAGTGGGCCCCTCCTGGGTTGTTACATCTAGTAAACCCTCAGCATACCACTCCTGGATGTGCTTCCTCAGCCTCCTGTCGGCTTTTCGTTGTTCTTCTGGGATTGTCATGTTTAGGGCAGCATCGCAGGCTGCATCAACCCATGACAGTGGGGTCTCCGTTTGATTTGGCTCTGACATCCTGAGAGAATCAGGTACTGACTTTGGCTTATATAAGGAAATGTAAATGTAGAATTTAAAATAATAAACAATATGTGTCTAACGTGCAAATGTGGTGCAAATGGGAAAAATACAATTGGTTAGGGTTTGGGGAAAAATTTCACAGTTATTGAGCTGGTCGAGAAAAACCCACACTGCAATTAAGAAACAATTTAAAACTCAACCACTGCAATTCAACAAACAATTTAAAATCCAAACACTGCGATTGAATACACAATCCGAAATCAACCACACTGCAATTGCATTCAAACACAAAAATATTCACACTGCAATTCAACACCCATACAGCAATTGGATCACAATCCAAAAACAATCACACTTGAATCGAATAGCTATTGGATAGGTACGATGTATTTATAAAAACTACAATTCTGTTAAAAAATATAAAATTATTAAATTACCAAAATGTTATTAATATAACTATCATGTGTAAAATGTTTTATCTATCTCCTCTATCTCTGCTATCACTATTGTCATGTGAGACTAAGTGTGTGTCAACTGTGTGAAACTAATTAACTGTCAGTTCTATTATTGTAGTACCCTATCTAACCTCAGTAGTCTAACCGCTGTAGTACCCTAGCTTTACCACACGATGGTGCTAATTTATTTTACCATGTAGTACTCTACCTGCCCGCTGGGGTATTAGTCCAACCACCAGAGGCGCTATATCCTATCTTTGGATACACACTTCCTCTTCCTGTCTGTCTCACGTGCCTGATCTTATCTATTTTTATGACCCTTTGTTCAAACTTTCCTTTGAGGCCTACGTTTCTTACTTACAATTTAAACTATAAAATGGCAGTTTTCAATATCTTTAACACTCAAAACATACAACAGGCAATCACCCTGTACAACAGATACAGCGCTTTCTCTCCCTTTTCTTATTTTTTTTTACAACAATACACTTTTCAACTGATACGCTTCTCCCTGATTTGTTTTTTCCAATTCGTTATTTTTGTGATAGCATCTCGTCTTGGCCAGAACTCATGCTATCTGCCCTGATCAGATTAAATTTAGTTATCTTGCGGTGAATCTCTTCCGAGGCATACCATACGTTGCCCTCTGATGCAACCACTCTACTCTGCTGCACTAGCTTATTCAGAAACACCCGTCGTCCTTTCCAGATTAATATTTGATTGCATTTTAACAGTAACCTAAGAATTGGTTCATGGAGCTCGGAGACTATAAAGGGCCCGTCGGCTTACTAAACGTAATTCCTCGCGCATGCCAATTCCCAAAACTTACTGACGATATGGCGGTATCGCCAGGCCAGGCCACGACTGGACTTCTAGCTCCGTTAAAACTTCCCGCTAAACTGGTTTTACAGTTTTTTTTTTTTTTTAAATCTGTCGCGTATATAACGATTGCGACCAAACTCAAAGCCGTCAGTTATGTATTTATCATAAAGAAACTAAGTAGTTACTCATCGCTGCGAACACATTCACACCTCTTCAGGTGGAAGAAACCTCTGTGAGCTTCACAAACACATAAAATCTCTCATTCAACATAAAGCTTCCACTCATGCACGTGCAACAGCATCCATACAACGTACGCTATGTACACTGATTATCACCTCTTCTATCTTAATGATATATTTACTTTATTTAATAGTTATCACGGTAACAATTGTTGGGAATCCTACATTTAATGACTCACTGCCAGACTGAGATATCTTGTATCAAAAGTATTTAATTACTAAACTAAGCAGAGCAATGCATTCCGGGCATTTATACGTGCACGGTCCTGATGGGGACGTCTGACTAGTTCAGATGTCCCTGAAACAAAAGGCGCTTAAACAGAGTGCGCAGGGTGTATATTGGATTCTCCTTGTGGAGCCCATTGGTCAATCCTACAAAGAGGCGGAGTCCTTTGCATAGTTTACAGTCTTCTGGTTGGAGCACTGGGTATTCTCCACCCACTCTGGCTCATGAATCTTGGATCCGGTTCGACTCTCTTCCGCTATCACTTCCTGTGTCATTTGGTATTTGAGTTTCAAAGTAAAACAAAGATGGAGGAAAACCGGATGTTGTTGCACTTCCTATCAGGGCGCTCCAGCTGTCGTTATGTTATTATCTCTATGTGTTAATGTTGACTGTGCTCTCTGATATATATCTAATTATTTCCAACAAATCCCCCTTTTCACGCCTGCAAGGCGTGACAAGCTATTATATAGTGCATGAAATAGACATAGACACCTGACATATAAGTGGCATCCTCATTTTATATATTGGGCGATACAAATGTGTTTGACCTGAGATTTCAACCTTCTACAACAGTTTCCACTGTTCAATGTGCCTGAGTCTAAAGGAGGAAAAACGTACTCCCCCTTTTCACACCTAAAAAGGTGTGACAAAAGTTTTTGCTTCCATGTTTAATCTTACAGATCTAACTCTATGACCTCTTCCATTTCAAGTTCAAAGTCGGGTGCCAAAAGTGGATAGGTGCCAGCTGTATACGGCGGGGGCGCTTCCTCTTTGGAGAGAGCGGTGGTGATAAGACGACCTATCAGGGTGCGCAAACAGGGAATACAACAACAACCACAGGCTACTAATATTGCGACAAACATTGCAATTGAAATCATCAGTGACATCATCAAATTCTTCCACTTTCCAAACATATTTGTCATCCAGTCAGAAAAAGGGTTATCAATACCTGAGGCATCATGCATTTCCTTAGACAGAGCTTTCAAACTTTCCAGAGCCTTAGTAACAGAACCATCAGGAGCAGTATTATTGGGAATTATAGTATCACACATGTCTTCAAACATAGAACAAACATAGATCAAACACCCCCTTTTTTGGCCGAGAGCATGTCGAGGGCCATTCGGTTCTGCAAGGCAATCAGTGAGGTGGGGGTCAGCTGCTCGGCCAGACCTGAATTGGCATCTCTATTAGAATTGGTTAGGCGCAACACATTATAATGGACAAAATTAATGCAATCTACATTCTTCTTTGCTAGGTTTGGGGTCAGCCCCCCTTCCTCTGGCCAGCCCCTCTTCCAGTCCATTGATTGGACAAGACTTCGTCCTTTTGGTGTTGGTCAACTCAAACCCCCACTTGCATAAACAACAGTACTCAGGACTTCAATCAACCCTCTCACATTCCTGAGCACGTCCTCCTTATCTATCTGCTCCAATCTTCAGGCTGCGTAACTGTTTGTGGGCTCCTGATGTTTTCAGGATTCCTTCCACAATCACTCAATACATTTGTGTAGTACATACAATGTCATCCATTCGATATTTGATAATCCATACAGAGTTATTTATTTGTCTTGACCCTCCAATGTAAACTCTCTAGCTCTCACTAGGAGCACTAAAAAGCATTATTTTCTAACAATCCCCCCTTGATAAACAGATGCATCAATCAAAAGCTTATTTCTTCATCTTCAACTCTTAATTGATTCCCTTGAATGTTTTTTACTAAATGCAGCTTCAATCAATCTCTGCAGAAGTCCATGGATGCATCTGCATCCTCAGGGGATCACGCCTGTAGTGGCAAGACAAAGTGTGGTTATTATGGACAGAAATGCATTTCCTTTTCCAAACATACTGTCCAACCAGCTTGTGATGGGATCATCAATCCCAGCATTCTCTGCAAGGTTCTGACTCCATGCCGTAAAACCAGTCAGCGCTTCGGTCACTGATCCATCAGGAGCTGTGTTGCTTAGGATGAAAGTAAAACAGGCAAATCCAAACATTTTACAGACTCCGCCTTTCTCAGCATCACAGTAAAATTAACAATTCCTTTTGGCTATTGTCAATAGTTGTTAACCAGTTTCTCCTTCTAAAATCAACACTGAGCTCCCCTTGATAAACAGACACTCCCTAGGCCTCTGGGTGTTTGATGATTTCTTCACTGGGTTGAGACAAGTGCCCCTATTGGTTTCACCTCCCTTTGTAACCAGACTTCACCACAGAGGAGATGGGTGCCCGCTTAGGAGTCCTCAGCAATGCAGTTTTCTGCAGACAACCGGTGCACCTTCTTGCTGTAGGTGTGATGAATCCAGGATGCTCTCTCTTTGATATGCGGACAGCAGTTGATGTGCTAATGATAGTTGAATGGCCCTTCCCCCCTTGGTGCATTCCAAGTCTTTCTCTTTACGACCCAAGTGGTCCAAATGGTCGGGGGATAACAGAAGAAGTCATCTCAATTCTTCTTACATTCCTGATATCATGCTGCTTTGTTTTCCCTTGTACTCATCCTGCCAACAAACATCCTAAACTTTGTCACCAATATGCTCTCTCTCTGCTTAAGATTTACTGGACAGTTTCTTAGATAACTTCAACTGTTTTGCTTATAGTCATGTTTAAGGATTTAGGATTACAAATGCTGTTCTCACCAAATGGTTCTATCTTTTTGCTCTATCAATTTAGTTTTCTACTTTCAGGTGCTAGAATGACAGATCTGCATGCTCCGGAAACACTCAAAAAAGTCACTTCACATCCCTCTACTTCTAAGTTCTAAACAGCTTTACATCCTGAATTAACAGTCTGTTCAGCTTATCTGTGTGTGTGTGTGTGTGTGTGTCTGTCTGTGTGTGTGTGTGTGTGTCCTTCTCTTCTCTCTAATTCTCTCTTCCCATACCTGTCTCTCACTTGCGTCTCCACACCTCAACCAACCACATTTGTACTTCCCACAATCCTTCTCTCACTTCCCTTTTCCCTCTTATTCTTTGTTCAATCTGATGAACCAAATATTGACATCATGTGACTGTCAATCTTCCACTAAAATCATTCTTGTCTTTCCATTCTTTCAATTTATCCTTCTAAAACTTCACCATTACTGTTTTACAACATCTTTTCTAATTAATTGTTCTTTATCATTATTAGTTCACTAGGACACATCTGTTGCATCTCAAATGACTTCCTCATGGAACAGAATTCTCACCGGGTGAGGTTCCCTCTTGATCTCACACTCTTACTTCATCTAACTTGTCTCTCTTAAGTTCCCTTCCCCCTTAACACCTTGTCTCCTTTTTATGACTTTTTTTTTTTTTTTTTTTTTGTGGGGTTGACAGCGATACCGTTTCTATTGGCGGGAGAGACTTGCATGTTTCATTAGCCAAACCGCCAATAATAGACTAACGACTGTGGCAGCGTGGGTTTTCCTGCCAACCCTATTTCTTTCAGGGATTTACGTCCCCGCCCAGACTGAGGATTATCTGGGTCACCAAAACACCGCCTCAAATTACGATGCATGGCTCAAATCAGTACGTACTTCCACTAGCGTACGGGATGGGGGTTCAGCTGGGGCACAATGTGTCAGGTGGTGCCAGGGAGCGCCTGATTTACCCTTGACCTGGACCGAGTGTGAAGTAACCTCCTTCACTTCGTACGGTCCAGTCCACCTGGGGTCAGTTCACTTCCTCTTATGAACCTTGACCCTGACCCAGTCCCCTACCTTGATGGTCAGTGGCTCCTCCCGGCCTGTCGATGGCTTCTCGTAGGCTTTCGCCACCTGGGTAGAGAGGGCTGAGACCAAAGAAATTAGTTCATTCATATAGGCAGATTTCTCTATCTGCTCCACATCTAGCGATGGCATATGACCTCCATCGCTAGGTGGTTCTGGCATTCGCCTCCCGGTTAAGATCTCATGCGGCGAGAGGTGTGTCCCACCCCCTTTTGACGACCTCATGGCCATGAGTGCCAAGGGGAGGGCCTCCGGCCACTTCATCTTTGTACCGTAGCATGCCTTGGCTATCTTAGCCTTCAATGTTTGATTTACTCTTTCCACCAGTCCCTGCGACTGTGGATGATAAACGGAGCCAAACGAGTGTGTGATGCCTAGGCTAGCCTCAACTTCCTTCAACAATTTATTATTAAAGTGCGTGCCATTGTCGGATCTGATACGTCGCGGGACCCCATATCGTGGTATGAGTTCAGTTTTTAGCCATTTGACTACTGTCTTGGCGTCTTCATGTCTAGTGGGAATAGCTTCCACCCATCTAGAAAATCTATCTACCATTACCAACATGTACCTCTTTCCCTGTACTACATTCTCAGCTCCCATGTCTGTATAATCAATGCTTATATCTTGGAAGCAGGCGGTAGGTACCGGGAATGAGCCCATTGGCG
The DNA here is from genome assembly GCA_023566465.1 of Cottus gobio. Classification (NCBI taxonomy): domain Eukaryota; kingdom Metazoa; phylum Chordata; class Actinopteri; order Perciformes; family Cottidae; genus Cottus; species Cottus gobio. The sequence continues at coordinate 21,376,694 of CM042234.1, read as the reverse complement.
AAGTGAATGGTTTCTTCACGTTGAAGGCCCCGCACACACTGCATTCTGCACAGTATAATGACACCATACTTTCCATGTGTGGATGCCACCATAACTGTGAGACATTGTCCAATGTCTGTCTCTTTCCTTCGTGTGTGGGGCGGTGCGCCTCTGGCAAGAGTAGTTGGCATAGCCTGGCTGGTGCTACCAGCCTTCCATCATGTGCTCTCCAGAGTCCATTTTTGTCTTGAGTGGCTCCTTTTCTCGTCCATTCCGTCCATTCATACGCTCCAGCTTTGGTTTGTATTTCTTGGATGTCTTTCGCTGTCAGTCTCGGAAGTGTTTGAGGTGTTTCTGGTCTCAGTATCATCTGTGATGATTCATAGCCTCCTGCTCTTTTGGCAGCCCTGTCTGCTGCATCATTTCCAGCACTTACTCTGGAATTCACTGTGTCATGACCTTTGCATTTCATAATTGAGACTTTTTGGGAAGCGCCATTGCTTTCACTAAGTCCTGGATTGCCTGCTGATGTTTGATTGGAGCTCCAGCTGACGTGGTGTAGCCTCTTCTTTGCCACATCGGGGCATCCACGTGTGCAGCTCCATGTGCATAAGCTGAGTCAGTGAATATGTTGATGGCTTTGTCTGCTCCTATTCTTAGAGCTGCGGTTAGGGCCTTAACCTCTGCCACTTGTGCTGACGCTGGTTGAGGCAAGATTCCGGACTCCAGCTCGACATGCTGGCCATCTGTTGTCTGCTGTACCACCGCATACGATGCTTGGTTTGTGCCATCCTCCTGTCGATAGCAGCACCCATCGGTGTACAGCCATAATTCTGCAGTTAAGTCTACTGCATTGTCCAAGTCAGGTCTGATTTTGCTTTCCTGGATTGCAAGTTCAGCACATGTGTGTGGCTCTCCCGTGGTTCCAATGTTGGAGGCCATGTTTCTTTCGCTTGTCACAAACGTGATGTGTGGCTGAGTACATGTCTGTTGGAGTCTGGACTTGCGTGTGGCGCTGTAGGAAAATTCTTTGCTGGTTAAAAAGGCAGCCACTCCATGGCATGTGTGTACCTGTAGAGGGTGGCACATCACCACGTGTGCTGTCTTCTCCAATGCTTTTGCCAGGGCTGCAACATATCTTGCACATGATGTCTGACCGCTTTCAACTGTGTCCAGTTTTGATGAATGGTACATCAGCACATGTCTGTCTCCCCCTTTTTTCTGATACAGCACGGCGTTAAGAACGCTGTGGTGTTCAGAAACATCCAAATGAAACGGGGAGCCATAGTCCGGTGACATCAGTGCGGCAGCTTGAGCGAGGGCCTGCTTGAGATCAGTGAAAGCTGCTTCAGCTTCAGAAGTCCATAGCAGTGAGGCAGTCAGATTACGATTTCCGGCCTCTGTCAGGAGTATGCGAAGGGGAGCGGTTCTGTTCGCATAATCTGGGATGTGGGAGCGGCTGTAACCCGTGAGGCCGAGGAAGGACAACATATCTGAGACCGTGGTCGGCAAGGGATGTTGGAGAATGCTCTGGCGATGAGCACTGGAGACCCCCAAGCCTGCCGATGAGATGGTGCGACCGAGGAACAAAACTTGTCGCCTTGCCATCTGAATCTTTTCTTTCTTTATCTTGTAGCCTTTCGTCTGGAGAAGTTTCAGTAGTAGATCGTCCACATATTGGATCAACACGACACCAGGGGGCAGCTGTAGTTCCAACAAGTGGGTTTTCAAAATCTTGTTGAAGAGGCCAGGTGAATCTCGGTAACCTTGAGGCAGTCGTGAGTAGGTGTACTGTTGGCCTTGGAAGGTAAAGGCGAATAGAGGTTGGGAGAGAGGATGCAGAGGGACACTGAAAAACGCATTGGCCAGATCAATTACTGTAAAGTGTGTCATGGATGGTGAGAGGCTGGTGAGGGCCACATGAGGTCTGAAGTTGCTTCAGCCTCTCTTCTCTCTCTTTGTCTGTCAGAGCGTCGGAGTGGGGGAGGTCCTGGAGGTGGGTGAGGGGAAGATGGGCTGGGTGATTCAATCTCCCCTATGAATGTTCCATGCAAATCCACCACTTGGGTAGGGTTTATGTATTTTTCTCCGCTTTTACTGTCATGCGAGAGATAACTCTGTAGAAGCTGCAGAATTACATCAAAGTGGCCTGGGTTTTGCTGCATAAACTCCGTACTAAATAACCGCCCCCCTCCTTCTCCTCCCTCTCTGTGAGCAGGCCAGGGTGTGAGGTCAATGAGAGGTTCAACCTCTCCTGCTGCATTCTTTTCCTCTACTCCCTTCTCTGGGATCTTGCTTCCTTTGTTGTCCCGCATCTGCAGAACCTGGATTTGTTGCTCTAACTCTTGTATTTTTTTTTTTTATCATTTTCACTTCTCCATCCCCTTCTTCTATATCTAAAATGACGCTTTTAACTTGGGCCTGTCTTACTGGGGCCTGCATGGCTGGTTGGAAGAATGGGTTGCTACTTTTTATGATATTATCATTACTATATGGGGGAGGGGACGGGGCCGTTGGGGTCTCTGGAGTTGGCAGTGGGGGATATATGTTGGGTGTAGTCTTTTCTTCTCCTTTGTCCTCCTCTTGTTGAAGAATTGGCCTCCACATAGTTGAAAAGAACAAGTTTGCCACTCTGAAATTCTCTTCTTCCTCTTTTCTTGCTGCTTTCTTTGGGTGCACCGTGAAACGGCCTTTTTTCAACACTTTCTCTTCTTCTTTATCACTTTTTGCTTGTGAAAGTCTTTTCTTACTATCTTTAACCATGGCAACCAGCTGTCTTCTATCTGGGCTGCCCACCTCCGGTATCCACCCCGCCTTTTCCCATCTATCCAGCAGCATTCCTCCTCTCCCTTCATCTCCTTTCTTTGTCCTTCCACTCTTCCTCAACACATCCAACACTTTCACTCGATACGGAGTATCCATGATTTTATTCTTATTCTTATTATTTATCGTATATTTTATTTTCTCTCTTTTTTTTTATCACGATATGTTATTTAAATTCAAAATACTTCAATTAACGCTATGAGTACCACTACGATCAGTCCTGCAAGAGCACCACACTGCACGATCAACAATTTTACACTCAGCAACTTCAAGCTTGTCTTCTATTGTTCAGGTGACAACGGCGGTCACAATATGAACGGAGGCTCGTTCAGGAATCAACCCAAGCACCCCACACTCGATCTCGTCACGAATATCATTTATCAAACTTGCTTTGTAACCTTCCCTTTTTACTCGTGAACACTGCTGTGGTGCGTAAACCACCCGGTCGACGTTCCCAGAACTGTCTTTATTGGACCCGGTCAATACCACTCATCAGTCCCTCCTTATAATGGGAATCACGAGAGGTTACTTCTTACTTGCAATCTTCTCTAATTGCTTCTCTTATTCTTCTTCTCTTACTCCAAGGCCTGAGTTCATCACATCTCTTTTCTCTTCCATTGACTATACATCCCGTTATTTCTACGTCTTCCCCTGTCAAGGTTTATCGTTTGTAGTACAACTGGCGATGTGACTAAGTGAACGCCGGCTACCCCGCTGTAATAACCCTTCCCTTCTTTAAGGTTTATCGTTGAGAACCCTCCTTCCTGATCTAGAAAGTTTACCGGTTCCTGTTCTAGTAGGTTTTTCGGAGAACCCCCCTCTGTTAAAGAAGTTTATCGGTGAGACACAAACGGCGGTGCTCCCGAAGGAATCACTATCTCTTTATTTACTTTTTAACACTAGCAATGTCCCCGTAACTATATCGTTCCCTCGCAAGGTTTTCAGACCCTATTGGTCTTCAGATACGACATAAAACGGACCACAATGTTTCTAAACAGAATTATAAACAAAACACATTGCTCTGCTCTCCACTTGATACAATCAATTTAAAATTTGCAGTCTAACGGTCACATACTCACACTCAGTACTTCTGATCACTTAATTTGGTTTTCATATACTACAATATGCAGAGTTTAATTAAATTGGTTCTGCTCACCATTTATTTATAGAGCGCGCTCGTGATCAGGTTCATGAGGTCAGCATGGAGCGTCTATGGTCCTTCCAATAGAGTCGGCAGTGGAGACCGAATGTCAGGAACATTGACCTGGAGTTAAGGAACCCACGCTCCCTGCTCCGTAGGATTCAACACTTTCAGTTTAGATTTAACCATCCTCTGCTACCAATTTGTTGGGAATCCTACATTTAATGACTCACTGCCAGACTGAGATATCTTGTATCAAAAGTATTTAATTACTAAACTAAGCAGAGCAATGCATTCCGGGCATTTATACGTGCACGGTCCTGATGGGGACGTCTGACTAGTTCAGATGTCCCTGAAACAAAAGGCGCTTAAACAGAGTGCGCAGGGTGTATATTGGATTCTCCTTGTGGAGCCCATTGGTCAATCCTACAAAGAGGCGGAGTCCTTTGCATAGTTTACAGTCTTCTGGTTGGAGCACTGGGTATTCTCCACCCACTCTGGCTCATGAATCTTGGATCCGGTTCGACTCTCTTCCGCTATCACTTCCTGTGTCATTTGGTATTTGAGTTTCAAAGTAAAACAAAGATGGAGGAAAACCGGATGTTGTTGCACTTCCTATCAGGGCGCTCCAGCTGTCGTTATGTTATTATCTCTATGTGTTAATGTTGACTGTGCTCTCTGATATATATCTAATTATTTCCAACACAATGTATCACTGTGCCAGACCAGCCTTCCTCTGCTCACATCTAAATGTCCTAGTTCTACCTAAACAAGGTTCGTTATTAACAGGTCCTTGTCATTACCTTTTTAGTGAGGCCTCATGTGAGCAGAGACGAGCCGATGTGCCGCAGGCTTGTCCGTCTAAAATCACTATCTCCACACGAAACAGCACCGGGATCACGTCGGGCGTCACCAACTGAAAGATTCTGCTCGTTATCCCGGTCAGTCCGTGGGAGAAATGCTCAGATATTCAAATTTATGTAATTAAAAGATTTAATAAAAGATGATGACAAAACAGTTATACATTACTCGATTCGAGGCCTTCCTCCTTTCTGCAAATTCACAGACTGTAAACAGTTAGCTGTCGCTTCACGTCCAGGAGAGAGGGCGTACAATTGCCGCGTGTTAGTTTAAATACTCAGTCACGGAGCTTAAGGCCCTCCCATTGGTTAGTCCCCTTCCCTTCCCGATTATCCATAGGTCCATTTGCTTTTGGAGAAGGCGGAGGCTCTTCCTCTAGAGACAAAGGAGTAGTCCATCTTCAAAGTATCCATGCGCGCATCCTTCCGGTCTCCCAATGTCTGTGCCTCACTTCACCTTCCCCCAGGAACACATAAAGGAACCATTCTTCTTTGAGAAACAGTCCCACATTCCTAACTCCTATAGAATCATTATATAAAAAAGACCCATTCACACCTAAACATTAAACAATATGACATACAGTGACTTTCTTAATACATACAATTACATATCCTTCATAATGCCCTTCATTATTTATCATATCCTTCTTATGCATTGTAATGTACACTTAAACAATCCTTTATTACACATGTACAGGTAATTTCAAGCTCACTAATCTATTAGAACTTAACAGTATCAACTAGAGATCTGTCAATGAGCATCTCCTACTTTATGGTCTATCTGACTATAAATGAGCATAATTTACTAAATGAACATCATGCTGTATTGAAGAAGACTTGAAACTAGAGATTGAGACATAAACTCATGTTTACAATGTTTACTGAGGGAATACATCAAGAGAGAAGTATAGAGTAGACTTCTATACAACCAGAGGACTCTTCCTGCTGGCCACGTCGGTTCCATACAGAGTTCCCTCTTGACCTGCTCTATGCATAAGCATAGATTATTCAGGCTTTGCCCATACTTTTAGCGTGCCTTAAATCCCTTGTAAGTTATGTTTCACTGGAGTTTTGCTGCTGATTCTACAATTATGGCATGCTATACCATAATCTGCTATTATTGCATCATTAAGCATAAAAGAAATCTTCAAAAATCATGGTCGCCCACATCTTTATTATCTTTTCTTTATCCGACTGGTCTCTCCTGATTGAAATGCTGTTGTTTTTCTGGTGTGGACAGTCTTCAGGGGCCTGTGCTGGTATCTGATTCACATTTGCACACACTTCAGGAGAACACAGATGTAAAATGTGGGCTAGCCTACTGAATTTAGCCCAAGGAGGTTGTGGAAGGGGACTATAGAGAGCGAGTCACGTCTTTGAAACATCTGCTGGTTGAGCAATTAACACGGTTCACTTGCTGACTTCGTACAGCATTCACCACATCCTATAAACCCAATGCTATACTGCCTGATCGCTGTGCACTGCATCCCCCCCCACCTCCCCCCATCCAGTGCTCAGTGGGAGATATTTGATGAAAGCACGAGGGGCCGTAAGGATGCTCTAATCCCTCGGAGACTGGCTGCAGCATGTAAACTCTGTGATGATGCCGTGTCGCTTTGGGAGTCTCATCAGTTTCAAAATCCCTCCCAAGGTCCCGTAGAGCAGCACTGGAACAGCCTTTCCCTGCTGAGAAACTTAAACATCGTTCAGACAGTGAGAGGTGTGGAGGATAACGGCAGAAGGGGTCAGGGAAGAAGATGCAGGTCAACCCCGTGTTGTGTGACTCGTGCTGACCACACCCCTCCACGGGTGGCGGAAAGAAAACGAGAAGTCCCAAAACTCTCTTAGGACCTCCTGGCCCCTCAATCTGTTCTCTCCTCTTTATCCACCTCCCTTATCTTCAGCTAAAAGCCCTTTTCTTTCAATCCAACATGAATTCTTTCTTTTCCGACATCTTCTCTAATCTCCTTGATACTCTACATCTCGCTTCTACCGAGCAACTCTGCTAGCTTACTTTGTAAAGATAGCTGAAATACACTCCTCATTTCCCCACCCAGCCAACTCCACCAGTCCCTATCTCCACCTGTCCCTATCTCCACCTGTCCCTAGATCTCCACCTGTCCCTATCTCCACCTGTCCCTATCTCCACCTGTCCCTATATCTCCACCTGTCCCTATCTCCACCTGTCCCTATCTCCACCTGTCCCTATATCTCCACCTGTCCCTATATCTCCACCTGTCCCTATATCTCCTCCTGTCCCTATCTCCACCTGTCCCTATATCTCCACCTGTCCCTATATCTCCACCTGTCCCTATATCTCCTCCTGTCCCTATCTCCACTATATCCACCTGTCCCTATCTCCACCTGTCCCTATCTCCACCTGTCCCTATATCCACCTGTCCCTATCTCCACCTGTCCCTATCTTTACCTGTCCCTATCTCCACCTGTCCCTATCTCCACCTGTCCCTATATCTCCACCTGTCCCTATATCTCCTCCTGTCCCTATCTCCACCTGTCCCTATATCTCCACCTGTCCCTAGATCTCCACCTGTCCCTATCTCCACCTGTCCCTATCTCCACCTGTCCCTATCTCCACCTGTCCCTATCTCCACATGTCCCTAGATCTCCACCTGTCCCTATCTCCACCTGTCCCTATATCCACCTGTCCCCATCTCCACCTGTCCCTAGATCTCCACCTGTCCCTATCTCCACCTGTCCCTATCTCCACCTGTCCCTATCTCCTCCTGTCCCTATCTCCACCTGTCCCTATCTCCACTATATCCACCTGTCCCTATCTCCACCTGTCCCTATCTCCACCTGTCCCTAGATCTCCACCTGTCCCTATCTCCACCTATCCCTATCTCCACCTGTCCCTATCTCCTCCTGTCCCTATCTCCACCTGTCCCTATCTCCACTATATCCACCTGTCCCTATCTCCACCTGTCCCTATCTCCACCTGTCCCTATCTCCTCCTGTCCCTATCTCCACCTGTACCTATATCCACCTGTCCCTATCTCCACCTGTCCCTATCTCCACCTGTCCCTATATCTCCTCCTGTCCCTATCTCCACTATATCCACCTGTCCCTATCTCCACCTGTCCCTATCTTTACCTGTCCCTATCTCCACCTGTCCCTATCTCCACCTGTCCCTATATCTCCTCCTGTCCCTATATCTCCACCTGTCCCTAGATCTCCACCTGTCCCTATCTCCACCTGTCCCTATCTCCACCTGTCCCTATCTTTACCTGTCCCTATCTCCACCTGTCCCTATCTCCACCTGTCCCTATATCTCCACCTGTCCCTATATCTCCTCCTGTCCCTATATCTCCACCTGTCCCTAGATCTCCACCTGTCCCTATCTCCACCTGTCCCTATCTCCACCTGTCCCTATCTCCACATGTCCCTAGATCTCCACCTGTCCCTATCTCCACCTGTCCCTAGATCTCCACCTGTCCCTATCTCCACCTGTCCCTATCTCCACCTGTCCCTATCTCCTCCTGTCCCTATCTCCACCTGTCCCTATCTCCACTATATCCACCTGTCCCTATATCCACCTGTCCCTATCACCACCTGTCCCTATCTCCACCTGTCCCTAGATCTCCACCTGTCCCTATCTCCACCTATCCCTATCTCCACCTGTCCCTATCTCCTCCTGTCCCTATCTCCACCTGTCCCTATCTCCACTATATCCACCTGTCCCTATCTCCACCTGTCCCTATCTCCACCTGTCCCTATCTCCTCCTGTCCCTATCTCCACCTGTACCTATATCCACCTGTCCCTATCTCCACCTGTCCCTATCTCCACCTGTCCCTATCTCCACTATATCCACCTGTCCCTATCTCCACCTGTCCCTATCTCCTCCTGTCCCTATCTCCACCTGTACCTATATCCACCTGTCCCTATCTCCACCTGTCCCTATCTCCACCTGTCCCTATATCTCCACCTGTCCCTATCTCTACCTGTCCCTATCTCCACCTGTCCCTATATCTCCACCTGTCCCTATATCTCCTCCTGTCCCTAGCTCCACATGTCCCTATATCTCCACCTGTCCCTAGATCTCCACCTGTCCCTATCTCTACCTGTCCCTATCTCCACCTGTCCCTATATCTCCACCTGTCCCTATCTCCACCTGTATCTATCTCCTCCTGTCCCTATCTCCACCTGTACCTATATCCACCTGTCCCTATATCCACCTGTCCCTATATCTCCACCTGTCCCTATATCTCCACCTGTCCCTAGATCTCCACCTGTCCCTATCTCCACCTGTCCCTATATCTCCACCTGTCCCTATCTCCACCTGTATCTATCTCCTCCTGTCCCTATCTCCACCTGTACCTATATCCACCTGTCCCTATATCCACCTGTCCCTATCTCCACCTGTCCCTATATCTCCACCTGTCCCTATATCTCCACCTGTCCCTATATCTCCACCTGTCCCTAGATCTCCACCTGTCCCTAGATCTCCACCTGTCCCTATCTCCACCTGTCCCTATCTCCACCTGTCCCTATCTCCACCTGTCCCTATATCTCCACCTGTCCCTATCTCCACCTGTCCCTATCTCAACCTGTCCCGATCTCCACCTGTCCCTATATCTCCACCTGTCCCTATATCTCCACCTGTCCCTATATCTCCTCCTGTCCCTATCTCCACCTGTCCCTATATCTCCACCTGTCCCCATATCTCCACCTGTCCCTATATCTCCTCCTGTCCCTATCTCCACTATATCCACCTGTCCCTATCTCCACCTGTCCCTATATCCACCTGTCCCTATCTCCACCTGTCCCTATCTTTACCTGTCCCTATCTCCACCTGTCCCTATCTCCACCTGTCCCTATATCTCCACCTGTCCCTATATCTCCTCCTGTCCCTATCTCCACCTGTCCCTATATCTCCACCTGTCCCTAGATCTCCACCTGTCCCTATCTCCACCTGTCCCTATCTCCACCTGTCCCTATCTCCACATGTCCCTAGATCTCCACCTGTCCCTATCTCCACCTGTCCCTATATCCATCTGTCCCTATCTCCACCTGTCCCTAGATCTCCACCTGTCCCTATCTCCACCTGTCCCTATCTCCACCTGTCCCTATCTCCACCTGTCCCTATCTCCTCCTGTCCCTATCTCCACCTGTCCCTATCTCCACTATATCCACCTGTCCCTATATCCACCTGTCCCTATCTCCACCTGTCCCTATCTCCACCTGTCCCTAGATCTCCACCTGTCCCTATCTCCACCTATCCCTATCTCCACCTGTCCCTATCTCCTCCTGTCCCTATCTCCACCTGTCCCTATCTCCACTATATCCACCTGTCCCTATCTCCACCTGTCCCTATCTCCACCTGTCCCTATCTCCTCCTGTCCCTATCTCCACCTGTACCTATATCCACCTGTCCCTATCTCCACCTGTCCCTATCTCCACCTGTCCCTATCTCCACCTGTCCCTATCTCCACCTGTCCCTATATCTCCTCCTGTCCCTATCTCCACTATATCCACCTGTCCCTATCTCCACCTGTCCCTAGATCTCCACCTGTCCCTATCTCCACCTGTCCCTATCTCCACCTGTCCCTATCTCCACCTGTCCCTATCTCCACCTGTCCCTATCTCCACCTGTCCCTATCTCCACCTGTCCCTATCTCCACCTGTCCCTATATCTCCACCTGTCCCTATATCTCCACCTGTCCCTATATCTCCTCCTGTCCCTATCTCCACCTGTCCCTATATCTCCACCTGTCCCTATATCTCCACCTGTCCCTATATCTCCTCCTGTCCCTATCTCCACTATATCCACCTGTCCCTATCTCCACCTGTCCCTATCTCCACCTGTCCCTATATCCACCTGTCCCTATCTCCACCTGTCCCTATCTTTACCTGTCCCTATCTCCACCTGTCCCTATCTCCACCTGTCCCTATATCTCCACCTGTCCCTATATCTCCTCCTGTCCCTATCTCCACCTGTCCCTATATCTCCACCTGTCCCTAGATCTCCACCTGTCCCTATCTCCACCTGTCCCTATCTCCACCTGTCCCTATCTCCACCTGTCCCTATCTCCACATGTCCCTAGATCTCCACCTGTCCCTATCTCCACCTGTCCCTATATCCACCTGTCCCTATCTCCACCTGTCCCTAGATCTCCACCTGTCCCTATCTCCACCTGTCCCTATCTCCACCTGTCCCTATCTCCACCTGTCCCTATCTCCTCCTGTCCCTATCTCCACCTGTCCCTATCTCCACTATATCCACCTGTCCCTATATCCACCTGTCCCTATCTCCACCTGTCCCTATCTCCACCTGTCCCTAGATCTCCACCTGTCCCTATCTCCACCTATCCCTATCTCCACCTGTCCCTATCTCCTCCTGTCCCTATCTCCACCTGTCCCTATCTCCACTATATCCACCTGTCCCTATCTCCACCTGTCCCTATCTCCACCTGTCCCTATCTCCTCCTGTCCCTATCTCCACCTGTACCTATATCCACCTGTCCCTATCTCCACCTGTCCCTATCTCCACCTGTCCCTATCTCCACCTGTCCCTATCTCCACCTGTCCCTATATCTCCTCCTGTCCCTATCTCCACTATATCCACCTGTCCCTATCTCCACCTGTCCCTATCTCCACCTGTCCCTATATCCACCTGTCCCTATCTCCACCTGTCCCTATCTTTACCTGTCCATATCTCCACCTGTCCCTATCTCCACCTGTCCCTATATCTCCACCTGTCCCTATATCTCCTCCTGTCCCTATATCTCCACCTGTCCCTAGATCTCCACCTGTCCCTATCTCCACCTGTCCCTATCTCCACCTGTCCCTATCTCCACCTGTCCCTATCTCCACATGTCCCTAGATCTCCACCTGTCCCTATCTCCACCTGTCCCTATATCCACCTGTCCCTATCTCCACCTGTCCCTAGATCTCCACCTGTCCCTATCTCCACCTGTCCCTATCTCCACCTGTCCCTATCTCCTCCTGTCCCTATCTCCACCTGTCCCTATCTCCACTATATCCACCTGTCCCTATATCCACCTGTCCCTATCTCCACCTGTCCCTATCTCCACCTGTCCCTAGATCTCCACCTGTCCCTATCTCCACCTATCCCTATCTCCACCTGTCCCTATCTCCTCCTGTCCCTATCTCCACCTGTCCCTATCTCCACTATATCCACCTGTCCCTATCTCCACCTGTCCCTATCTCCACCTGTCCCTATCTCCTCCTGTCCCTATCTCCACCTGTACCTATATCCACCTGTCCCTATCTCCACCTGTCCCTATCTCCACCTGTCCCTATCTCCACTATATCCACCTGTCCCTATCTCCACCTGTCCCTATCTCCTCCTGTCCCTATCTCCACCTGTACCTATATCCACCTGTCCCTATCTCCACCTGTCCCTATCTCCACCTGTCCCTATATCTCCACCTGTCCCTATCTCTACCTGTCCCTATCTCCACCTGTCCCTATATCTCCACCTGTCCCTATATCTCCTCCTGTCCCTATCTCCACCTGTCCCTATATCTCCACCTGTCCCTAGATCTCCACCTGTCCCTATCTCTACCTGTCCCTATCTCCACCTGTCCCTATATCTCCACCTGTCCCTATCTCCACCTGTATCTATCTCCTCCTGTCCCTATCTCCACCTGTACCTATATCCACCTGTCCCTATCTCCACCTGTCCCTATATCTCCACCTGTCCCTATATCTCCACCTGTCCCTAGATCTCCACCTGTCCCTATCTCTACCTGTCCCTATCTCCACCTGTCCCTATATCTCCACCTGTCCCTATCTCCACCTGTATCTATCTCCTCCTGTCCCTATCTCCACCTGTACCTATATCCACCTGTCCCTATCTCCACCTGTCCCTATCTCCACCTGTCCCTATATCTCCACCTGTCCCTATATCTCCACCTGTCCCTATATCTCCACCTGTCCCTAGATCTCCACCTGTCCCTAGATCTCCACCTGTCCCTAGATCTCCACCTGTCCCTATCTCCACCTGTCCCTATCTCCACCTGTCCCTATCTCCACCTGTCCCTATCTCCTCCTGTCCCTATCTCCACCTGTCCCTATATCCACCTGTCCCTATCTCCACCTGTCCCTATCTCCACCTGTCCCTAGATCTCCACCTGTCCCTATCTCCACCTATCCCTATCTCCACCTGTCCCTATCTCCTCCTGTCCCTATCTCCACCTGTCCCTATCTCCACTATATCCACCTGTCCCTATCTCCACCTGTCCCTATCTCCACCTGTCCCTATCTCCTCCTGTCCCTATCTCCACCTGTACCTATATCCACCTGTCCCTATCTCCACCTGTCCCTATCTCCACCTGTCCCTATCTCCACTATATCCACCTGTCCCTATCTCCACCTGTCCCTATCTCCTCCTGTCCCTATCTCCACCTGTACCTATATCCACCTGTCCCTATCTCCACCTGTCCCTATCTCCACCTGTCCCTATATCTCCACCTGTCCCTATCTCCACCTGTCCCTATCTCTACCTGTCCCTATCTCCACCTGTCCCTATATCTCCACCTGTCCCTATATCTCCTCCTGTCCCTATCTCCACCTGTCCCTATATCTCCACCTGTCCCTATCTCCACCTGTCCCTATCTCCACCTGTCCCTATATCTCCACCTGTCCCTATCTCCACCTGTCCCTATCTCTACCTGTCCCTATCTCCACCTGTCCCTATATCTCCACCTGTCCCTATATCTCCTCCTGTCCCTATCTCCACCTGTCCCTATATCTCCACCTGTCCCTAGATCTCCACCTGTCCCTATCTCCACCTGTCCCTATATCTCCACCTGTCCCTATCTCCACCTGTATCTATCTCCTCCTGTCCCTATCTCCACCTGTACCTATATCCACCTGTCCCTATATCCACCTGTCCCTATCTCCACCTGTCCCTATATCTCCACCTGTCCCTATATCTCCACCTGTCCCTATATCTCCACCTGTCCCTATATCTCCTCCTGTCCCTATCTCCACCTGTCCCTATATCTCCACCTGTCCCTATATCTCCTCCTGTCCCTATATCTCCTCCTGTCCCTATCTCCACCTGTCCCTATATCTCCACCTGTCCCTATATCTCCTCCTGTCCCTATCTCCACCTGTCCCTATATCTCCACCTGTCCCTATATCTCCACCTGTCCCTATCTCCACCTGTCCCTATCTCCACCTGTCCCTATATCTCCACCTGTCCCTATATCTCCACCTCTTCATAGGACACTCTTACCTCCACCGGCCCACCACCCTCATCTCATCTCACCTTCAGTCTATCATTCCTGACCTCCTTCCCTTCACACACCTCATAGATACCTCTTTGACAACTCGCTTATAAGGTCAGCAGTCCCCCCCCCCCCCCCCCCTTTGTCAAGCTAAGCTAAGCCTATCATGAGCATATCACTAGAAGCAGAGAATTACGATTTTAGTACTTTTTTGTTTCCACAAATTTGACTCGTTTAGAGAGACATTTGCAAGACTACTACAAAACTGTGACACAAGTTCCCGTCATTGGCTCTTTTCCTCTCTTGCCCCGGAGGGAAAGGAGATACATTCTCATCTGTGTTCCTCTGCCAATGGCCAGTTCTGCCATCATTCGCTGCTCATTCCATAACAACACGCAGCTCCTGCAAGGCGATGGCCAGAACTGCAGCCTCAGCGTTTTCCTCTTGCTGAGTGTGTGAACATGAGATGATGCCTTACCTTAGTAATCTTAAATATGTCTCTTATTTGTGACATCTTGGAGCTGCAGTAATAGCAGGGAAAATATTCATTTTGCTGTTTTAGTTTTTTAGATCCAGCAGAACAACGATTTGAGGATCAGACGGATGTGCAAGTATTTTGAGAGAAAAAAAGAACGATTGAAGAATTACGGAGGAGCTTCAAATTACTCATTAGCACACACATACACACACACACACACACACACCTCATTCATTGTGCTCATCTATAGTTACATTTTGTAAATGTATGCTTCTTAACACTAGAAATAAACAGAAATAAAATGTACTTTCAATATATATCCTTGGCTTGATTCTGAGTGAGCGGATCAATATGACCCTGAACAGCAGAGGTGTCTCAAAAATACATGTTATGGTAGAAGGCATAAAAGAAATTCTAAATTTGATTGCTCAACCCATAACAAATTACAGAAATGTCACGAGATAAAATAATATTTAAATAACATGTTAAAGCTGATATGGACTCCATGAAGAGCACCCACCCCCCATGTAGATATTATAGACTCATTATAAGCTAACAAAAACACAACCATTCTTCTTTTCATGTGATTATGCACTAAAGAAAACACATTTATTAATATGATATTCCATTTCGACCAACATGTCCCCCGAAATGCAACACACTGAAAGGGGTTCAGAAAAGGGCTGTTATGAAAAAACAAAATATTTTCTCTGTGTATCAGGGGGTTATTTCCATCATCAAAATCAACTATAAACTACTAAAAGCTTTGAGACTCATCAGATCAGATCCTGATCTTTGCAGTGACAGAACAGAGCTCTGTTTTTCACTCGCAGCTCGTATACCTCCACTTCATCCGACAGAAAGTAGAGCCAGTGAAGTTCAACGTGTCCTATCACGTGACAGCAAGCGTGGTTCAAAGAATGGCTTAAATATTTGGTGAACACGGCACAACATTTTGTTATGTGTTTCATTAATTCATAATGCTATTTATTATGTTCAATTTGGGTGCAATGTTACAAGAAACATGTTATTGCTTTAAGGTTTAACTCAGGGAGCCAGTCATGTAGTCTCATCTTCTGTTCAGATATTGTGTTTCATTTACTTCCCCGTTTTCTCTGCTCTTCACTATTTGTATCCTAGTTTCATCTGTGACATCCTAATAAATATTCACTGCTGGCATTCATGATCTTAAGTTGACATCACAGTGCATTGCTGTTCCTCATTAGATCACATGGGCTGAATAAAAGCTCGTGGCAAATCATTTGCGTCTAAAGGAGCCCTGAGGACAAAGAGGCTGAGACGGAGACTTCCAATTATGGAAACACTTCCGAGAAGTGCGTCAGACTCCACGGTTTATAGTTTCAGCGCTGCTCGCTCATCTAATTACAAACGATGCTGCTGCTACATAATCATATTCATAGTAGAGGAGCTGTGCTGACACACACACACACACACACACACACACACGCACGCACACACACGCACGCTTGTCTTATAAAGAAGCTCGTCTGATGTGTATTTTTATCTGAGCGGGAGTCATGGCACATCATGGAAACACAGTCAGATTGTGCCATTGCCGACTCATCATTTTCCGCACACCCCTAAGACATCCTTTTTGAATGTTATCAGTCCATGACATTATCGTAATTAATAGTCATCACTACCATTGTAATGCTTCAGACACGCCAAACAAAACACACCAGCAAAACACTGGAAGTGAGCGAATTGAAAAGTTAATTTCTTCAACGCACTCGGCTGTGTAATTAACCGGCGGGGGGTCCGTGTGTTCACAGTAAAGTGGTTTTGATAAACAGCGAGTCACTGCACCCAGAAGTGAGCAACAAGAACTGGACAGACACAGAGATACACGCACACACACTCACACACTACTGATATCATTATTGATATTTGTAAAGGGGGGGAAAAATATTTTATATATTTGGAAAAAATATATGTAGGCTGATCCTTTAAATGAGAGTCACTATGTCTTACTCTGGTGCCCCCTAGTGGTCGCGTCCCAGAAATCACTGTACCTGCAAACCTCCTGCACCAACTTTTGTTTTAAAGACAAAAGAAACGTCACAATATTTGTTGGGGGGGGGGGGGGGGGGGGGGGGGGCAGATGAAGGAAGAGAACAGGAGGAGTTTGTCTTTCTCATGGTGGGAATGATGACACGTAGAAGGAACAGGTGTGATTGATAACATTAATAATGGCAGCGTTCCATGGGTGAGCTGTTTCCATGATGCATGCTGCTCCTTGCTATTGGAATATCCCCGTATGAGATTTGGATATCTCAAGGAAAATATCACGGTTTTCACTATTATCAATTAGAATATTTATATTTTAGCTACTGAACTAAAGCATTTGTGTATTATCGTGACGAAACCGGTTAATCCCGACACTCTTGACCAGGACAACAAATGGAACAGAACCGTCATGAATGTCATTCATGTGCACGCCTTCATCTAAACACTTGAGTGATCCATACCAAGATAGTTTTATTAGCCTCCTTGAAAGTCTCAAGGAGGCTAATATCCATAATCCGTTCTTCAGTGAGATCAGATACAACATTCATAAAGACTTAATTATCCTCCTCGTCTTTGTGAAAGCATAATAACACGGTGTGAAGCGCAGCACGCAGGAGCATGAAGGTGTCCTGGTTCCAAGGCTGGATTAGTGGAGGACATATTTTCTGTCAGTTATGAAGTGTATTGAAATCAACTGCATCTCCTCTTCTTGTTCTTAAGATTCATATCCTTATTAATAGGATAAATATGAGCTAAATCCAGTGCTTTGTACATGTTTCTGCTGTCCAGAAATCATAATTATTTTGGATCTTGTTTAACTTTCAAAAATCCCTTAAAAAGATGAGCTGTTGTTTGGCTACAATTTACCAATTTTGTACCAGGCTGAAATTCATGATCAAATATGCGTGTCCATTGTTATCCTTGCTTACCACAGAAGTCTCAAAGACGGTCATGCTAACTTTCAGTTAAGAAAAATGAAAAGAGCTCTGCATTTAATTTTCAGATTGTGGACTGTGAAGGGAAGGCAGCTTTGTGTGAGAGTTTTGGCTCAATGTTACAAGGAAAAGTAAAAAACAATTAACGATCAAATAAAATATTAATATATCTTGGCTGTGCTATAAATGTAATTTCTGTATGATTCCAAGCATTTCAAGCATTTTTATGAAAATCGCTGAATGTGTGCATGTCCTGTCAACAGCGAGGAGAGCTGTGCTTCACCTCAGATGCCTTTTGCTTTTCTCAATGTTTGTCACCACATTTTTATTATATTATACGTACACCTGTCTGCAGGTGCCAGTAGCAACATTACATTACAGCACCTGTGTTCAACCAGCAGAGAGCTGTTGCTGTGCAGATGTCTAACACAATATGTATTCAAAGTACTAAATATCATACACATTGGGTTTGAACTGAAAAAAAGTGATTAGGGCTTTAGTCTATATATATTAAATTAATTTATTGCATGCACATATTTGTACCTAGCTTCCCTGCAAGGCACTGCTCTGTCTGCCCATCAGTGCAGCTGGGGGTTCAGTGTCTTGCTCACTGCCACAAGCAGCCGGGGGATCAAACCGCCAACCCTTGTGATTAAAGGACAACCCGCTGTGCCTCCTCAGCCACACTCCGGGCTACCAGTGGAGGTCATGTCCAGTACCTTCTAGTCCCTCTGAGTGTCTCTTCTGCAGGGCAGGAGGCCCTGGTGTGAAGGGCAGCAGCACCCCCTTGTGGTGACGTCATGGGACTGCAATGAGGACTGAACCGAGCTCAGCAGAGACTGAACCCAGACTGAGCTGAGGGACAATATTAGAGGCAACGATTAGTCAATGAATCCATCAGTCCAGCGACAGAAATAAATTATTGGCACCATTTTACCTATTGATTAGCAGCCTTGTGCATTGTGATGATGATATGATTATTGTGAATTGAATATCGTTGGGCTCTGGACCGGTCAGACAAAACAAGAACATTAAAGATGGCAATTTCTTCTTTTTCAATATTTTTAATTTTTGGCAACCAACTTTTACGAGATGGCATACAAATACAGATGTAAAAATGATACACATAATGATACACCTCTCATAATGTGCTGTAACTCTGTTACATTGATTCTGGTCACATGACATCTATTGCTTCTGTCCATCCGGAGAGAGGGATCCTCCTCTGTTGCTCTGCTGAAGGTTTCTTCCTTTGTTCCCTGTAAAAGGGTTTTCACTATTTTTTGGGGAGTTTTTCCTGATCCGATGTGAGGTCCCGGGACAGGGATGTCGTATGTGTACAGATTGTAAAGCCCTCAGAGGAAAATTTGTATTTGTGATTTTGGGCTACACAAAATAAACTGAATTGAAAACTCTGCCCGTAATATTTGTGGTACGATATTCAATTCAGAATATCGTACCACAAATATTACGGGCAGAGTTTTCTGCTTGCAATCATCTATTCACATCGGAAATGAATGTGGCAGATCCTGATTGTAGACTAAGCTAGACGTGTATGTCCGCGTATCAAAATATACTTATTTATACAATCATATTTTACATAGAGAATATCACCACTTTCTAAGAGCCTTCTTGGTGCTCAAAGCAGAGCGACCTTGTTTGACCCCTCCCTGAGATTAAAAACTCTCCGCAGTACAAGTACACAAGTACACCAGTACACCAGTACAAGGAACGTACAATCACATGTGAAGATAATAACAAACAACAAACACTGATGATCACAATTAATTACGTTTCGGCTGAACAGAAAGACTCCACCCCTCTGGTAATCATTTAATTATGATGATGACACAATGGGCCCACCACCTCTCCTGCAGAGAAGCAAGACTTTATTGTTGTTTAGCCTTTTTGTGTTGTTGATTTGTGTGTCTTTGTGGTCATTTTGAGTCTCTTTGACAGACATTTTTCCAGATGGAGGCCCCTTTGGGCCGGTGTAGACCTGCTCAGTAACCCATCATGTAAACACCTTATTTGAGTGTTGCGTGGCGACGTCAGGCCTCAGCTCGCTAACAGATGCTGCTGTTTGTGTGAGCAGCATCAGCATCAGCATCATCATCATCAGGCCAACATCCATACATCACTGTCCATCTGCACCCAGCCTGTCAAGCTATTCTTAGCCGCCGCGCAAACAGGCCGAGAAAAATATGGCACCATTTCCTGCTTCACAGGCAACTTACCAAAGTCCGCCCCAATGCGATGCAGGTGAAATACCGCTATAGCAGCTGTACAGTGGAGAGGCAGTGGAGCTCCTGGAGGAGGATGCCACGCGTCAGAGCTCTAATCTCACCTTTCTGATTGATTTATGGGCCCGTCAGGAGGAACAGGAAACACTTCGTCTTACCAAGAGATGATGGAGGAAGAGCATGCGACATCATCTCTCTCTCTCACACGTGCACGTACGCACACACAGACACACACACACACACACACACACACACACACATACACACACACACATTCATACACATTCATACACACTGCGCTCATGAAGAAACCTGCAGCACAGTTTTCCTCTCACTCCTGGGAAATCTGTCCAGCCCCCGCAGCACGGCACACATCCCTGTACAGAATATATGGGATTACATATGGAACCCCCCCCTTCACCACCCGTCAGGATCTGCTGTAGTTTGCAGCATTAGCAGAGCTGCTGCAGTCTCAGCTCAATGGCTCCTAGGCTGGGCGACACAGTGTGTGTGTGTGTGTGTGTGTGTGTGTGTGCTCGCTTAATGATTCACTGCATCGATTTCGCTGTTGACCTTTCGTTCCCACTGCTTGCTCTGAGGCTCGACTGTGAGAGAGAGGCGCGCGCGTGCGTGTGTGTGTGTGCGCGTGCACACACACACACACACACACACACACACACACACACACACACACACACACACACACACACACACACACACACACACACACACACACACACACACACACACACACACACAGACAGTTTTAAGGACATATGCGTTTAACTAAGTCAGGACCAGTCGCACTCGGATTCTGCAGCATATCCCGCCGTGCCTCTATTTGGAGTCAATATTTCATACACATTACGCAAATGGCAACGCTTAGTGTGCTCACAACGTGAACAATATCAC
Source organism: Cottus gobio (assembly GCA_023566465.1). NCBI lineage: Eukaryota > Metazoa > Chordata > Actinopteri > Perciformes > Cottidae > Cottus > Cottus gobio. The sequence goes on along the minus strand of CM042234.1, from coordinate 21,356,079 downwards.
AGTGTGGCATTTCTCTGATCCAAATAAGGTTGGCATAATAATTCCAATAGCGTTCTAAATTATTTGCAGCAGTCAGGACAGCATCATGGCGAGATATTTCCCAAATGATCCAATTTCAGCTTTTCAAACGGAATAATGCCTTTGCAAACATCCCCTATATTGTTACACACACACACACACACACACACACACACACACACACAAAATGTGCACAAAGCAAGTTCCAGCAACAACTTCAGTTGCCATCTGAGAGCTAGCACCGGCTGCATCTTCTATTTGGAAGCAACGGCCCAACGTGAGTCGTGCAGACGGCCTCGTGGTCGGGTGGTTACGTCACCGCTGCCGGGCCTGGATCAATATATTAAATATATTCCCTCTTGGTCTTCTATGTTTCTCTTCAGATTACATTTCAGATAGTTTGGTCATGTGAATAAAAACTGTATTTTATATTAAAAACACACCGAATGGTGAGTATCAATGCTGTGGAAATGGACATTATGATGTGTTTACCATGTGAGCCGATACAGTCAAGGTAACACTCAAGGAACTAAACAACTTAAATAAAAGTCTCATACAGTCATGTGATGTCATCCAGATTAAAAGTCAGCGGAACAATGAGGAACATTTGGGCGGGGGGGGGGGGGGGGGGAGTGGGGGGCATAAAAGACAGGACAGAAATAGCAACAGAGATGTAAAAATAGAGCAAAAGAAGAAGATGTGAATAAAACCTGAAACATTGTTTTTGTTTCATCCTCTTCAGAAGAGATGGAGGAGGCGTGTGTCGTGTGTGTGTGTTTCCAGTGTCACTCTGTATTTGGTGGCCTGTAAACCAGAGCTGTCTGCTCTTAATCAGCTTTGTCAGTGGAATCAGTGGAGCTGATGGAAGACGGGGCCCAGAACATCCTGCAGTCAATCCCACGCACAAGCGAGCAGTTGGCCTCAGGTAAATCACAGTCACAGGGATCAATATCGGGATTAGGTTCCAGTTGTAAAGCTTGATTGGCCTAATCAATGCATATCAGTAGATTACAGAGCTAATTTAGAGTTACACACAGCTGGAGCCTGGGCACTCCTGCTGCTTTTATTTTGGTGGGGGCCTCCACATTTATTCTGGCGCGGCACAAAGGATGTGTTTCCAGTAACGTGTTGGAAGCTGCCCAGTGCACCCAGTCCGACCCCCGCCTCCACTGCCCGGCTTCAATTGTCCTGCCAGTCCAGGGGTCGAGCCAGCAGCTTTCGTGTTAGCTCCATTAGCCTCGTTAGCCTCGAGCCTCCGGGGCAGCAGTCACCGTGAGGAGAGCCGATGAGGCAAGAGAGGCCCTCAGTTGTGTTCACCACCTTTGAGTACAACTTCACATTCGAGTACTTCCACTTTTTGCTACTTTATTCCTCTACATCGGAAAACTGTACATTTTCACCACCACACATGGATTTGACCTTCAAAATGCTCTTCTGTGTATTTCTGTGATAGAAACTGAATAATATATTCTAGAACCTAATGCATATTATGCCCAATGACTTTTTACTTTTGATCATTCTTGCTTCATTTCCCTGATAACACTTCTGTGCCTTCACCGTTACCATTTGAAGTGTAATTTGATATTATACTTTTACTAACTCGTTGAGCCCCAGACATTTTTCTAAATTATTTTTAATGGTTTTGCATACCCATACTAAATACAGAATATCTCCTCAACCACAAGGGATATTTGAATAATTTCAAAAGGTATAATATACAGAAAACACTTGTGGAACTAGTTAAGAGGTTAATATAGCAGTATATATGTTATTGGTTTATTGGTTGATGATAGAACACAGGAAATACAAAAAAGAAGACTTCCAGGATCTATTTCCTCTTTTTAATTATGCATATCATCTCTTGTTTTCTACTATAAAATAACACTATGTGTTAAGAGTATTTCTGCAAAGTTTGACATTGATTTAGTGAAATTAAATATTTTTGGTAATTCATTTAATGTACATTTTGTGTACCGTAGGTTTAGGTTCGCTGAGAGACAAAATGTCCTTCCTGGACCTTGGATGCCTCTGGTTCCACAACAGAGGGGCTCTGCTCAAGCTGATGAACCAATACACACCAAGCAAGTATCGTCTCATCCATAAGTAAGTCATATTTCAGTTTTTTGGTTGGAAAAAAATGCAATGTGGTTAATATCTAGCTGAGGTTTTGTCTGAGTGGTTTTTGGCACAATTGGTGGATTCAGTAGGTCGTAAGCTTTCCAGAAAGCTGCGCCAATCATGTGTGGCATCAAACTAGGGATATAAAAAATTATATTTTCATAACTTGGGGAACTCTCTCAAGTCACTTTCGAGTTATATTTATGGTTTATGTTAATATTTATGGTTAAATTGTGTTATAAACATGTAAAATGGATGTATATGGTCTTGTACGGCCAGGCTGTGCAGATTTTTTTTGCTATGTCACATCAGTGGCTCTGGTATCGACTCATGGGACTACGAGGACTTGGAGAGTGAGGAAGAGCTCCTGATGAAGAATTCTGCTCCCGTTTTTGGTGGAGCTGGGGCTTATAAGGATCAGGATGCTCCCGCCTCTGAACTCCAGATCTTGTTCTCTTGTCTCCATGTATTATTACCCATGTACAAAAAAACTACACATAGTAAAATCTTTAAAACACATTCAAAGTGTGTGGCTCAACAATGAATCAGACAAACACTCATTCTGTAGTGAAACAGTTTCTTTATTCACACCATTTTCTACTCCAGCTATGTTAGAAGTTAACATAAGTGTCAATCCTCTAGTTCCTATGTTGATCTCTCATTCATAATCATCTGTACACACTATATAAAAAAAAGTCAAGATTATAATATGTTTAGAAATCCAAGAGGGTCGAGGTGAGGAGTTCAGCAGTTGTTTTCTCCGCTTTGCAGCCCCCCTCAGCTCCCCCTCCACCCTCCAGTTTGACTCCTTTTTTTTCATAAAACAAAAACATATTGAACAAGGCATTTGTACCAGAGCTCAGAAGAGGCGTGGCCATTTGTAAAGCTTGGACTGTACAGCTCACGCAGAACACGACCACAGAGCATGGGGAGGAGGAAGAGTATACTGCTTGGGCACAACACAAACACAATACAATGCCAGCTGACAACAAAAGAAAGAAAGGTACCGTTGAAAAGAAAAGACACAATTATTCTCTTCAACTTTTTTTTTCTTTTTAAGCATTTCATAGAAACAAAAAGAGAAAGATAAATTGCAAACTCAGAGTAAACAAATCCAGAATATATACACAGTGAGGTAAAACACATTGGTCTTTGAAAGGAGGTATTTTCTCTTCGATTAAGTGACCTTTTTAATGTTAATTATGCTTTTTTTTTTTTTTTTTAAAGATACTCCTCAGCTTTTGGATGCCATCTATAAAGCAGGTAATGCAGACACAATCGCATGCGGCCTTGTCATTCGAGGTGAACGATGAAAAGAAGTCCCGTCAAAACCTAGGCACCAAATAAAACATGATAAAGCTTTCCTGCTCCGCGCTGCCAGGGAGGGCCAACCGGCACCGACTGGTGACCCAAACTCGTCACATCCACCTGAAGCGCGGACCCGTCTGCGACGATGGAGGGCGGACCGCGGATAGGGGGACCGCGTGGATCCTTCTGCCCGGACGCGTTCCTCGTCACAGTGTGTGGATCGTGCTCGCATAGGTAGGCCGGTGGGCCCCGTGTGATCCAGAGGGACTGAGCGGGCGGCCGGACGTTGCATAACGAGAGAGAGGGGGACGCGGATAGGAACCCCGGGCTGTTTGCATGCTCGCCAAATTGCCGCGGCGACCTTCGAGTTGTGCTCGGATTGGTTGTAAACCCGGTACATTCACGGCTGTGGGGATTTGTCAGAGCTGGTTTGGAGCCGTAGAGCTGCTGGCATAGTTTGTTTTACCTCCTGTTCCAGCCCTCCATCCTCACACAGAGCAGAAGAAAAACCATCTCGCTTTTCTTTTGCTTGATTTTTACCTTCACTGGGCGTAAAAAAAATAAGCATAAAAAAGGCTGCATATTGGGGACATAAACTCACTGATTTAGGGTTTGCGTCACTCCGCTGCTACTGCCAGCTGTGTTGAGCGGGAACCGAGGTTTGTAACCGCACGTGGCTGCATGTCAACGGGGTACGGTGGCCTCGAGCTAAAGAGAAGGCGAGGTAAAGACGAGGTAATAGGCCACGCCCCCAGGGATGATCGAAATACCCAAGACAAAGAACGTTGACCAAACCCCAAAGCTTCAGACTGGAATTACAGCCAACACACGTTTCAGATAGACGAGTTGGTTCAACATGCCGCCCGGCTCCGTCTGTTACATAAGACAATGGCTAACATGGAGATAACACCTTTGTGGTTTCAGAAGTGTTTCCAGGTCTACCACTATCACTGCGGCTTCTCGCCAGCGTCCAGCGCAGGAACTGAACACACGTTAGCAGCTGAAGGTTTGTGTTCAGGATCAAGTTGTCCATCGACAGAGCAACAAACAATCAGCTCATGAACATCAGAGTTAAAGATGTTGACAGGGCGTGGGTTTGGCCTCAGAGTGAACTGCCTGTGGGCGAGTTGCATTGTGGGTAACGTTTGTGTCGAGGAGGAAAGCGTTCCGCAGAGCCAATCTGTGGCTCTGTTGACCCGATTCTGAACGTTCAACCTTTGCTCTTCTCAAAGCGTGCCGTGCATCCTCCACGCTGCTAGCTCTGCACACAGCCGCGTGCAGCGCCATTTATTCACCCGCTGTTATCCCCATTTGTAAGATTCCTCGAGTCGAACGCGCTGGTTTGGTTTCAAACGGCCTCAAGATGCCCATATAGAGAGATTAAAAAGTAGGCAGGGTGGATGTGAGGTTGGCTCCCCGGTATGGAGCCGTGACACCGGCTGAGACGCGGGCCCTTGTGGCAAGTTAATTAAAAAACATGGAATGACGAGAGAAAGAAAGGCAAAATAGCATCGAGGACAAAGAGGTTGCTCTTTAAAGACCACGAGAGAA